>VZRZ01005092.1:452188-466230 GCA_013398175.1 Climacteris rufus | reverse complement strand
GGGAAAAGGAGGAGGCTGCTGCCTTCTTTATAGTTTCGATTTTTTTTTTTTTTTCCGCTTCCAACCTCGTGGGATCAGATTAACCCCCCCTCTCCTCCCCTCCACACACACATCCACACACACACACACACACTCTCCATCCCCAGCGATCCCAACCCTCCGCCAGCACTGCACCGGGGAGATGCCGGAGTCAGGGCGGGATGCGGGTCTGGCCGCCGCGATGAGCTGGGTGGGATGAGCTAGGTGGGCTCGGCAGGGAAGCAGAGAAGGAGGGAGGCAGCGCTGGGAGGCAGCGGGGGGGTGGAGGCAAATGAACAAATCACACCTGCAGCTTTCTGCGTGCCGGAGCCAGCTGCAGCCCAGGCAGCGACCGGCAGGAAAAATCCAGACGCGCGGGGCTCCCAGCACCATCGTGTGCGGGGATTTAGGTGCACAGCGAGCCGCTGGCAGCCGCGAGCGATTGATTTTGGGGAGGTTTATTCTTAGCAGGAGGGGAAAGGGAGGTGGTAACAAAGAGCAACCCTTCCACACGCACTGATTTTTCCCAGGGGTAAATAAAACCCGTCGCAGAGGCGAGGAGGGGGAGCCGGTCCCCCCGCCAAGGGAGGCAGAGCTGTGGTGGCCCTGGCACACGGGGCCACCCGTGTCCTGCTGCCGGCGGTGCCGGGATCGCTGCCCTGCAGCTCTGTGTGCCCCGGCTGCTGCCCAAGGGTGCAAACGCCCAGCCCTGCCTCCTCCCACGACTCCGCTCTGAGCCTCTCGTTAATTGAACTAAAGCTGTTCACCTTGATAACGCAGCACGGCAGCAAGTTTCCGAGCCGTACGCGGGGGGCTGGAGAGCTATTTGATCCACTTCCAAGGCGCTGCCTTTCAATTCAACCCCTTGCTCTTGAAGGATGGATAACCAGGCCCTCTCTTTTCCCTGTTAATTACTCGAGATAGGAGGCATCAAGCTGCAAACCAGACCAAACCTCATAAGGGGACACAGCACTTGCCAAAGCAGACTGCTTGTTCTCATCTCCCCTGTCCTTTTTCTCCCCATCCTCATCCCCATCCCCATTCCAGACCCAGCCTGGCTGTTTGTAGCTAATACAGCACAGCTCCTGGCCACCTCCAATTTCCCACATGCCTCTCTGCAGGATGGTAAATCAAGCTGGGACCTCACGGCTCTCTGGGGACTTGGGGTTATCCCCCCCAACTACCAATCTGCCCTGCCCTTCACAGGGAAGAGCCTGGCACTGTTTGGCACCACAGGCCGTGACTTCTGCCCTAGTAAAGCCATGGTGGGATAGACCCAAAGGACATCACCCCCAGCTTCTCCTCTGGGATTGAGAGAAGACTAAAGGATTTGTTATTTTTACACTACAATCCAATAAATTCAGCAATCTGGTCTGTCCATGTCATTTCCCAGCTCTGGTGTGTTTGAAATCCCCAGCTGCAGGAGCCCTGTGATTCCAGGAGGACCTCAGCCCCGCTCTCCTCAAACCCTGACCTCACCACGGTGAGGAGAAAGGTTGAAACCACAAGCCCCACACAGCCCCATATGCAAATTAAAACACCACCAAGCACTTTGGTTATTAAACACTGAGATTATTCCAGCACCTTTATAGTTCTGCACCTATAATTTATGGGTTCAAAAAGGCTGATTTCGTGACTACTCAGCATTTCCAAGGTGTCAACACTCACATCACCTCTGTGTGACATGGCCATGTCTGTCTAAGCCCAACCACTGTCTGGGTGGGAGACCACCAATATCACACCAATTAACTTTCCTCATTAAAACCTTCAAGCCCATAGAGGATGCTGCTGCACAGTTGTACAGATGGAAAAGTTTCCATCCTCTTGACAAAATTTGGATCCAGAGCAAATCTCACCCTGAGCTACCACAAAACAGCATGACCAGCATCACAAAGCCTCTTCTCATCTTCCCTGCCATGAGAGCAGGGCTCACCTTGCTGATCAAAGTCGGAGGCTTCCCTGGACATAACCCTGCACCTCCTACCCTAGAGAGGCTAAAAAATAATGACTCATTGCAATGTTATTTCTGGAGCTGCTAAAACAAAGGCACTCTGGCTCCCTTGGCTCCCTCAGTGTCTCACCACTGTGACCTAAATGATAAGGCATCCTGAGAACACTGAGCTTTTTCCCACCAGCCTCCCCTTTCATCCAGCCCTGCCACGCTCTGCCAACCTGGGATCCAAGGACCTCCCTGGTACCTACACAGGATGCTCTAAACTGGCTCCCTCTCATTCATCTTCCTTCCATCCCTCTTCCCAGCTGATTTTCCTCCCAGCCCCACTCCCTAGGATCCCAAAGGCTTGCTCTCTTGCCCTGGCCCAGGTGCCACACGCCCCCCACGTGTGGTGGCTCCGTGCAGGCAGGGAGCAGCAGCCCTGCCCCAGCTCTCATCAAGCTCCGTGCGCCGGCTCCGAGCGGATCCGATGGATTTTCATTTCCTAACTTCGCCCTTCGGGCTATTTCTAACGAGCTTCCTCACGCTTTTTAAAAAAAAAAAAAAAATAAAATCCTTCATCTTGCAGCGTGGTGTCAGAACAGCAACACTCGGGATGACTGTGCCTGTGAGGAGGCTGGAAATTAATTATATCGCAGTGGCCTTAGGTAGGGATCCGTCCACTGACCTCCTCATCCAGCTCCCCTCTGGGACCCAGGGAACAGCCAGAAATCCCCTCCCAGAGCAAACAGGCTTTTTTTGGCCTTGAAAAATGTATTTTCGTGGTGTGATGTTTGGTCCGTGCAGCACAGCCCTGGGCACCGAGCCACCGATGTCCTCCCGTGACCCCGTCCCCTCCCCGCACCCCCCAGCCCCGAGTTCCCCCCTGGAGCCTCTGCCTGCAGCACTGGGTCCATCCACCCTCCTGGACTCATCCCTCTCATTGGGAGGGAGGAATCAGTCCTGGACACCTTAATTTCCACTAATCAGACGTTTTAAGGAGTTTCTGAGTGCCCGGCACATGCCCACTTCCCACCACCACCCCCTGCGAGGCCAGCCCCGCTCCCGCGCCGTGCCGAGGCCCCTGACATCCCGAAGGCTTTCCTTGGTGGGAGAGCAGCGATTATTTCTCTCAAAAGGTCTCTTATAATGGAAACCATCTCTGCATCCCTCCTTGGTCTCCTCCTGCCGTGACCCAGGCTCCGTCGAGAGGAGCTCTGCTCCGAGGCAGCGCCGTGTTTCCATGGAAAGAGTGAATAGCAGAGTCTTCCCAGTGGTTTATTAGAATTCCTTTTACTTCGATGGAGAGTTTTAGAGCAAAGTAGAAAGGCTTTAATGTGGGGCTAATGGAGCCCCTGGGAAGTCCAGGAAGGAAATCTCCCCTGGAGAAGAGGAGGCGTGAGGAGAGGGAGGGCAACTTTCAAGACAAATTCCTGGACAGGTTGAGATTTTTTTGCAGGAGCCATCTCAGGCAGCGAGAAATGGAAATGAATGTTTGTTTTATTTTTAACAGATGTTACAAAAGACCTGCCAGTAATTCAGCGAACGATGCAAAACCTAGATCCCACTCACTTTTCCCAGCATGTCTTCCATCCCCTCCCTCTCCTGCTCAGTACAAATGCTTATTTGCATTTAGCATATCATATTTAAAAAAAATAAAAATATTAAGCAATAAAATAACAATCACACACCACTTCATTTCCTCCCTCCCCAAGGCTTTGGTTTCAGTTTAAATCCTTGGTTGGAGCAGTTATTAATTGTTTTTAATGAATTTTTCTGTCTCTTCACATTTCCCAAAACTATCCTCTACTCACCCACTCTGGGGCATGCCCTCTTGTCTGGGCCCCCATCCCTCTCTCTCCCTGCTGCTTCCTCAAGGAACAGCTCTTAACTCTGCAAAGTGTTTGGAACCTCAGTGTGAAACACAGACTGCAGCCTCTTCTTTGGGGAGAAATACAGGGATTTTGGTTGCAGTTTAGAGATGGGGAAATGGAAAGGGGAGGAGATACAGCGGGAGGGTCCTAAAACCATCCAGCCAGGGGCTGGAAAAGGAGTGAAGCTCCCCAAAAAACAAGGTGCAGAAGGTGCTTTATGAACACACAGCACAGCACTTGGCCAGCCTACAGGCAACTTCACAGTTGATCTAAAACCCACCATGATGCCAGAGGGGTATTTGGGATGAGATGCAGCATTTGTGAGTGTCACACATGAACCCCACACCTGGGAGGCCAGTGACAGTCACGGAATCCCAGAATGGTTCGGGCTGGAAGGGACCTAAAAGCCCATCTCATTCCAACCCCCTGCCATGGGCAGGGACACTTTCCACCAGACCAGGCTGCTCCAAGCCCCGTCCAACCTGGCTCTGAACACTTCCAGGAATGGAATGGAGCAGCCACAGCTTCTCTGTGCCAGTCCCTCCCCACCCTCACAGGAAAGAATTTATTCCTAATATCTAATCTATCCCTGCCCTCTGTCCATGTGAAGCCATTCCCCCTTGTCCCATCACTCCATGCCCTTGGAAAGAGTCCCTCTCCAGCTCTTTTGTAGTCCTGGCCAGAGGAGCCCTGAATCCCATGGATACCAGATTTCCTGAAAATGAGCAACTTTGGCAGCTCCTGGTTTAACTCTTGCCTGCAAAACACAAGCTGCGATGGTTCCCCTTTTCATGCCTAACCATGGAATACCACTTCCCCTCCCAATATCCAGCTTTCCAAGGAGCAAGCTCCAAGGCAAACCCAGACCATGCAAATCCAGGGTGATTTTCTGCCATTTCCTGTGAGCAACTCTGCACAGCCCTGAGTGGGGCACAGCCCACAGTCCATGATCCCACACACCAGCACACCTTGTGCTGGATTCACACTGCACCAATGCCTTGTTTGTGGGATTCCAAGTGGGAAAGGAGGAGATGGACTCCAGCAGGCAGCTCCAGGTCAGTACTGATACAAACAGGCCATCACTGCACCCATTATAAATCCTAAAATCTGCCTGATTTCCAGGCAGAAAATGGCATCCGTGTGCATTTCCAGGTGACGGAGGAAAACTGGCTGTTTGCACTGCGCTTTCTCCTCTTCCCGTTACAATCCTGCACCTGGTTAGCAACTGTCGGAAAGAGGTTAATCACAGTCCTTAAATCAGGAACCTCGTTGTGGTATGCTTGGGATGCACATCTGTGCTCTCCATGCCTCATCCCCGGCGGCTTTTGGGAGAAGGCAACATGCCAAAAAAACCCCACCCCCAAATAAGCCACCCTTCCCCCCNNNNATAAGCCGCCCTTCCCCCCCCCAAAAAAAAAGAGCGACAAGCATCCCAGGCTGCAGGATCCTGCTGATTCCTTGAGCTGGTTCTGCAGCACACGTGAAAGGCTCATGATTCCCCCAGCCCTGTCATGGCTGTGAGTTAAGCACATCTCGGATAGCGTGGCATTGGCACAGCCATTATGGGGCAGAAAAGGCTTTTTAGGGATTGGGTTTTTGGTGGCTGGCCAGCCTTGTGATGGAGGGGAGGAGGTGTCACCTGGAAACGCCTGGGGACCAGGGGTGGTCTCATGTCCCAACCCAGAGCACAGCCCTTGGCAGAGGAAAGGCTGGAGCTCCAGCCACCGCCAGTTGGCTCCTGATTTCCAAGCATTGCACAGCCTGGCCTGGCCTTGCTATTTCTAGGGCTGTCCCAGGGGATTACCCTGCTCTCGCTGTTTTGGGAGAAAGAAGCATTTCGGAGCATTGGAGCCCTGGTGCTCGGCCGGGCCCCGGGCTGCTGGTGCGGCAGAGCCGGCGGCGCTCAGCACCGGAGACCGAGGCTGTTCCGCGCACACACACGTGCACAGCCCGGAAAATGGAGAGGAATTGATCCCGGAGGCAAATCTCTTTTGTTCTAACCCCGTAGCTGTAACTGGATCTCCCCAGGTTCCCGGCTCGGCAGCCGCGGCGGATCACATCGCTTTCATGCCTTCTCCCAGTGCCAGCTTGTCACATTCCCCCGTCGCCGGCGGCGGGGAGGGGACGAGCAGGAAGGGAAGGCATCGCTCCCAGCGCTTGTTTACCTCACCACGGTGCACGAGGGGGGCACGGCGGTAATAAGCAAAAACCTGGAGGGAGCAGATTGCAGAGCCGCGGCATGAGACCACCCCCAACTCACAGGCTGCCCCTTTTTAACGAGGTTCCCCCCCCATCCTCCTCCCCGTGCCCTGACATCCTCCTGCCTTTCCCCGCTGTCTCCGGCTGCAGAAATGCTGATTCACAGAGCCCGGCGCAGGAGGCGATGGGGAGGCAGCGGGAGCAGCTCAGCACCGCCCGAGCGCACCCGAGCTCCCCGGGCGCCCTCGCACCGGGGACGGGCGGCAGCGAATCGCTGCGGATTCCTCCGCCCTGCGCTTATCCCAGCACCTCTTTCCCAGTGACTCCCTCGCCTCTCAGCAAGGTGAACCCATCCCCTCCGCTCCCCGGGAGAGCTGGCATGCCAATCCTTCTCCCCTCTCTGCACAGGGGAAAGCAAGGTGAAAGATTTCAGGCGCCGCGCAGCGATGGAAAGAGATAGCGGGATGGCGTGGATGGCGCTTCCCCAGGGAAGCGCTTCGCTTTCCAAGCGGTAGGGCAAAGCGAACAGCACCCTGACCTGCTGCCAGCCATGTGTCAGACCTCGCTCGTGGATGCTTTGATGCATCAGCAGCAACCCAGACCGCGTCTCCTCCTCCCAGGGCAGGCAGTGCCCGGCGGCGGGGTCCGGCACCCACAGCCGTGCCCCGGCTGGCTCCGGGCATGCACAGCCACGCCAAGGGCTGTGCCAGCAGCCCAGCCGAGCCTGCCCGCCCTGCCTCACCTCCCCTCTCCTCTCCTGCCAGCACGGTGCAGCTGGTGCACCAGCAGGGCTGAAATCCCAGACAGCAAAAGGAGGTTTTTTTGGGGGGGCAGGCTGTAGGAACGGTGTCCCCAGCAGCCCAGGGCAGGCAAATGGCTGCAAAAGCAGGGGATGGGTGTACAAGCATCTTGCTTCTCACAAGTCCAGGTGTCTTTCCTCTGGGACAGCCACGACACATTCATTGTAGGAGAGCTCAAGTGAATACATCCGACCTGTTTTACTCCATCTTGCATTTTGTGACCCCCTTCACTTCTGCCCCCTGAGGCAACACTGCATCCCAAAGTCACCTGTGGTGTCACGATGGCTGCAAACACTTTGGGACCTCGAGCACTGAACAGCACGATGTGACACAGACCTTCCTGTCACCCTCACACTCCTCCCTGTGCCATGTCGCTCTGGATCAGCTCAGCACTGCTCAGATCAGGTCAGATCCATCCCAGAGCAGGCAATGCAAGAGATAATTCCAGTGAGCCAGGCAGGGAAGCCAATATTGCATCCAGCTCCACAAGCTCACAGGCACACTCTGGTGTGTCTGGGGACACCAGGACATCAGGAAATCCCTTGCCACCACCGTGCTGCTGCATCTGCAGCCCTGAGGCTCAACGACTGAACCCACCTTTACTTTATTACTTCCCTGTTTTTTTGCAGGGTCTGTGGAAGCTGTGCTGGCCCCCTCTGCATGGGTGACCACCTGCCCACAGCCAGTGGGCGAGCTGGGCTGCTCATCTGGCTCCCTGAAAAGCCATGGTGCATCTGAATAGATTTCCACCACGCAACTCTAAAGGCCCCAGTGGGTTTGAATAGGAGCCCTTGAGGTATTATCTCAGCAGTGCCTCGAGGCAACCACCTGAATCCTTCAGTGACTGCTGCACAAACCAGGAATATCTCCAGCAGCTGGGGATTATGGACAGGCCTTGCAGAGGAGCCCCCAGATCACCACAGCCAGCACCATCAGCTCTCAGATGCTCCCACATGCACCCAATCCTCAAAAAACAAGGCACGGTGATGCTAAGAAGACCAAAGCCCAGATGCCAACGCAGGAAACCAAGCTGAAGTTTTCACATTAATCATATCGAGCTCTATTCTTTTTCATCTATTTCAAGGCAAGTCAAAAAGAGGTTCACACTCTCCCCTGGCAAACCACAGAGGATGACGTGAGCCTGTCTCTTGCATTGCAAGTAGAGTGTGTCAAGCAATTAGCAAGTCATCAGGAATTCAGATAGGGTGGGCAGGATACGATCCCTCAAAGCTCTGGCAGGAGCATTACCCACCCCAGAGTTTCCCATCAGGCGTGGAAGGCAGCAGAGGGAGCAGGGGCTGTTGGTGAGCTCTCCTGAGCACAGCAGACACCGTGTGCCAGCAGAGCCTGATGCCACAAACCACCTCACGTTTAGCCGTGCTGTAGCTCAGAGGGCTCTGGGCATCCAACACAGATTTTTCCTCACTCATTCCCAACCTCAGCAAGGCAGCCAGGGCAATTCCAAGAGCTCAGGTGTCCTCAGGCATCCTGGAGGCCTTCTGGGTCACTGGAGCACCCTACACATGACCCATCCCTGGGCGTTTTGGCATTGCATCAACTCTTGCTGCTGCCACCAGTTTTACTCCCTGCAGCTCTGACCGTGCTGGTTTTCACTCAGCATCCTCCCAGCAGCCCAGATCCTGCTCTCCTGGAAGTTAGTGGCAAAACCATTGAAGAGCAGGAGCAAGCCTTCCACACTCACGTCAGGAAGAGATTTGGCCTTTGGTCCCCCAGTGCTGCTAAACCCACATCACACAAAGCCCTGGCACAGCACACCAGTGGAGCGGTACCATCTCACCCAGAGCACCTTGGAGCAGGACACAGTGGCTTGTACCCTCCCCAGCCACCTGGCTGGGCCCCAGGAACACCCAGCCAGCTCCAAATGAGGGAGGATCACCCCGAGGTTTGAGCTGCCAACCTGGGCACACACCTCCCTGCACAGAAGGATCTGTCAGGACAGGAGGGTGGCACAGGGGACGCCTGAGCTGCCACCCGCCCTTTCTCCTCTCCATTGCCAAGGTAGCAGCAGACAATGCTATCTGCTGGCTTGTCAGCCGGCCCTCCTCCCGCCGCCTCTTTAGCCAGAAAAGTCTCCATCTGTCTCCAGATGGGGTGTTTCTACCACTCCAGTCAAACCGATTCAGAGTGGAACAATGATGCTTTGTTAACAAAACAATTTTTGTGTGTCAAGCCCTCCTTATTGCGGGTTTTTCCCCCCCTCCCCAGTCCCCAGTGGGTCAGCTTTGTGTGGCGTCCTACATTTTGTTGTTTCTTTCACATTTTAAAGGCTCCGTATTTTAGTACAAAAGGTGCCTGCGGAGCAGCTTTTATCTGCGAGGCAAGATTTGACACATACGCAGATCACAATTGCGACAGGAGGTTCGTGATGTGGTGGTTAAGGGTGGTGTCAGGACCTTCAGAGTGATGAAGCGTTATTTCCAGTGATTTTTGCCTCCAGGATAAAAATTAGAGCTGGTCCGACGCTGCATATAAGGCTTCTGTGAGCTGGAATCCCCCAAGGGCTCATAGAGGGGGCAGAGAGAGAAAGTTTCAGCTTGCTTTGATGCAGGGCAGGCAACACTTGTGTCCTCCTGTGCAGGACACGTCACCTCTATCACTTGTTGAGGGGAAGGGATGGGTACACGGAGCAAATCTACATGCCTGTGAGTAAACTGCTTCTCTCCCCATCAGAAACCCTGTGGTGATCAGGAAAACCAAACCTCAGCCTACCCATGACCAGAGACTCCAACCAAAGATCCCAGGGAGTGTTTGATTTCCCTCCAGCTACCCACAGCTGGATCATCCCTCCTGACCTGCTCCCTCATCCAGCAGCAGGAAGAAGAGCTCTCTTTTCTCTTCCAAAGACATCTCTACCACACAGCCCTCCAAGAAAACCAGCTCTTCCTTCATTTTTCTTTTTTTTTGCCCTGAAGCAACAAGCACACAAACCACCTTCTGCTCTGCACAAAACCAGCAATTCCCAGCAAACAACCAACCCGCTGGCTCTAGAGCAAACAGCTCCGTGTTCCTAAGCAGGCTGGAAATTTCTACACAACGGGGACTTTTTCTTCCAGCTCCCTCCACATTTACAGGGAAGGTCCCTCCTCCTTCCTGTCCTCAGGTAATGGCATCTTCATGGAAACACCAATATTTTTATGAGTCATCCCCCTTCTTCCCCGCTCCTGCTCTGTGGCCAACACCCCTCTGCTTTCAAGATCAAAGCCGAAGGGGACCAGCTGTGTCGAGTCCTTTCCTTTCCAGCCCTTTCCATCTCCATTTGCAGTCGTCGCCAGCGCGAGTCCCTGCTGTTCTGACAGCGCTTTGTGCCGCCCATCCAGCGCCGCAGCTCTGTGCCCGCCGTCTGCTCCCCCTCCATCCCTCTCCTGCCATCCCTGCTCCTGCTCCAGCCGCTCTGGGAACACAGGGAACCCTCCCAGGCTCTGGGCTCACTCCCCTCTGGCACGCATGGGAGCTGCCCCGCTGGCTGCCCCGGCTGCCCTGCCTGTCGTGTGCTGATTCAGAGGGAGAAATGTGCTCAGAGAGAAACGGGATAATCTGCTTCCACTGAAATCCCATCCTAATTCCCTGGGTTTGGTAACTCCTCTGCAGACCAGAGCATGAGACTGCATCTCCCTTCCAAACAAGCAACTCCATGGGGACCTTCGCTCCAGGCTCCTTTCAGCAGGGGTACAACCTCGGCTGGGAAAGTCCAGCTCCTGCTGTGAAAGCGGCTGAGGGAACAGGAATCTCCCTCCCTATGCAGAAAGCTGAACATCTCACACAGCCCCCGGTGCTGCAGCAGGGATTTGCAATGAGATGGGATAATTAGAGTCAGGGATGTGCTTCTTGTGCTTCTTAACTGACAGAGGGCAGGGTTAGATTAGATATTAGGAAGAAATTCTTCCCTGTGAGGGTGGGGAGGGACTGGCAACAGAGAAGCTGTGGCTGCTCCATCCCTGAAAGTGTTCAAGGCCAGGTTGGACAGGGCTTGGAACAACCTGGTCTGGTGGAAGGTGTCCCTGCCTGTGGCAGGGGGTTGGAATGAGATGGGCTTTTAGGTCCCTTCCAGCTCAAACCACTCTGTGATTCTAGGATTCTTGATGCATCCAGGAAATTCTGCCCATTTTTGATCTCCCAGTGAGCGCCGTTTGTGCGTGTTTGATGGAAGCTACTTCCATGTGCAGCAACTCACAGGTCTGACAGGTCCCTCTCTGGGTCACACACCCCATCCTTCATGGCATCTCATCTTGCAGGACGTGCACCTCCTGGGTGCTGCCATCACACGTTGTGCAGTGACACAATCCCCGCTTCCCAACACCTCGCTGTAACTCTGCCGAAATCCAGCCTGGAGTTGCCTCTCCTACAAAGACTTTGAAGAAAGCATTGCAGAGAATTAAGTCTCAGTGCTTTTTATATGTAAAACACTGAATTTAGCTGCTAATGGCAATTCCCAGCAGAAGAGGATGGTTAGTAGTGGTGGGTATATTTATGAACACTTTCTAAGCAAACGCCGTGAGGCGGGAAATGTATGGTCCTCGTGGAAAGCTCCCCGGGTTGCTGCTGCAGGCATCTAAATGCAAAGTTTCACCATAGTTTTTTGAGTTTTGTGCTCTGCTACTCATATGCCTCTCAAATCTCTTCTCTGAGGAACAGTTTCCCAGCCTCTCTCCCATGGTCATGTGTGTGTCACCGTGACCTGCCCCGCTCAGCGAGGGCAGCAGCGTCTCCGGCCTCCTCCAGCCACTCCACTGACCTGCCAGCAAACAAAAGTCAGGGCATTTGCTTCACTGGTCTCCTTAGCTGCTCTCTCCAAAGTGGCAAAGGGCTGACATATAAAATACCCACGTCCTGGATTTCTGGGAGGTTTTCACTGAGAGCACATTGTTTTTCCCCAGCAAAGACAGAAAAGAATTTACAGTCGGTCCACACAGCGAGACTGCTCTGCTTTCTCTTTCCTGGGACAGGAACCCAGTTTGAAACAGATTGCTAGCAGCTAAATGCAGTTCCTTAGCAGCTTCCAGGGTGAAAATATTCCCTCTCCAGATCTCCTTTTATGTCCACAACACATTATTCCGGTGGAGGGCTCTCTTGCTAAGAAAAGCTCTGGAAACTCCCAGCCTCGTCTCCAAAGTGGTTCAGGTGTGGGAGCCAGCTCCCCTGCAAGCATCCCTTGGTCCTGCTGCCCAGCTGAGATGTCCTTAATTCCTCCATCTGTCCCCTCCAGGCTCTAGCTGGCTCGGCTCTCAGACAGTGAATACATACAGCAGGCTGCAAGGCTGCTTGTCCTAAATATACACTTTTCCCACAGCTTCAGGAGAAATGATGTCTTCTAAGTCCCCCAGCCCACTCCTTGGGGTGCTTCTGGGGCTTTCCATGCTAAGCTGCCTTTGTCCCACACACTGCATGCAGACAGACAGGAGGTTCACACCAAAACCCACCTCTCCTCTCTGCCTTTAACTGAACCAAAACAAAAAACAGATGGAAAATCAAATGCTGGCAGTGTGAAGCATGTGGGCTGCACTTGCATCAGCCCTCCTGGAGCTGCAGAGTGTATTCCCTCCTGCTCTGGGGTCCCAGGGCAAAGCCAGACCTCCCCAAAAGGGTTATTGCTGGGGGAGGTCCTGCTATTCCCCCTTGGCAACCACTGAGCAGCATGGAGGCGGGACAGAGGGAAGGAAAGGAAAGCCAGAGGCAAGAGCTGGCTTAGCATTTTAGGACAGTCCGGGAGGAACAATTTCAACCTCCAAGCAGGATTTGCACAATGCATAGGGAACAAGGCACTGGGGCTGCAGACAGAATAGAGGGGGGACAGGCACAAACTGGACACTGAGCTGCTTTTAACCGAGCTCCATCCATCCCACACACTCCCTGAGGCAGAGCCACTGCAGAGGAAACACCTTGAGACCAGAGTTAAACTGTCCCCTAATGAATGCACGGCCGTAAGCCGCTCAGGTGTCCTTAATTCCAGGATTTCTTACACGCTCCGTGCCTGACTTTGTAACCTTAATCATGTATTTTGTAGCGTTGCTCTTGTGCGCACACGAGCTTATCTCCTTTTACCGCGGCCTCTTCCTTTCACTCTCTTTTTAGGATAAACAATACCCATGATTCTTCCATGTCCTTCCTTGCGAGCATCAGTGTCCCTAAACTTCCCTGAACCCTCCCTAATTTTGCAGCCAAACTGGGGTGAGCAACGAGCAGTGGGGCTGTTCAGGCTCAACTCCAGCTCCTGCTGGAGCCTTCGCTACCCTCGGATGCTCGGAATTCGCTCCCACGTGGGGATGAGCATCGGGATGACGCCTGTGCCACACCAAGGCTTCCAGCACAGTGCAGGGAGAGCAGGAGCAGGGGGAGGCTGCAGAGGGGGCAGGGACCAGCGGTGTGTTTGTGGAGTAATGCTCAAACTGCCCTAAGGGATCGCCTTGTTTACACTGGGCCCAGGGAAAATCACTCCAGGGATGGAGACACAGAAGCGTCCAGAAGCCTCTGAGAGCAAGAGAAGCTCTTCATCCTCCTGCCTCTTTACTTTTGCTTACAAAAACATCCACCCCCCCGCATCGCTGTCAAGGGGTGGAAGCTTTAAAATCACTGTAGTAAGCACGGGTGAGATGGGGAAAGGAAAGGGAAAGTGTTATTGGATGGGAATGTGGCTCTTCCGCTCCCCCTCACCAAGAAGAGCCCTCGGTACCCAGGGACACATCAAAGAGGGCTAGCTGGGCCACAGGGTGCAGAGAGAGTTGCCACAAATTGCTGGGAGAGGGAAACGAATAAATAGGAACCACCTTAAGGGAGGGGAGCCGCCAGCAGAATAGTTAAAATGACTAAATACTTTCCCAATATCACTCCTCCACGTAAGCATTGCTGTAATTGCCCTTGGGATGTTGCACAACGGCGAAAGGGAGGGGCAGGTGCTGGCAGGGAGGGAGAGAAGGCGTGTAAACCTCCAAATCTCCATCCCAGGCGCTGCTGTCATCGAGGAGAGACGCTCAGGACGTCTCTGCCACCTCGGGCCCCTGCTGGATTTATCCCCTGAGGGGCCATTCCTCACACGAGCTGGAGGACTCCTGGGAGGACTCACTCCTCATGCCTCTGAGACACAGCGGGCTGCCCCAGGGAGCAAGAGCAAAAGGCGAGGAGGAACAGAGCCCACGCTGCACTGTGTGGCAAAAAAAAAAAAAAAAAAAAAGGGAAAAAAAAAAAAAAAAAAAAGGGGAAAAA
>VZRZ01005092.1:408471-430959 GCA_013398175.1 Climacteris rufus | reverse complement strand
ACCGGGAGCGGCAGCGGGAACGGCAGCGGGAGCGGCACCGGGAGCGGCACCGAGAGCGGCGGCGGGCGCTGCGCACACCGGGGGCAACGGGCTGGGGGCTGGGCACGGCACACGGGCACCGGGGGCAATGGGGAGGGCGCTGGGCGAGGCACACCGGGAACCGGGGCACGGCACAGCAGGCACCGGGGAGCGTTCCCCAGAGAGGTGCTGGGTGAAGGGAACCCCCCGGCAGCATCCAGCGGGTGCTGGATGAGGTCCCTGTGGACACACACTGGACCCTGGGTCAGGGCTCAGGTCTGGGTTTGGAGCTGGGGCTGTCTCTGGGATTGGATCCACGCTTGGATCAGGGCTAGACCACGTGTGGGTTTGCACTTGGGTCTGTGTCTGGGTTTAGATCAGGATTTGGAACTGGATTCTGATCCACATCTGGATTTGCGTTTGGAGATGAGTTTGGATCCACATCTGGACTAGCATTTGGAGCTGGATTCAGATCCTCATCTGGATCTGAGTCTGGAACAGGCATCTTTCACAAAGGATGGAGGTAGCCTTTCCCCCCCCTCCGAGCATCCCACGGGTGCACAGAGCACCATCACCCCACGAGGTGTTCTGCACTGCCTGCTGACCCTGCCCCGGGCAGCGTGGGGAGCTCCAGGGGGAAGCTGGGGTCTGCAGCAGTGTGACAGGAGCCCTGGCCTGGGAGCAGAGGGGAGGGACGAAATGGCAGCAGTCCCGCTGGCCTTGGCTTTGCACAGCAGTGTGTCTGGGGCTGAACGTGCTCCAAGGAGGAGCCGAGGTCAGGGAGGGGGATGAGTGCAGGAAACATATTAAGTGAGGAAAATTGGCTGCAGCCAGCAGCGCTGCCTGATGTTTGCCTGGGATTTTCCTCTCCATCAGGTATGTGGTGTAAGCCCTCGCTGCTGGGCGGTGGCAGCTGCTTACTCCTGTGCATCTTGGATGTGCCAGCGGCCACCAGCACCTGCTCTGCACCACGAGGGGTGGCACCCAGGACCCCTCCGTGCTTGTGTCCCCAGTGCTGACACCCGGCTTTGGCCAAGGCGACGTGTGCAGATATTTTAAGAGGAAGATTCTGTGCTCTCACAGCTTGACTGCTAATTTATAATCCTGTTTTCCTATTAAAATAAAAGCCTCTCTCTTATTCCCGAACGTGAGAGCCAAAGCAGAGCTCTGAGGAAGTGCCCTGTTTGCAGAACACACTGAAACGCACAAAGGAAACGAGGCAAAACCAGCGTTTTGCACGTTTTTGAGCCTCATTTTAGCTGGGACTTGGAACAGCAGAAGGGAAATCTTTTCCAGCAGGATGTGCACAGCGGGGGTGTGCGTGGAGCTGCTGGTGTCCCTTTGGAGCAGGGCCACCTGCCTGCCGAGGGACAGCAACCGCGGCGGGTCCCTGTTTGTCCCCGAGGGGTGGCAGGTCCCTTGGGGGGTGCCAGGGAGGAGGGATGGAGCAGCGCGTCCCCCGTGGGGCCGGCCAGGCGGGGATGGCAGCCGATGGCAGGAAATACCTGCTGCTCCGCCGCTTCCCGGCCAAAGCCAACAAGAGCGAGAGTGTTCGGAGGGCGGCTGCGGCCGCGTGTGGCGGGAGGGGCCTCGGAGGGACACACGGGCCATTGTTCCTGGAGGATGCGGGGCGGAAATTTGGATGGACCCGTTGCGTGCCACACTCCCAGCATTGCCGGGGACTGATCCCGGACTGTGAGGGGGACCCGGGATTTGCTGAAGTGGGTCAGGGTGGGAATTCATTCGATCCTGTGTCTGCTGATGGGATCAGTGATGATGGTGGTGGGGCAGCCCCAGTGGAACAACCCACTCGAGAGGGCTTTCCTGCTCCTTGCAGCTGGAGCAAGGCATGTGCTCAGGGACTTTTAGCCTTTCCAGAGCTCTTACTGGTATTTGTCGTGGCCCTGCAGTAGTGCTGCTGTCTGTCTGTTCCACCCACACCCCCCCAGCCTTGCAGTAACCTGGAAAGACATTTAATACAGGCTGGGTTTGATCTGCACTTTGACATTCCTTCAAGTGTTCCCTGGTGTTTTCCTGTCGCTTGCACAGCGCCTGTTCCCACCAACGCTCCCTCATTTCTGTAAAAAGGAAGAAAAAGACTTGCAGAGTGTGTGCAGCCCTGCAAATCCCTAATTACCCGCTGCACATCCTGGCAAATGGGCTTCCCTGGGAGCAGCATTGCTGTCAGCAGGGATGAGGTGCAGGATCTCCCCAGTGTGGCTGATGATGCTGGTCCTCCCTTTGCCCTTGCAGGGAGAGCAGAGGGGTTTGTCTGGCTGCTCCCACCCAGCCCTGCTCTCCTTCCCCCAGCAATCCATCTCCTCCCCGGCTTCCAGATCTGAAGAGGATTTTAAGGAGGGAGGCTGGAAAAAGGGGGAGAGAAGAGAATGTGCTTCACCCTTTCTCAGGAGCCGGCCAGATTGTTTCCATTAGGAAAAGCTGAGGATCCAAGTATTTGTCAATGACCAGGAAAAGATTTGCTGATGGTAGCTGCTGTTCCCTGGAATAATGTTGAGTGAGGTGCTTGGCGTGGACCCATCCTTTTATGGTAAAATTAGGGCTAAACGCTGTGGGGATTTGCATTTGAAGTTGATTGATACGTGGCATTAGTGCACGCGTAGATAATTTTGTATTTTGAGATCGCTGAGCAAGGAATAATTTTTATTTTGGGTCAAAGATAAGGGCATTGCGTTGAGATGAAATATGAAGGGGTGCTGATCTGTGTCATGGACACTGCGTTTCTCTTGGCTGGGTAAGGGGATGGCAGACCTGCATTACCCATTCCTGCCCTTGCTTTTAAGTGCTTTGGGCCTGTGCCCGATGCAAGGAGCAATCCCCTGCTGTCACTTATTGCCAGGACACAGTTCCAACTTTATGAGTTTTGGAGTTTCCCATTATTAAAAAAAAAAACAAAAAAAAAACCAGCAAAAATCCCTCTGTTTTATTTTATTTACTTATTTTAGTAGCTGAAGGCTGTGCCACTGAGAAACATTAATTAAATAGAGCGGTGTGGCTTGATTGTTATGGGAAAGGTGTGAGCAGAGTGTTGCCAAGCTGGCAGTGCCTTCCAAACCCCTCTCTGGCAACCTGGACTGATGCTGTCAGCAGCACCTCGGCCATCCCAGCTGCTCAGTATCAGTCCCTGCCCTTGTATTTGCTCTTACAGCACATCCAGGGCCAGGTGGCACAGCTGGTGTCACACCAGGATGTGCACAGGGCTGTTGGCTTCCTTGCATTGCTCAGCCTCTCCAGGTTGCTGCATGATGAATGAAATCAGGGTTTCAGGAAGCTGGAGCCTGGTGTCCATCTCCTCTGGGCAGCTGTTCCCTTGGCAGTAAGGGCAAGAAGGTTCAGCCTTCTTGGGGACTCAGGAGTGGAGGAGAGGGGCTTCCCTTCAGGGTCCCCAAATCTCAAAGGCCACAAAGTGGTGGTGACTACTTTGCTAAATGCATCAGCACAGGGCAACTCCAGACATGAAACATCATCCCTCCCTCCATCCCTCTACCCATCCATGGAATCACTGAATCCTAGAATGCTTTAGGTTGGAAGGCACCTTAAAGACCATCTTGTTCCATCCCTCCTACTGTGGGCAGGGACAGCTTCCACTATCCCAGGTTTCTCCAAGCCCTGTTCAACCTGGCCTTGAACACTTCCAGGGATGGAGCAGCCACAGCTTCTCTGGGCAACTATGCCAGGGCCTCCCACCCTCACAGGGAGGAATTTCTTCCCAATATCCCATCTAACCCTGCCCTCTGTCAGTGGGAAGCTGTTCCCCCTTGTCCTGTCACTCCAGGCCCTTGTCCAAAGTCCCTCCCCAGTATAACCATCCATCCATCCATCCATCCATCCATCCATCCATCCATCCATCCATCCCTTGCTCCATCTACCCATCCCTCCAGCTTTCAGCTGGAGCAGGTGGACTGTTCTGGCAGGGGCAGGTGGCAGGAGCGATGCAGCTCATGGTGTAAAGGGAGCTCTAAGGAGAGGGAGCTGTGCAGGCATTAATGAGGCAGTCAGAGAGATCCTCAGGTGCTGATAACTCAGCAGAAGCACCGGGCCATTTGCACGCAGGAGATGACAAGCGACTGTGTCCCAGAGATAAGAAATGATCCCCCCCGTGTCCCTCCTTGCCCCTTTGGTTGGGTCCCAGGGCCACCACTGCTGGCAGAACAGGGACTGTGTGACAAACCCCCTCCTCCTCCACCAAAGCAGGTGGAGGGAGATAAAAAGGAAAGGGAAGGAGGAGGGAGCAGAGCCGAGGAGCAAAATCAGCTGCACTACAAAACGCCCCGAGCAGTCACTTGTGCTTGAGGCCATCCCTGCTGTGTGGCCGAGTGGCTTTTTCCAGGCCTGGCAGGAGAAGCCCGGAGGGGTGAGAAGGGGGACGGGGGTGAAGGAAGGAGGGAGACAGCCCCAGTTGGAGCCTCAATAGGTTTCAGAGGCATTTTGGGGATGAAAGCTGCCCTGGGGCCCCTCCCAGCGAGCAGCAGTGCTGTGGGTACGCTGCGGGCATCGCGTTTGGCTGGCTGGCAGCTTCCTTGGTGTGCTGAAAATGCTATTAAAAAAAAAAGAAAAAAATACAATAATAAAAAAAGCAAAACCTACAACAACAAAATATATAGCACCAGCCCTCCTCCACCCCCCCCAACCCCCCACGTCTCCACCACCCAACAACAACCAAGAAAGGCAAAATCTTTCACAAGCCCGGAAGATGTCACCATAGAAACAGAAATCAGACCCACTCCACGGATCCTGCCGCCTGGGAAGGTGATAAAATGTTTTCTATCGATTGCTGTCGGGAAAGTCACTGCTGATAAGCCATCCGAGGAGAAATGGAGCGGGGACGCGGGGACGTGGGAGCTCTTCAAATGAGGCTGCAGATGCTCCCTCTGCTGCCCCTGTGCAGCCGTCGGGGCCCGAGGGACCAAGGGCTGCCCGGGGGTGCCTGCTCTGCCCGGGGCTGGTGCCAGGGTGTGCCCAGAGAGGTGTGAGTGTGCCCTGCCCTTGGTGTGGCCATGTGTGTGTGCCCTGGCTGCCGCAAGCACCAAGTGGAAAGCTCACTGCTTCCCCGCTCGCTTCTGCAGCACAGCAGCTGTTCCCAGCTTTCAGCTCAAAGAGAGGAGGTTTAGATTGGATATTAACATGAAATTCTTCCCTGTGAGGGTGGTGAGGCACTGGCACAGATGCCCAGAGAAGCTGTGAATGCCACATCCCTGGAAGTGTCCAAGGCCAGGCTGGATGGGGCTTGGAGCAACCTGGTCTACTGGAAGGTGTCCTTGTCCATGGCAGGGGGTGGAATGAGATGAGATTTAGGGTCCCTTCCAAACCAAAGCATTCCATGATTCTATGAAAAACACAGCATGTCAACACCGATGAACCTTCCCCTGACTCCTGGTGTGGCATCCCCACAGTTTCACCACCTCTTGCCTCCCCTTGGTGGGGGATCACTGGGATAATCCCCGTGGTGTCTCGCAGCCTTCTGCCCTCCCAGAGCCCAGATTCCCAGTCCCCATTTGCACGCTGGCGGCTGCTCTGCAGCTGGGAGCATCCCCGTGGCTGCGGCGCCGGCTGGGAGGTGTGGGATCTTCCCGGCGGCTCTTCCCAGGGCTCCGCACAGCGCCGGGGCCTGGCTCGAGCGCCCTTTGAAGAGATGGAAAATCCTATTATCTGCTCATTCTTCTCGCAGTGTGAAGCCTCGCAGCGTTCAGCAGCAGTCGAGTGTGGTCTGTTGCCTGCAGCCCGGTGCTGCCTCCGCTCCCACCCACACAGGAAGCTCTCTGGGTCACCAGGGATGGGCATCACATTCCCATCCCCTGATCCATGCACCTCCCCATCCCCTAATCCGTGCCAGAGCTCGGGGATGCAGCTGTCCCCACAATACCCCCTGCAGCATCCAGCGGTGGGGTGCAGAGGACAGGCAGGGAAGCAGGGTGGGGGGCTGTGTGCTGATCCCCTGCTCCATGGGGAGCCGAGGTTGCTGCTCCAGCCTGCAAATCCTCACGTCATTAAGGCCGGGAAGGTGTAACCCATCTCACATTCTCCATCCCCGAGGCAGCTTTGCTGCCAGTAATTGGCAGCAATAAAAGAGGCGGTTAATCCAGGGCAGCGTGGGATGCAGGCAGAGGGATGTCTGCGGTGAAAGGCACCCTGGCAAGGAGGAGCTGAGGAAGAATACGCTCCTGGGCACAATTTGCAGCCCTGGAGAGCTGGTTGGATGCCACGGGGAGCATTTGCTGGGGATTTTGTTAATGATGTAGGCGCAGCCTTCCCAGCTTGGCCTGTGCTAAAGCCCTGACTCGATCAAGCTGAGGCTCTTTGGCTTGAACTAAGACCAGCTGCTTTCCACTGGCTGGTGGATTTTTGTCTTGTTACTGGGTGGTTCCATGCGGGAGCTGAACAAAGGAGCAGTTAGTGGGTGATTTCACCTTGGGGTTTGTTTTTGGAGGAGGAAGGAAGGGTTAAACCATGCCTTGTTACTGAGTTATTTTAGGATGGTAGCGCTGAAGGGACTGCAAGAGGATTTGTCTGCACATGGGAAGATGGAATTTAATCAATATTGACAAGAGCCATTCACCAAAACAGGCTCATTCACTAATGAAAGCCAGACCTGGTGCCTCCCTGGGGAAGGACGGCTTTGGGAAAGAGGGGAAGGAGGCGCTGGGAAAGACACGGCTCTCACTCCCATGCTCCTGGTTCTTATGAAACCAGGCTGCATTTGGGATTGATTTTCCCAGCACAGAAAGACTTTGGCTCATTTGCACTGTAGCTGCAGGATGCCCAGGACCGGCCCCCGTGGCTGCAGAGCAACATTGCCATCCCTGCCGACGGATCTGGGTCCATGTCACCCCCCTGGCACCGGTGTCAGGCAGAGGCTGGGCTGTGGGTGGTGGCAGCAGAGCCAGTCCCACACAGATGGCTCAGGAGGCTGCAGGGCTTTGCCCTCCAGCTCAGATCACAGCCACGAAGCAAAGTCTCCTTCCATGAGTGGAGATGTTTCCATTCAAGCTGTGAAATCTGTTGGGTTTTCTGGCACCTGTTTAACTCAAACACCCACCAAGGCTGTGGGAGAAGACTGCTTTTGTCTGAGTCTTGTGTTTTCCCCTCTATCCTTGCACTTAAAAGCAGGAAATAGCCAAGACACCTCTGCGACCAGCCCCTCCCAGCAATGTACCACAGGGAGAAGAAACCTAATTTCTGTGGTTGGCAGCTCATACTTCCTGGCATTGCCAGCTCTGTATCCAGGAGCTGGGCTGAGCTCACTATCCCAGAGTGGACAGAAAGTCCTGCCATTTACCCCCTGTGCACCCCCAGGTTCCTGGAAGACAGAGATCCAGGCGTCATCCTGCTCCACCACAGCGTCTGTGCGGGGCAGCCACCGCTCTCTGCTGTGTGGAGGACTCGACTTAATTTGTTGGGCACATTTTTTTTCCCTTCTAAAAGGCAGCACCGTCTCCCCCAGCCTTCTGGTGCGGCCGCGGGGCTGTTCCGGGAGCGTGGGGGCTGAGCGGGATGCAATTGGAAAAAAGGAAGAGTTTGATCCCCCGCCAAGCCCGCACAATCCCGTCCAAGTTCACACTGGCAGATAATGAGCTTTAATGAGCAGGCCACACTAATTGGTAAGTGATCCCAGAACCGTCTGTGGCAGAGGCGAGGGAAGGGCAGCGGCAGCTCCGGGTGAGGAGGGGCAGGGGATGCCGGGGATGGGGCTGCTGGCAGCGGGGGTCTGCTTGTCCCCAAGGGGAGCTTCCCTCTGGGGACTGCAAGCAGGACCGTGAGAGGGATTGCAGGATCTGTTCCTGGGTGCCCAGCTGAGTCCTGGGATGCTGCAGCAGCAGCGTGGGCAGCAGGTCAAGGGAGGGGATTCTGCTCTGCTCTGCTCTGCTCTGCTCTGCTCTGGTGAGACCCCACCTGCAGAGCTGCCTCCAGCTCTGCGGCCTCCAATGTCAGAAGGATGTGAAGCTGCTGGAGTGAGTCCAGGGGAGACCATGGAGATGCTCCAAGGAGCACCTCTGGAGCCAGGCTGGGAGAGCAGGGGTGGTTCAGCTGGAGCATGGGGAAGAGAAGGCTTCAGGGAGATCTCAGAGCCCCTTCCAGTGCCTAAAGGGGCTCCAAGAGAGATGGAGAGGGACTTTAGACAAGGGCCTGGAGTGACAGGACTGGGGGAATGGCTTCCTACTGAGAGAGGCTAGGGTTTTATGGGATACTGGGAAGAAATTCCTCCCTGTGAGGGTGGGGAGGCCCTGGCACAGGTTGCCCAGACAAGCTGGGGCTGCCCCATCCCGGAAAATGTCCAAGGCCAAACCAGACAGGGCTTGGAGCAACCTGGGGTACTGGACGTTGTCCTTGTCCATGGAAGGAGGGTGGAACTAGATGATCTTTCAGATCCCTTCCAACCTAAACACTCGAGGATTCTATGATTTTATTAGATGTCTGTGCAAAAGGAGCCATGGGAATTGCCACTCCTCCATCTCCAACCTCTTTAGTGGGTGAGAAATGGGGCACAGGGAGCTGGAAGGTTTTGCCCCATGGGGTGATGAGTGGCCAGAGGTCACTTGGCACCTGCAGCCCTTGGACCTGGAGTGAGGAAGGATGAGCAGGCAGACGGATGGTGCTAATCAGAGACATTCCAAAGGCAGCCCTAATCGGAGATCATTGTGAATTCCCCTCTCAAATGGAGTGGAAAAATGCTATTAAGCTAATATAACATCACCGGGAAGGACGTTGTGCCGCCGCCGTCTCCAGGGAATCGGGCTGTAATGAGGGGAAGGAGCAGGAGATGACAGCAGCAGCAATGCTTGGGGTGCTGGGAGCTGCTCAGGACCACCCAGCCCTACTTTGCTGTGCCCTGCCTCAGTTTCCCCAGATGGCCAAGGGGCCTTGAGCTCTGCTCCAGCAGTCAGGAAGCCCTGGGGGGCTGGTTGAAGGGCTTGTGTCCCATTGAACCATTGTACAGTTGGGGGAAACTGAGGCAGAGGAGAGCTTGCCAGAGTCACCCTGGAGATCAAGGACAGCAGCAGGATCTGCACCCCCTGGGTGCCTCAGTGCTGCATTCTCTAGGAAAAGGGTGTCTAAGGCACATTACTTGAACAGAAACATGTCCAGGAGGGCAGCTGGAGCAGAAGGCTCCAGGGAGACCTTAGAACACAGGGTACCCAGAGAAGCTGTGGCTGCCCTGTGCCTAGAAGAGTCCAAGGCCATGTTGGATGGGGCTTGGAGCAACCTGGGATAGTGGAAGGTGTCCCTGCCTGTGGCAGGGGGTAGAACTGGGTGGACTGGAAGGTCCCTTCCAACCCAAACCATTCTGTGATTCCACGTTGGACATTGCCATGCAGATGAGTTGGGCAGTGCCTGGGCAGGGGTGAGGACCTTCATCAGCTGTCTGGGGGTGCAGGGTGGGTGGGGGTGACCTCTGCCAGCACCCCAAGGGGATGGTGGGGATGGAAGAGCAGGGGATGGAGAGCACGAGCCCCATCAGCCCCATGAGCAGTCACCATCCTTAGATGGGCCCACCCACAGCCAGGGATGCTCCGGGTGTGAGCAGGAGCCCGGGCACTCTCCAAGGAGCATGGGAGTGGCTTGTCCCCGACCGCAGCGCTCTGCCAGCTCCCTGCAGCAGCCGTGCTCCCTTCCAACACTAAGTGGCAGCCTCTGCCCGGCTTTGGGGCAACCCCTGGCAGCGCCCGGGCAGCTGAGTCTGGGCAGCAGCATCCCCAGGGGGGGAGTATCAGCATCCTCGGGGGGGGCTTCAAGATCCTCAGAGTGGGCTTCAAGATCCTCAGAGTGGGCTTCAGCATTCTCAGGGAGGGCTTCAGCATCCCCGGGGCGGGGCGTCAGCATCCTCCTGCTCCCAGGACTCCCAGCCTGGCTGAGACCTGCCTGGTGCAGACCACACTGAAGGTGCTGCCAGGGGACATCCTCAGCCCCATAGCCCTGGGTGCCAAGCTGAGCCCTGCACAGGGTCAGATCGGGTCAGTGCCGCCTGCTAGGAGGGAGATAAGGCACGGGGTTGGCAGCTGTTGGTACCATCTGCTGAATTAGAATCACGATCCACTAAACAAACACTGTCTTGGGATAAAAACGTGCTGCTTAAGGCAAGGAGGTTTTTCTGCTGCAGGTATTGCTATGACCCGGGAACCCACCGTGGGGATTTGCAGTGCTAGCAAGAAGCACAAGGATAGAAATGAGTCCTGGGAGCTGTATCCTGCTTGTGTGCATGTTGGTGTGTCCGTGGTTGTGGAAGCAGGTTGGGGCTTGTGCTGGATAAAGTGCTGACACTTTAGGGAAAGGCTGCTCTGGATTTTCTGCAGCACAGAATGAGGGGAAAATGAAATAAAAATAGGTCAAATGACCATCATGGGTGTTTTAGTGGAAGGCAGGAGTTCAGCCCAGCGTGGGAGATCAAAGAGACAAGCAGCATGATACAGGGCAGCCCCTGCTCCCTCCCAGGCATTGTCCTTGGCACGATGACAAATTTTAACCTTGGGAATCGCACCCAGCTTGCCAAGATATCCCTGTGCAGAACACAAACCCTCGCTCCCACACAGAGCTGCTGCTGGTCCCACAGCCTGTCCTGTACCATCAGGGCACAAAATGATGTGTGGGAGGTCAGGATCTCCCAGCCCTGATCCACCCCAGCACATGCAGGTAACACAATCCTGCATGGACCTTATCAAACAGAATCACAGACCTGTTTGGGTTGGAAGGGACCTTTAAAAGGTCACGTAGTCCAACCCCCTGCAACGAGCAGGGACATCTCTAACTAGATCAGGTGGCTCAGAGCCCCATTCCACCTGACCATGGATGGTGCATCCACAGATTCTCCAGGCAACCTTTGCCAGTGTTCTACCTGTGTTCTACCACCCTCACTGTGAAAATATCTCCCTTATATCTAATCTAACTCACCCTCTTTCAGTGACACACAGGCTGTACTTTATGTGCACCTCAACAGGGGTACAGGCAACGTGCAAAGCTGCAGGTGCTGTTTTCCCCTGGGCTGGGGACAGCTCCAGCTGCTGCTCACCCACAGCCACACTGGCTCGGTGCATGCCTGAAAAGGCTGCCCAAAAACTGAGACTAGTCAGGAGTAAGGGAGTAAAGGTGGGTGTTTATTCAAAAGGCCTTCAAAGGTACATTTAGGGCAGACAGAGCCCCCCAGGGGCATCACCCAAAATGGACAGCGAGTCACGAGTTCTCCACACCTTTATAGGTTTGGTCCGTTTGCATATCAGCATAAATTCACCAATTCAAACTTTGCAATTTCCCCCTAGATCCCTTAGCTTGCTTCCCCCCCACCCCACTTAGAAGCTTGGGCCTGGGCAGTCTGAGCGTCCTTGAAGAGCAAGCCCAGAGAGGCACTGTTATGTCTATCTTAGCATGATTAAGGTTGGAAAAGACCTCCAAGATCATCAAGTCCAACCTTTGAATGGTGCAAAGTTGTGTTTGGGGAGGTTAGATTGGATACTTTAAATTCTTTCTTTCTGGGGAGAGTGGTCAAACCTTGGAACATGTTTCCTTCCTTCCAAGCCCCAAGCCTCTCAGTGATCCAGAAGCATTTGGAAAATGCCCTTAATAACATGTTTTAGCTTTTGGTCAGCCCTGAAGTGGTCAGGCAGTGGGACCAGAGGATCACTGTAGGTCCTCTCCAGCTGAAATAGTTCTATTTTATTCTATTCTATATTTTGAAACTCCTTCCCACATCCACCTTGAACCCCCTTTGGGCTCACATGCTTCACCCCCATGCCCGCTCTCAGGCTGCTGAGTTATTTCCATCACCACTGGATGATTTGTGGCCGCCTGCCACTGCTCAGAGGACAGGGACACTCAGATGAACCCTCCAGCATCTCCCCCTCCCCTCCCTGGTGTAAATCAGCGCAGCGCTGCCGATTCCAGCCCGGCTGATTTATGCCGCCAGAAGGACGCCCCGGAGCACGGCCGTGATTTAGAAATCCCATTAGGACCAGGCCACTTCTGCAGGAGAGGTGCAGGAGGTTGGTTTGTCTTCTCCTTGTGCAGAGAGGGATGCAGTGATGAGCAGTGATGGCACTGGCAGCTGGCTGTGCTGTTGTTCCCTGGCTGACTCCAGCAGGATCAGTGCTCCAGGCTTCACCCTGGGAAGGGAAAACCTCCTCTGTGATTTACAGCAGGCAGGAGAAGCCAGTCCCATCTGCTACCCCAGGCACCCACTCTTTTTTTATTAAAGCTAATGTGAGAAACAACAGGGTTGCAGGAAAAGTGACTTCCACGGTTGTTGGGGAGGGAAGAGCTGCGAGGCAATGGGAGCTGAATTTACCTCCATGGGAGCCCTGGAGAAGATAAGCATCATTTTGTAAAAGGGAGAGTGAGGCAGACAAGCCAAAAATGTCACCTAGAAAAAAACCCAAAAACCTCAGTACTCTCTCATCCTCCTTTCCTGATCCTTCCTCTGATCTCCACGCACATTCAGGGCATTTTGCCCTACATGATGTTCTGCAGCTGGTGCTCAGCCACACAAATCACCCCTCAGCCAGGCTAACAAATGACTAAACAACTGCAAAGGCACTTTGCAGCATCATTTTTTTCACCAGCTTTAGCAGCAGACTGGCTTTTACAGCACAGCTCTCCCATCACTTTATCCAGCCTCCATAATGTACCACCCCCTCAAGAAAAAAGAGGAAAGCAGTTTAAAACCAGGCCATTGCAGAGAAACAGCTCCCACATGGAAAATGGCTCCTCGAGGGGTGCTGCAGCCTCCCCTGCTGCCGTGGAAAGGCCAATTAGAGCTGGGAAAGCTCTCGGGGGAGTGCTCAGGTAGGAGGTTTGCTGCTCTTTTGGGGTGAGGCTCAGAGCAGCCAACACTCAGCTTGGTGTGAGGGTCTGCAGGTCCCACCAGTGGGAAGGGGTTGCTGAAGATAAGGAAAACCTCTCTGGAGGATGCCTTACATCTTTCCCGGGAACCCCCAATGCTGGTTTATGCTCTCATGGCACCATTGCTGCCAGGAGCATCTGCCACATCTTCCCTTGTTTCTTGGCAGCACCATCACCAGGATGCTCCATCCTTATCCCTGGAGGTGGGGGACCCACAGGGCCACCTTGTCCCCACCACCAGTCACCTCACAGGGCCCTCCCAGAGCTCTCTTCCTGGGGCAATTTATTTTGTTTCAGTTCCTTTATGCAGCTGGTTGTAACAAATGTTCCCAGGTTGTTTTTTTAGTGCTTAAACACGTTATGTGTGCTGGTGCCTGTGTGGCAGCCCGTGGTGGGGTTTTGTGGGTTATCCATCATCCCTTTTCCCTCCCCTCTGCTGATGGCAGGATCAGGACAAGCCACCAGCTCCTCTCCCCAAGCTCAGCACTGTCACTGTCTGCATTTGTGAGGCGAGAGGGGAGCTTGGGGTGAGAGGAACTGCGAACTCTGGGGAGGACATAGGGCATCCCAGGGACATCCTCAGCCCCACAGCAGGGTTTGACCTTCACAGATGAAATATTCCTCCTTTTCCCACCTCCTTCATCCTTCCCTTCCTCCTCCAGGAAAACAAAACTTCAGTGGCTCATCTCACACAGAGCTTGGGCCAGGGCAGTGCCGTGCCAGCAGCCACAGCCTTGGAGAGCTGGGGACAGGCTGTCCCTCTCAGGGAACTCCCTGAAAAGCCAAGGCCAGGCTGGTAATGTGTCTAGCACACTCAGAGGAGGCTGGATTTACTTCTGACCATAATAATCATGTAATGCCACAGCCTTGCCGTGTGCCCTTGGTCACATCCCTTGTTCCCGGCGTTCCCCGGCACTGCTGATGCTGTTGGAGGCCGTGGGTGAAAATCTGAGCATGATGGAGGCACAGAGCAGGAGGCTGCTGGCCACACACTGTGCTCCTGGCAAGGCTGGGAGCTGCAGACGTGTCACACGGCTTCTCCCTCACGGTCTCCAGGATTAGCTTAACAGCACGGGGAAATAACAGGATGAAAAATTCGCTCCCCTCCAAGCACTAAAAGCCAAGTTTCAAGGTTA
Source organism: Climacteris rufus (assembly GCA_013398175.1). NCBI lineage: Eukaryota > Metazoa > Chordata > Aves > Passeriformes > Climacteridae > Climacteris > Climacteris rufus. Next base: position 416,962 of record VZRZ01005092.1, on the reverse strand, counting down.
ATTGTCTGCCCTGTAGGAATAGCTTTTACACACTGCAAGGGGCTTAATTAGTGTCATTTTAGCCAAGCAGAGAGAGCGTGCCCTGGACCCATACCGCATGCCCCCAAGCCTATTTTCCTCTCCACGAGAGGTGATGGATTGCAGGCAGCTTCCCTGCACCAGTACTCAGCAGGGACAGATTTGGGGCTGATCATGGAACCCCAGGACAGCTGCTGCAGCCCCAAGCCTCATCCCTGCACCCACTGCACTCTTAGGTCCTGCACAGATGTGCTGCAATGTGCCTGGATCCTGCCTCTGTCCCCACACACATCCCTGTCCCCGCTGGCCAGGGGAGCACCCATGCCCACAGAACACATGCCCAGGAGAACACTGCCAGGCTTGGCTTCAAGGAGAGCACAAGGGGACAGAGGCAATTTCTCTCCCTAATTAGGATTGTCCTGTGTGTCCCTACCAGCTTTGGGACACGGCTGCTCTCCACACAGCCAAGATTTGTTTTCAGCCCTACGCTGATCCCAGCAGCCGGAGCGAGGCCAGACACTGTCCAGCACCGAGCTGTGAGGAGAGGCAACTGGACAGCAGGGTCAGAGCCAGCAGGAGGGTCTCTGGTGGCACAGGGACAGCACATCCACAGGGTGACCCAGAGCTTTCCCATCCCAGGGCAGCTGCTTCCCGTTGGAGCATCCTCAGCAGTGGGAAGGGAGCCCCAAAGGGTCCCCATGCCCAGGCTTGGAGCCACCAGCAGCCCCTGAGTGTGGTTTCCCATCTCCCTGCATCCATCCTCCCTGGGCTCCAGCTCACAGATCCCACAGGGATGGCCATGACCTCCTGTGCAATCCAGGCCAGGAGGCTCCCCTGGATGCCTGCCCGTCTGGGCTGGAGCAGGCCTTGGAGAGGAGCAGCCTGTTGGGATTTAAAGTTTTCCCCACGCTGCAGAATTCATGGCAGCCCTTGTTAAACCCATCTGCTGGTAAAGCCTCCTCATTCCTACTCCAGCCACACTTCCATCCTGGCTGTCCTCCTCCCACATCCCACACGCTGTTGTGGGGCTGCAGCTGGTGGGTGCTGGGTCCACCCCATGCTCCCAGCTTCACTCCAGCCTCTCCTCCTTCCCTCTCTGACCTTTGGATTCAATCTCTCCCTGTCAGCAAATGTCCAAACAGGGTCCCAGGGGCTCCTCACCAGCAGAAACAAACCACAGCAGAAAACATCCATCTCGATGGACAGGGCTGGCAGGGAGCCCCTGCATCCCTGCCTGGGCAGTGACCCACATCCCAACTGCTGCCCCTTTTTGTGGGAATCTGCAAAAATACCCCAATTCTTGGCAAGTGGGTGATGCTACAGGCAGGCATCCTGGCAAAGGGAATGGCTGGAGTTTGGTGCTACCAGGTGGGTGTGGGAAGGAGAGCATGGGGGAGGGAGCAGGGACAGCATCTCTATTTAGCACTAAGGGGATTAAACACCTTAAACCTCAGACAAACTAAACAGTCTGCTTTGGCCTAGGTGGGGAAACCCCAGAACTTTTGCTTCGTGCCGTTTTCTACAACCAAAGTTCAGTTTGGGCTGAAAAAGTGAAAAAAAAAAAGTTGGCTCCAGCAGTTTCTTTCTGTTGAAATGAGTAGAATCATCACCCAGCAATGGCACCCAGGCACCAGTCTGCCTATGGGAGGATCAGGGCAGAAATCCTGGTTACTCAATTTTGGGGGGTCCAAAGACCAAGGCAGGAGCCCCCCTGCCCCTTGGCCAGCTGGGGTTCAGCTGGCACTCATGGCTCACCCTCCCCTCCTGCTGCTGCAGCTCCAGGCTCAGGGTGGTGAGGAGCGATGTATTTTTAATTTGTTTAAGGGAATTAAGCTCATCTGTGTCTGACTACTCACATGGCCTCTGCTTTCATTAACTTCTGAGCCGCTTGCCTGGATTCCTCTGGCTCTGGCAGAGCTTTGACACCACAGGGAGAGCAATTTCCTGCAAAATTGACAGATGTGGATCACTGGAGAGAAGCAGGAGACTGCATTTGCCCCATCCCCACAGTGAGAGGTACTTTGGGTCACCCACCACATCAGTCCCAAGGGGACATTCTGCCTCATGACCAGGCACTGGTTCAGGGATGGTGTGGGGAACTCACTGTGCCAGGAACTGGTTCTGGGATGCAGCTGAGTGGGATCAGTTCATCCCGATGGGGGAAAGTGTCTGGCCAAAGGTGGGGTGGAAGAAAGCTCCTGGGGTGTACAGGGGAGAAGGTGGGAAAGGCTCTGCTGGGCTTCTACAGCCCTTTTGCTTTAAAAAATCAGTCCAGCCTGGGTCAAGCATCATGTCAGAGTAGAGGAGCTCCCTGCTCCAGGGGCTGCCGTGCCCCTTGACAGTGGGATGCACGGGCAGAGCTCTTGTCCATCATGTGCTGCTGGGAGAGCAGTGTGCTGGCAGCTGGAGAGCCTCTGCCCTCCTCAGGTCCCCAACCTTCTTTGCAGGGTCGCCAACCTTCTTCCTGGGGTCCCTGAGCTTCTTCCCAGGGTCCCTGACCATCTTTCCATCTTCCTTTCGAAATGCTTCTGCGATGTAGCTCGTAAACAGACGCAAAAGCAGGGGGGAAAGCAGAGATAAGATAAAAATAACAGCAGCAGGAGTGGGTTTGAAGTAAATAACAGGAAAACATCAAAGAGGAGGGGGAGTGATGCTCTGAGGAGGTATTTATAGCTGGCTCTGTGGTTCCTCAGGATAGACCAGCGTGTCCCCATGGAAGCCTCTTCCCTGGCCCCCACAAGCATATGTTTGTGTCCCAGACTCGCAGAGAGCCATTCCCCAGGAGTCTTCCATGTGGATTCAGCCTGGAGGCAGAGCACATCCCCACAGCTTTTAGAGAGCACTCAGGGAAGGGCTGATGCTCCGAAAAGGCTCTGAGCCCCGCCCTCCGTTGCACTGAGCACCGGGATCAGGCGCCTTCTGTAGGGGCCGTCACGCCTGGCACGATGCAGCCTCCACTTGCAGGCTTTTTTCCCTGCCAAGTCCTCAATGAGAGCTTTTTCTGCCCACAGCCCTCCTGAGTGTCACATTTGAGAGCAAGGCTGATTGCCTGGGAAAAGCCAGCTGCCAGTGGAGCGAAGGATGAGAGATGGCCATGGAGGGAACGCTTGGTGCTGTAACTCAGCTCCCTCCGTGTGATGGATCCATTGATCCCTCCTCGATGCTGAGGGGAGCATCAGCTAATGGGGACACCCGAATCAGATGGAGCAATGCACCTTATCCCTGAGCTGATGATGTGCAGGAAATATTTTTGGAGGCTGGTTCAGCCCTTTGTACTGTATGGGCAAAGGCACTGGGGGTGCCCAGGGTGGTTTGTAGGTGCAGAGAGGACCTGGCAGTGCAGGAACATTAGGGAAAGCTGCTCAGCCTTTGCAGATGGATCCAGGAGCAATGGGGATTTTTCCCACCTCCTGTGTGGGACATGCCTGTGGCCAGGGGACATGGTAGCAGTGACCTTTTCAGCTGCCTCCTGCTTTGGGAAGCCTCAGCTTCTCTTAAAGCATCTGTCCCCATGAAAAGCACTTCAGAGGGATTTAGGGCTTTGGGGGAGAGCAGATTGGTAGTAAACCCTCCAGCCAGCTATGCAGAGTCGGGACCTTTTGGAAAAGGGAAATGTGAGGGATTTCCACCCTCCTGGAGCCCTAAGATGTCCTCCTTCTTTGCAGCCATCTCCCAGGCTGGGGAAGCAGCCACTGCTCCGCAGTAACTCTGCACACCCTGGCTGCTGTTCTCTAATCAGACACGGGATTTGCAATTAAGCGACACAGAGTAACCCTGGGGACAGAACCTGCTGTTTGAGCCCAGCTCAGACGAGTTCGGGGAGGGAGAGACCTGATTTCCCACTTAGCAGACAGGTCACGATCGGTGGATTCATTGATCCCAGAAAGCAAAGCCTCCGCTTCATTAGAGCCATGCTGGTGATGAAGGCGGCCTCGGGGAGAGGGGAAGCTGTGTGAATCCTGCCCTAAATGTTATCTCCACAAGGCTCAGAGCGCAGATGTCGGGAAGCTCCTCCGACAGGATGGTGCCTTTGGAGGGAGCCTGCTCCTTCCCGCTGCGCCCATTGCATGAGTGGCTGGAGCTCCCTGGAAATCTTGAGGCTGGAAAAAAGCACCTTTATGCCTCTGTGTCTGTCTCTTCCCTCCATCTGTCTCTTCTCCCCACTGATGCATGACAGGGGCACAATGCCCTGGCTTAATGCAGTGCAAGCTGTGGCTGTGCCAGGGCAGAGCACCCGGGCGAGACCCAGCTTTGGCATAAGGTGGACCTGGAGTCAGCCTGGAATTCCCAGAGCCTGGGGGGTTTGCCAGGGGTGTTGACCCAGAAGCATGGACATGGCAAGGCCTTGGAGAGGTGGTTCAGGTGCAGGCAGCAGAGGCAGGGCAAAGAAGAGCAGCCCCATTGATCGGGCACTGAAGTTGGACAAGACCCTTGTGCAAAGTCCTGCTTGCTCTGCCCCCAAACCACAACCATGTGTATACAAAATGTTCTGACTGTAACAGCCAGATCCTGCTCTGTCCTCTGCTGCATTCCTGATTTTCCCTCCCCAGGTCATCTCTCCCAGAGGGAGGTTTCCACACCGGCTCCTGCCAACAGTTACTGGCAGTAACTTCTCAGTGCCCTTCAATGCAGCTGCTCCAGGCAGCAGATGGGGATGGGGGTTGAAGCTGTGCCAGACTGGCTGCTTTGCAAGCCTAGTTCAGGATAAGCTGGGCTTATGCAAGTACTTCCATCTACTCCCAAAGTTCCCATTCCCTCCTGTAAATACCTATTGAGATACTGGTGTGGTTACTGGGAGCAGCTTTGCTGAGCTGAGTGTTACCCACGGGCTGGAGCAGGGCCCTGCACTGTCCCTGTCCCCGAAATCACGACTCTGCATGGTGACAACACCCACAAGCAAAAAGCAAGGGAAGCACTGTGAGCCTTGCACATGGAAATTTTGAAGGTTTTCCTGGTTATCTGCATGAGAGGAACCATGCAGGGGAGGTGACTTTTAAGAAGGTTTCTGCTCCAGGGAGTCACGCTGTGCTGCTGGTTCAGGGCAGCGATGTGTCATCCTGCTCCTGCAGGTGTTAGGACTTCTTTTTGCCAATTCTTCCAAGAAAGCATCTCCCGTGGGCAAACCTGGCTGGCAGGACACCCTGACTCCAACACAGGCATCCTCAGCTTTCAGCAGTGAGAAGCCTCCCACACCGTGACACGTCCCCTTCGCAGGGGCAGATCCTGAGCTCCCAAGCATTTGGCTCCACTTTCTGGCTCATGCTGATACATGGACAAGCTGGAAGCCAAGCATCCTCTACCCAGCTTGGCTTCCAGTTTGGGAGCATCTCAGGCTTTTGGAGAATTTAAGTATGTGGAGGTGGTGTTGGTTGTTCTCTGCATCCCTGAGTATTTAAGGGAACTGGAGGAACAGTAAGGGCATGGAAAGGAGGAAAGGAGCAGCTGTCTCTCTGGATTTGGAGGGATCAGCAGCTGAGCGAATCCTCAGCACAACCAGGGTGTAACTGGGAGCAGAGTCTGCCTCACATACCATATGCTCCCAATCCACCGCGCTCAATCAAGCCTAATAAAATTGATAGGGGAGCATTGAAAATCTCGTGATTAATTCTTTATGATCTGTAATAGGGGAGCTGTGTGCCAATTACTCGAGTAAATCATTCATCAGAAAATAAATAGAGCTAACCTCCAGCACAAACACTAGAGGATTTCCACCAGGATTGCAGGTCTGGATTGCAGCATCACACCGCTGGTGACAGCGCGTTATCTGATGGAGGACACAGAAATAGCTGCAATTTTGCTGCTTCTCCCCAAGGTTTTGGCTCTGTGCTCCAGTGTTATTTGTTGTTCTTCACCACACATTTCGATGCTCTGTCCTTGATCTCCATGACCCATCAGTCCAGGCCCTTGCAGGTTTGCAAGAGCTAAACCCACAGGGATCAGCTTTATCTCAGGGCAGGTTTGAACGTGGGGACCATAACAGGGATGGGGATAAAACAGAATGAGAGAAAGGTTTTTCTTTTTGTTTTCCCAATAAGGAAACCAATCATTTGGCCTGGAAACTTTCTCCCGGTCTCGTAAGGAGAGATGTCCCTCTGAGCTGCAGTTACCAGCCTGCAGTTTCCCAACCAATGACCCATTTCTAACGGAAATTCACTCGACAGCACTCCCTGCCCTAGATTTCCACATGTTGGGAATTCCCCGGGTGGTGTTTGAAATGCTCCTGAGCAAACTGCATCTTGCCAAGCCACAGTGTCCTGCTAACACACATGCAGCATCCTCAGCAGACTGATGCAACTCCAGATCCATCGGGGGTCTCTTGGGACCGTGGTGGGATTTCAAAGGGCACTGAGGGAGTTCATGCTGAGAAGGGACTTGGAAAAGCTGAGGACGATGTCCTCTTCCTGAGGTCGGTGCTTGGAAAGGGAGAGCTGGGGAGGGATGGGGACACAAAACAAAATCCAGCCCTTGCAGAAAGCTCTCTTTGTCTCCTTCACAGCTGCAGGGATGTGTCCAAGGCCAGCAAGGAGGGGCCCCGCTGCCACAGACGTGTTCTTTCCCTCTTACATGGAAAAACTTCCCTGGACAGGGAATTTGGCAGTGGGAGTTGCATGGAGGCTCGAGTGTGATTCCCTGCCCTAAACACAAGTGAGCTGGTGGTAGGACACTGGGTCCTGCAGCACGTGCCTTCACTGGGGTGACAGGACAGAGGTGTCCACGACAGCCTAGCTCTCCTGAATGAGGAGCCAGGAACACAGTTCATCCCTCTTCCCCATTGTTCTCCCCCATTCCTCCTGCCACTGCCACAACAACCTTGTCCTTTCCCAGCTGGCAGCCCTGGCATCACCAGGACACCCTCCCCTTGCAGCTGGGACGACAGTTTGGAGGTTTCTCCCTGCTTCATCCCTCCTGGAGGGGACACCACCACCTCACACACCCCAGCCACCATCGCTTCCCCCACCGCATCCCCATCGCCCTTCCTGCTGCTCCCAGCACCCAGCTGGTGGGACTCAGAACAAACATCCTCCCACCTGCTCCCACAGCCCAGCCCGGGAGATGGCACAGGCAATAATTACACACTTGGCACAGCAAAATTATCCAGCGCGGGGGCGAAGAGGCCGGAAGCAGCTGGAGATCATCCATGGGGAACGCTGCTCCCACCCATGGTGCCGTGCCGTGTGTCTCACCCCAAACCGGCCCAGTTTATACCGTGAATGTGCTCCCTGGGCTCCGTGTGAGCAGCCCAAGTGCCAGAGCTGATGGTGCAGGTGGGGAGGTGGGGATGTGCTGGTGCACCGAGGGGTTTGGAGCAGCAGAACTATGGAAAGCTGAATTCCCATGGAGCCGAACTGGGATCCCTGGGGTCTGCTGAAGTGTATCCTCCAAGGATGCCGTTTTCCTGGGGAGGGCTTCACGTGAGCCATCTCTCATGCATGCTTTCAGTGCCTGCCAGGGTACAAGTGCTTGGACATCCTGTCCTTTCCCTGCTCCCCCAAGACCTCTGGGAGGGACATTTGCAGCTCATACACACCAAATTCCTTTTTGAAGAGAATTTATTTCCTTGAAAGGCAGGGTCTGTGAAAGCAAAGACACTCAAGAGGTCTACAGGGATACTACTACCTGATTTCCCAGGCACAGGCAGGTCTGGGACTGCAGCTCATGACGTGCCTCAACCAGAAACATCCTAGAGAGGAGTGAAGAAGCAAAATAATACGAGTAGTAATAATAACAGCAATAAAAAAATTTCTGCTCTAGCTGAAGGGAGAAGGCTGCAATGAATCGTCCTTAAAATACATTTCGATTTGGTGGCTTTACATTTTGCCCTTGAATGAGTAATGTGGGTCAAGCGACATTTAATTTCCAGTGCCAGGAAGCCACTGGAGCTGCTTCCCAGCTCCTGGCCCTTGTGGGAGCACTGAACAGGAGCAGGGCAGGGGTCACAGGATCATCGAATTATAGAGCGGTTTGGGTGGGAAGGGACCTTAAAGCTCATCTCGTTCCACCCCCTGCCATGTGCAGGGACACCTTCCACTAGACCCGGTTCCTTCACGCCCGTCCAGCCTGGCCTGGAACACTTCCAGGGATGGGGCGCTTCTCTGGGCGAAAGGGAACGGACAGGGAGAGGGCAGATGCTGGCAGGGAGCGGGCAGGGGATTTGGGAGGGAACAGAGAGGCATTGGCAGCGCCTGTCTCTGCCCCCGCTGCAGCGCTGCCCCCTCGGTTCTCGCCCGCTCTCCCCCCGGGGCTGTCCCACTCCCACTCCCAGCCTGGCTCCGGCCCCCGCTGCGGCCCGGGGGGTCCGTCCCGCCCGCTCCCGTTGCTCCAGCGGGCAGGGCCGAAGTCCAGTCCGGGCCGCGGGGCCTTTCTCCGTCCCGCCGGGGCCCGACACCACCTCGCACCCGCAGCGGAGGCGGCCGGGCCGGCGGCGAGGTCAGTGCGCTCCCCGGCCCGCAGGCCCCGCGCGGCTCCAGGCCCG
>VZRZ01005092.1:359170-408298 GCA_013398175.1 Climacteris rufus | reverse complement strand
CGGCCTGGGGCAGCGCGGGGAGCCCGGGGATGGATCCCGGTGCCAGCGCGGGGCTCGGCAGAGCCGCTGGGAATCGGCCCCGGGTCGTGCCAGCAGGAGCAGCAGGCCCCGGGACGCTCCGCACCCGGTGCCCCAGGCGCTGCCACCGCCCTCCCCAGCCCGGTTCCACCGCAGCCAGGCCGGCACGGCCCGACCATGAGGCAGGGGCTGCACTGGCACTGCGCGGGAGGTGCAGGGATGCTGCCACCGGCTCAGCCAGGTGCCCCTGCAGCTCTTGTTTGTGTGCCCATGCAGCTCTCGTTTGTGTGCCCATACAGCTCTCGTTTGTGTGCCCATACAGCTCTAACCTGGGTGCCCGTACAGCTCTCGTTTGTGTGCCCATGCAGCTCTAATCTGGGTGCTTGTACAGCTCTCGTTTGTGTGCCCATGCAGCTCTCACCTGGGTGCCTGTACAGCTCTCGTTTGTGTGCCCATACAGCTCTAACCTGGGTGCTTGTACAGCTCTCGTTTGTGTGCCCATGCAGCTCTAATCTGGGTGCTTGTACAGCTCTCGTTTGTGTGCCTGTGCAGCTCTCACCTGGGTGCCTGTACAGCTCTCGTTTGTGTGCCCATACAGCTCTCACCTGGGTGCCTGTACAGCTCTCGTTTGTGTGCCCATACAGCTCTCACCTGGGTGCCTGTACAGCTCTCATTTGTGTGGCCATGCAGCTCTCACCTGGGTGCCTGTACAGCTCTCGTTTGTGTGGCCATGCAGCTCTAACCTGGGTGCCTGTATAGCTCTCACCCAGGTATCCATTTGTCTCTCACCCAAGTGCCCATACAGCTGTCACCCAGGTGCCCATGCAGCTCCCATCTAGGTGCCTGTATTGCTCTCCCCCAGGTGCCTGTACAGCTCTCACCTGGGTGCCCGTTTATCTCTCACCCAGGTATTGATACACCTCTCACCCAGGTGCCCATGCAGCTCTCACCCTCCCTGACTTTCGGGCAGTGGACAAGGGGGCAGCGCTTGCCACGGTCATTGATCCCCCGCCGTGGAGGAGGGGGCAAAGTTGAATGTTCTGTGCCTGTTACGTGGCTGTCCCAGCAGCTTGCAGAGACAGCTCATCCCATTAGGGCTCCCCTTTTATCCCGAAAAGCACACGCCAGGCACAGGCCAATCTGCCTCCCGCTGGCAGCCGCGAATTTGGTTGTTGAGCAGGAGAAAAGAAGGTGAGTGCAATGTTAACGATGTTGCCTGCCAGGAGTTAGTAGGTCAAGAAGCTTTTGTTCAGCCCGTGCTAGCCGTGTGCTCAGCACCGTACAAAATGAGAGGAAAGAAGCTGTCCTGGTCCCACGGGATTGCAATTGAAGCGGGATTACACAGTTCGGCCCCAGTGCCAGCAACTGCTTGGGTTATGGTTTGACAGCTTAGGGAACGAGGTCTGGTGGAGAAGGGCTGCTTGGGGGTGAAGGGAGGGGAGGAGAGGCTGGGGAGGGTGGGAATAGGGGCACAAGAGTCAGGATGAGGCCCTGGGGGCTGTTCCCATCGCTCCCCACCAGCACCCATGTCCCCGTGGGTCAGATGTAGGAGTCCTGGGGATCTGGGGCAGTGGTTTGATGGCAGGCATGGTGGGAATCGTGAAGGATTCCCCTTTCCCTGGGGCTGCATGGTCTTTGCTCTTGCACTTTGCACCTCAGGTGGTCATGGCTGGGCAGGAGGCCCTTGGAGCGACTGGATGTGCCCTGGGCCAGCACGGGAGCCCTTCCCAAGGCCTTTTTTCTGGGCTGGGAGAGGTGCTGGGTTTACCAGCCCCATTCCATGAATGACATTGTGGCTCTGGTTCTTTCCAAGAACCTGTGAGGATCCAGTGGGAATTTTTCTCCCAGACAGGCAAGGTGGAGCCAATGCCTTTTTGAGCTTTTCCTGTCCCCTGGCATCCAAAGGGCTTGAAAACACAGCTGTGTTGGGGAAGCAAAAACCGTCCACGTCTCAGTGTTGTCTTGATTTTATTTCAAGTGAGGGAAAGGGTTGGGCTGGGCTGTTTTGTTTTTTGTTTTCAAAGCTTTTGACCAAAGAAAACCAGACACTGGCTGTTTTTCATCCAAATACCAGTGCAAGGGGAGGGGGTGAGAAGAGAAAAGCATCATGGCTTGCTGCACGTAAAAATGCTGACAATGTCAGGGAGCCATCCTGGGAAAAATCTGTCTCTTAAAAGGAGAACAGTGAGTTTTAAAGGTTTTTTGTTATTGTCATTAAGACAGGAAATTCTTTTGCAGCTTCTTACAATGCAAATGTATCCCCCCTCGCTGTGGAGGGGGTTTGCATCACTTTCTTCATGGAAGACAAGTTTGGAGCTGGCACAGTTCATTACTAGGGGGTTCTGTGCAGACCTGGGACAGCCCTGCATTCCCAGGGACACTGAGATGCTGTGGAATGCTGCTCCCTTTCCTAAAACACTATTGAGCTGGCAACTGCCCTGTTGCTGCTTGTCCTCAGAGCAGCAATGTCACCTCAGTGCCTGTGTCCTTCTGGGCACTGCTGTGAGCATGGGGCTCCCAGTGCCCCTGAGGTTTTTAGGGACAGCTTGGGGGAGCCCCCATCCTTCCTCTGGGCTTTGCACCCTGACATTGCACTTTGCAAGCTGTAACAACACATTGCTTGGCTCTATTAAAAGGTTCATCTACCCTTGGGGCAGCTGATGGGTTTGGTTTGAGGTGAAGTGTCCCCATGGGATGCTGCACTCCAGTAACCATCCCTCCCTGTGCAGGTGGATGTGGCAGCCATGGCTCGGCTCTTTGGCTACGTGGATGTGACTGACACTGGCTTCATTGTGGCTGTCCTCTCCATCACCTTCAACCCACTCTTCTGGAACGTGGTAAGAGCTGCCTGCACTCCAGCTGCTCCTTTATTCTCAGCCTTCCTTTCCCAGCTTCCTTTGGGAGGAAAAACTCTGTTTTGGGGAAGTCTGCTGGGCTGGGTGGGGGGAGCAGTGCTCAATTAGACCTTAGGAGTGGGTGAGCAGGGAGCTATGCTGCAGCTCCTGGTGCTGGGTGTGACCATGAGGGCTGTCACAGAGGAGGTGAAGGTGGGAGCCAGCACAGGATACAGAAGGAATGGGGATCTGAGCTTGGGAGAGGGAGCAAAGCAATCAAACCCATCCTTCAGCCACACACCCCACCCAGCAGCCAGGCATTGGTCACCACTGGGACTGAGCATGAACAGCATTAGTCCCCATCAGGGTGGCTGCACTGGATATGTTGCCTGCTGCTTCCCCTTGAAATATGTTGGCAGCTGTTTGTGTGGATGGCAGGAAGCAAAAACAGTCAGCCAAAAGTTGGCCTGAAAAAATTCCTCCTTCATCATGCTGCAAAGCCTGGCAAAGAGCTGCAGGGCTGGCAGCAAGCCAGCCCTAGGAGGAGCAGGATGCCTGGGCATGGATGAGGCTTGCTGTGTTTGTGGGTGCCACAGTGCTTTGGGAGCCAAGGCTGGAGAAATCTCCACTGCCTGTTCCTGCTGTGGTTTGCTGCCTCCTTGCAAAACCAGCAGGAATCATTGCTGGCCCCTTTTTGGAGCATTCCAGAGCCGTGTGCCAAGCAGGAGGCCCGGGCTGGCTGCAGGACAGGGTGGCTCCCGCCCTGCAGCACCCTCAGCAGCACAGCTGAGGCGTGGGGTGACACCTCCCTGCGAGCACTCCTGGCAATGGGATGGCATCTCAGCCATGATTCCCAAATCTGCCCGCCAAACCTCCCTGCAGGGATTCTCTCCCTGGAGAATTCTCCATAAAAAGGCCTTATTTTTCCAGAGGGGGAGGATTCCTCTCTCTCTGAGTGCGGGGGCTCTTGAGATTGTCTCATGCTGGGCTTTGGAAAAGCAAGGCTCTGCTGGCTGTGAGTCACTTTGGAAGCCTCTGTCGGAGCTCTTTGTTGCAGCCTCCCTAATTTTTCATGCAACTCGTTATTAAAAAGTCTCACGGTGTCTGAAATGCGAGCTGGAATATGCCACATTATTTCGACTGCAGAGTCATCATTTAGCATAAAGAATCAATGAACAAGAAGATTCAGGATGTGGTCTCTGGGGACAGAGCCTGGCTCCAGTGAGAAGCTGCATGAAAGGCAAAGAAAAAAGTACTTTATTAGCATCTGCTGCTATGCCTGCGACTCGTGGGACGCCTGCAGCTTGGGAAATAGCGCTGCTTTTTGGATCAGGAGTTTGGCTGCTGCTAAAGGACAGGGAAGGCTGATGTAAGAGCAGGAAGTTTGTTGCTCTGGGCTGCTGTTGTCCCCTCGCAGGGACTGGAGAGCCGTGCGGTTGGCAGCAGGTGGCACTCCAAGCCAGACGTGCAGGGCTGTGCCTGGGAGCTGCAGGTTTGAGTGAGCAGCCTGAGCTGGCTGTTGGGGAAAGCTCTGAGCAGGGCATTCCGTGTTTCCCCGGCTGGAATGGGCCCGGTGGCTCTCGCAGTCCCTGTGGCTCCATCCATCCCTGCTTGCTCTGCCCAAGCCTCAGAGCATCTCCCTGGTGTTTTCAGCCCTGGTGTGTGGCTCCCACCAGGCAATGATGGAAAGCTTTTGCAGGGGACTTGTGGGTCCTGCAGCCCTAAACAAGCCCCCACTGTTGGGTGCATTTCAGCAAGAGTGGCCCCACCTATCCTTGGGTTTTCCCTGACCTGCTTCCTTTACCTCCTCCTCATCCTTTTTTCCATGTGTCCTCTTCCTGCACCCAGCCAGTGGCTCTTTGTTTTCCTGCATCCCTGCACAGGCTCTCTCTGTTCTTGGCTATTCCCAGCAGCTGAGTTCGCTTCAGCATCTGAATTACTCTGGGTTTCCAACAGCTTCGGTGCAAAGACTGGATTGCTGTGCAGTACAAAGCACTCTCTGCCCTCTCTGCTCAAAGACTAATGTGGGATGCTGGTCAAAATCCCTCCTGTGCATGAAATTCCTGATTTGGGTAGAAATTGGGTGAGGATGCATTGATTTGAGTTCAGTGTTTTAATTCCCTGTTTCTGCTGAACTCCAGCCAGGTCTGCCTCTTCCAAAGTTTGGCACCGGGTTGTCCTTGCTGTGCAGAACCTCTGAATAAATATGTGCTGGGGAAACCCTGGCTCTGTGCAGTGCTTGGATCATGGAGAGGCACATCCCAAGGCCTTGATATAGCAAGGTGACCTGGTAAGCACCAGGCATGTTTCTCTGGGACAAAACCTGCAGAGTTTGGGGAGGAAGCACAAACTCTGGAGGCTGTGGAGGAGTGTGGCTCCAGAGAAAAACCTGATGCTTGTCAGGTCGATGGATGTACTTTGGCTAAGAGCAATTTCAAGGACCAGAGCCTAAGTGGGGCAATTTGCAGACTCCAGCTGGGTTGTGCTGATGCTCCCTCCTGTTCTCCACAGGGGAGAAAAGCTCTTCCAGAAGGGCCTCAGGACTCCCAATTCCCACCCTCCTCCCTGCAGGCATGTGCAGGAGGGTGCCATGACTATCTCCCTAGGGCTGCCTGCTGCATTTCCTCACCAAACCCTGGGCTTGCACCCCCTCTTCTGCTTCCACCCCCTCTTCTGCTTCCACCCCCTCTGTGCCAGTTAAAATCCTGCCCATCCCTGGACAGCCCCCAGGTTATGTTGTCCATGGCACAGCTTGAATGTGTTCCTGCACCATTCTCTGGTTTTTCCCGTATTTTTTTACTCTCTCCTGCTTGTGCTGTCTCTGCTTTCCCACCCCCTGTGGCTGTTATGGAAAGAGCCATGGTCCCACAGGAGGCAGGGTGCAGGTGAGCTCCCAAAAGGAAGCGGCAGAGCCGTTTTGGGAATGAAATCACTTAAAACTCCCCAAGGACGTTCAGTGCAGCCAGGAGACCTGAGCCACTGTGGGGCTGTAGAGGGGCACCCAGCAAGGAGCAGGCACATCTCTGGAGCTGTGCCATAAAACATTAATGAGGCCAGAGCAGCAGGAACTTCAATAAATCCCATCTGTGTTTGGAAAGCCACAGAACAGTGGGAGAAACTTCCCATCCCTTGGTAACTAAGGAAGGTATTAAATAACAACTCCTCAGGGACAAACATTTTCAAGCCAGGAGAGGCAGATAACCTGCATGCAGGAGGCTTTAAAGAGCTGGCTAAGCCTTGGCACACGAGGACTTTCTAGAAAGCTGGAAGGTTTCTGTCACTCTCAGTAGCAACCAGGCATAGCCATGAGGTCGGTAGTCTGACGTCCATCACCACGCAAGTGAGTTTTAAGTGGGGAGTGCATCCATCAGCAATCTTTTCTTGATTTGAGCCTCTTAAAAATTTAGGTCTGGCGTCACAGACCAATTTAGAAATGGCTCATCTTCAGCTGGCGCTCCAGAGCTCACTCCTCCCATCACCTCTGGTCACCCCCTCGAGACACCCGTGTGTCTCACAGGAATCTGCAGGGTGAAACCTCAAATGTCACAGCTAGGAACAGGCTTGGCGTAATTTAGCGTGATTTTAAAGAAAATAGAGCCCATCAGAGAGCGATTTTATTCTTCAAGGTTGCAGCTTTTCCTGTTCAGGGTAACAAGGTCTCTGTTCTAGACTTCTGTTAAGCGTTTAAGCTGCATGAGGTTTTGATTAAAGAAGTAGTTGCACAGGGACCTGGGCTGACAACGCCTGGCTCCTGATGGATGTGTATCTCTTGGTTCATTTATTTTTAATTTCCCATCCTTTTTTCCTTCTTTGGAGACTGGAGGAATCTGCCAACTGGGTGAGAAGTGGTTGCACTGGAAGGCAGGGGGGAGATTGCAAACGCTGGCAGCCTGATTTCACCTACCTCTGACCACTTCTTGCTAAACTCAGAGGAAGGTGCCTGGTCCAAAACATCCCCACACTGCTGGGAAGCAGATGGAAGCTTGGGAGTTGTCAGGATTCAGATCTCAGTGGGCCAAAGTCCAACAAACCTTTTGGGGACAGGGAAAAAAGCCTGATGCTGGGAGATTTCAGCAGCTCTCGCTGTCTTACAGAAGGAAGGGATTGAGCAGTGGCTTGATGGTGGTGTGTCAGCACCTCACTGGGGAAAGGAAATTGCAGAGTATGAAATAGCTGTGTGAGTGCTGGCATGGCAGCAGAGCCTTGTGGAGGGTGCACCTCAGTTACCTGAAGTTTACAGGATTGGGAAATGAATGAGTTGGGATAATTAAATGGTTTTTTCTGGCCTTCAAATTCTGTCAGCCGGTGAGATTTTTGTGGGCTCTCCCACAAACCTCTGCCTGCCTGCAGCTGCAGGGGAGAGCAGAAAACAGCCCTCACCCAGCTTCTGGAAAGTGCTTTTAGACCCCATCATAGAAGCCACGGCACAGCGGCGATGATTATCTGCTTATAACAGATGCTAGATCAATAGCGGGGCTTCAAGCTACGCTGCAAGGCAATTGACTGCAGAAAGTGTTTCTTTATTGGGGTAAAGCTGGGCTTGCAACGAGGCTCAGATCCGCTCTTACATCTCCGGTCTTAAAATGTCACCACCAGCTCTGATGCCTTTCATCCTTTGTGCAGGGAGAGAACGCACATTATTCATAATTGGACTCTCTACCAGGCAGCAATAGCCGTTTTCATTTCCCACAATAGCTGAGAAAGAGTGAGGATTTGCCTTTTTTTTTTTTTCCCCCATCTCCCAAACAGCATTTAGTGGCAATTTTATTCCGAGTGACTTGGTAAGGCTTTCACTGGGGCGGCACGGGCTTCGCAGCGCCGCTGTAACGGCATCGATTCTCCAGCTCTCGTAACAGAGCCAGTCCTGCCCGGGTGTGTAACACCAGGCCTGTTTGTCTGCTAAATTTAGCTTTTCCAGCATGTTGGCACCGCTGTGAGCCACATAACAAGCACCAGAACTGGGTCGCACCCTCCGGCGTGCCGGCTGGAGTGGCACAATTAGGAGCGCTGTCACCTCCAGGGAGAGCCACATCCTTCGTCCCAGCACGGCTTCCCGCAGCCTCACAGCTGGAGGTGGTGGTGTTTTCATCTAAATCCTCTTGAAGAAGCCATGCAATGTATTTTTATGGTGTCCTTGCAGGCTGAGCTGCCTGTTGTGGTGCAGGGATTGTGGAGCCCAGCCCGGCCAGGCAGCTGTGAGCTGAGGTGCTTCCTCTGTGTGTTGAGCTGGGCACAGTCTCAGCCCTCAGGGCTCCAGGCGAGGTGGTGACAGTCATTCCAGCAGCTGCCCACCCACCATGCACAAGTACCTGCCAAGGCTGTGCTTGGGAAGCTGAGCCATTTCTTTGCCTGTTCCCAGCCTGCGTTTGGGATCCAGCTGGTGTGCAACGTGCCTGCTCAGCATTTCTCAAAACCAAGGTCAGAATCTGTCTCTCACCTCATAGCTGACCCAAAAAGCAACCTCCTTTTTTTAGCATCTGCAGAGTGCTTCTGTGGAAACCCAAGGTCTTTGTTGTATATACTGGACTTCTCTTGTTTAGTGTTTTAAAAATAAACTTCAGGCTGCTGGCAGCCCTGCTGGAGCAAGTCAGCACACACACGAAAGATGAAAAAATTATATTTCAGCCAAGAGTCTTGTTTCCATATGGATCAGAGGACTATCTGTAGACCCTGAAAATTGGGAGAGGCCCTTTCTTCTTCATCCCACTCCATCCTTATCCTGCTGCTCAGCCCTCTCACCTGCTGATGAGGTGCTGTTCATGAAATGGCCGGTCTGTGACCAGCTGTGTCCCACGGGACAAGGGAAAAAATGCAGCTGGAGGCAAAAAAGAAAGTGGTGTTACCTACCCAGATCAGGAGGCGTGGAAGACAACAGCTCCTCTCACATGGCCCTGGGCTTTGGCTGTGTTTGTGCATAGCCTGGGGACTGGGAGCTGCTGGAGCCTCGAGGGGAGAAACCCACTATCACCCCTGGAATATCAGTGATCCAGGGGCCAGACAGGGCCCTCCTGTGCTGCATGCCTGCCACAATCACAGACATGAGCTGGGTGTTTTCCGGCTGTGCCGTGGCACAGACTGTTTAGCAGAAGCCTGCCCAGTTCCCAGAAGGATGGGATCTCCCAAAATAGGCTGTTTTGACGAAGAAATGCAGAGAGACAGAGTGTGCTGGGTGCTCCTGGGAGGTTATTTCCGTAAGCCCCACTGCCGCACTTCCGTCACCGTGCAATTGCATCTCCTGCATGCCTGGAGACTCAGGGTGGGGAGAGAGGCCTTGGGGTTTCGTGATGGGGATGCTGGATCTGGCTTTTGGCAGGCTGGTGGCACACAGGGTTGGCACCCCAAAGAAAATGCCACCCTGCTTTCCCTATTTTCTCCTCCCTTGATGAACTCTGAGGGGACACATATCCAGTTGCTCACATGGCAGCAGCAGATGGGTAGGGAAGTGGGTTAGTAAATCAGTAAAGCAAACCCTTCCTTCTCTCTTCCACCTGTATGATGACCCCAATGACATGAGCAGCTGGAAGTGGTTCTTGGCAGGAGCATCCCACATCCCTGCTCTCCTGAGTGTGACACCAGATAGTTCAGCAGCCCGATCACAGCAGTGCTTGTTGGACATTGATTCCTCATAAATATTAGGAGCCTCATCTCAGTTAAAGCAAACAAGTATGTACAGCCCCCCAGGCTGCCTGCCTGCATCAGCTCCTTTACATTCCTCTTCCTGAGGGATCCTGACAAAGTTTTAAAACCCCTGTGTCCAAACCCAGGGAGAAACAGTTGATTTTTGGAAGCTGATGCTGAGGTATTTTGTTGGTGGAGGACATGAGCTGTGGACAGTGTGCCTGCACCATGGCTTTGGTTGCTGTGTGGCAGAGGGATGGGAACAGCAGTGTACTGCCTGTACAGAGCAAGGGGGTTTGATTTTGGAGGGTGGTCCCAACCCCAGGAAAGGGCTGTGGAGCTGCTACCTGATTTTCCTTTTCCCTGCCAAGCCTTCTGAACTTCTGTGCTTGCTCCCATGCAGGGATGAGGGGCAACTTTCTTAGGAAATTAAAAATTTGCTTTCCAGAAAAGCTGGAAGCCCCAGGCTTTTGCACCTGCACGTGGCTTCATCAGACTCCTCTGATCTCCCAGTGGATGTTGAGATGAAGGAGAGGAACACTGGTGGGAACTCTTGATTTTCCCATGTGTCACTGAAATCGTGAATGTCCATGGCGAAGTACAAACTCATCTGGATTGGACAGTATCTTACTTGGTTTTTTTTCATTACAAAACCTTTTTTGTTCCCTCTTTTTACTCCCCCAGACCAGGGAGCAGCCATGGGCTCGTTCTGCAGGTCGGCGTGTGCAAGGTGCTGCTTTGTCCAGCTGAAAGGTTTTCAGTCACCATCTGTGTAGGCACAATCATTTTTGGTGTGATCCTTTTTGTGCTTTGGGGAAGAAGGAAAGCCATGAACAGCTCACAGCCCTGAAGAGGGTGAAATGGAGATGGGTTTTAGCAATTTTCTATGCTTTTGGCTGTTGCGGGGAAGCCTGACCGTCAGGGCTTCCAGAACGCCTTCGTCACCTCCTTTGTGCAGTGGGAGGTTTGCTCATTATCTGGTTTCTGCTTCACTTATAAAAGAAGCTGTAATTGTAGCAGCTCCTTGCCATAAAAGCACAAAGACATTTTCTGTGAAGGAAAGTGTACATGCAGCTTTTGTGATCCTTTGCAGTACTCCTGCCCACTTTTCTCGCCTCCTGCCCTTTGTCCAGCATCATCCCTGTGCCTGCCTGGTGCTCAGCATGACCACCTCTGGCTCAAACCCCTTCTTTGCTATAGAAATGCACCTTTTAAATAGAAAAAGTTGAGCATCCTCCTTCTCAGTCTTGTTGGGTGAAGAGAAGAGAGACCCCAAATCCCCCCACATAGTCAGGTGTTCTGATTCCTGCCTCTGCCCTCGGTGCTGTGAGCCCAACAGCAGATGCTCCATCTGCAACATCCCAGGGAGGGTTTTGGACTGGGGAAAAGAACCTTGTCCATCTGTCTCTGACTGAGGTGTACATCCATAACAGGACTGAAGTAATACCAAATCTGATCACTTTGAGGCATGCATGCCTGTTCCTATAAAAAACAGAATGACCTCAGAGGAGATACAGTATTTTTAACTATGAAGCCTTCCTACTAAGTGCCCTTTCCTGTTTATTTTTACCAGGACATTGTTGTAATGACTGCAGACTTACTCATTTCATTCCCAAGGCTGGAGAGCAGCAGTGAATTAGTCTCATTTCGAGATTTTGTTGTACAGTCATTTTCCAGAGAATGATGTACTCAGAAGCCAAAGCAAGCGCATTGCCCAACTGAGGAGCATTACTTTTCTTCCTGTATCCATTAAGCTTTGGTCATTGGTGAGGGTGTGAGTGGATCCATATCTGGAAGGGCTTGCTCAGCCTCCCTCATCCACCTCTGTGAAGGACTAGTAGAAATTTGTGGAGCAAAAAACTGTGAGAGGCTTTGAGCAATGGATGCTAGGCTCATATCTGCATCCCAGCACTGGGCTTTGAGGCTGCAGGAGGGGGAAGGAGCTCCCCTGGGATGTAGATCACAGGATCTGAGGATGACTGACTGTTCAGTTAGCTTTTGGGTTATGTTTCTTTCACTGAACAAATGAACCAATTCCATGGGGCATGTGGTTACACCCATGCACACCCAGGGGAACCCCAGTGCTGACACCAGCAAGGCCGAGGGGTCCGATGGTTGTATTTAACCCTTCCGATTGTTATTACTTGTTGTGCCCGTGTGTTGAACATCTCATCCCCAGGCAGAGGGGAACAGAGCCTGTGTTACATAAAGATCACACTGTCCCTCTCTATTGTTGCTGCCACGACAGCAGCATCACAAACATGCATGTCCTCGGCGCCGTGGGAAATGTTCCTGGGGAGGCTTAACACGGAGCGTGGAACATGATCTGTCCAGCAGGGAGAGGACAGGAGGCTTTTCCAGACAAAACCAGTGCTTTGCTGAGCATGGCCAGTGCAACCAGTACCTCTATTCCAACGACCTCTCACTCCTCTGTGAAGGAGTATTGGGTTTCTTTTGCATTTTGTGCTCTCTGAGGCATATTTATTTTTTCTCCCCCCTTCCCCGTCCCCCTCCCGCCTCAGCTCCTGGGGGAGCAGTGAGTGGGTACACGCTGTCCAGAGGATGGGTGTGTTGGGAGTCCTTATTAGCAGACTTATTCCAGGGAATTAAACCCTAATTTCACAAAAGGGCAGCAAGAGAGCGGCTGCAGCTCTGGGAGAAGCCGAGTCGGCTTTGTGTGTTGTTTGCAAATGGCACAAGAAGTCCTGGTCTGAGCCTGCTGGTCCTGGTCACTGGGGTATTGTGACCAAAAGAGTAATTGTTGTATTTCTTTACTATTTAAAACAAAAATTACAAAGTCATGTACAAGGAAACCAGCCATGCCTTCTCGACCATGCTGTCGCTTGTGCCTCCGCTTGTTTTTGGTTTCAGGCAGGGCTTTCAAGTGTTCCTATTCTCCTTCCACTTCATCTTTTTACAACCCCGCTGCAAAATGTGCCTCTGCAACACCCATCATTGTTTCTGCCAGAATTAATTGTTGTGTGTAATTGTGACCTGCTGCAGGACACTGTCTTGCTCTATTAAAGAGAGGTGCTAATGAAGAACATTGGGTACCACATAACAGGAGAGCAGGGCTCGGCTCTCTGGGACGTGTACTTGCTGTGCTGTTACTGCCAGCCCGGGCAGAAATGGTGTTTCTGTCTCTCATCAGTCACTGGCTAATGATTGTAATTTTTACTTGCTGAGAAACTCTGGATATAATGGACTTCATTAACAGATACATGAGATGCTACCAGACCTGCATTAGGGGAAGAGAGGAAGAAAACAACCCCTGCGTGGAGACAATTTTATTATTTATCTGTAGCAGTAGAAGCGATGCGGAATTAGTGTGGGATTCGGCGGTGTGGCTAATGAGCTGGGCTGAGCTGGAATCCAAGCAAACCTATTAACGAGAGCAAACTGCAAAGATGATGCCCAGGCCTGAAAACCTTCACATCAAACACGAGATCCAGGCAGTGCTGGGATGGCTCAGCACCTTTATCTTCCTCCACGTGGGGCCGGGTGCCTGTGTGCTGATGTGTTTGTGTCTTGAGAGGCTGCTGCTTGCTGTCACCCACAGCCTTTCTCCATCCCCTTCTCTCCTGCCAGCTCCTTCTTACTCATACATTGAGTGAATTGGAGCTTCTGATTTAATCTTTGAGACAACAGAGCCAAAGTATTTCCACTCCCATGGGCCACAGCTCCTTGAATAATTGCCTGAGTTGAAATATTGCAGCATCCAGCCCCAGTTTTCGGTTACAGGCAGTGTCACATCTGCAGGTCGGGCTGGCTGAGGACACTGTGACAGCTGGGTGTTCACAGTGGTACCTGAACCTGTGTCTGCAATTAAATACAGGTCATACAGGAGAGAAAAAAGCACCTGATTGAGCTGACATCTCCAGTATAGCTTTATACGGTCTCTTTGCAATGAATCAGAGGCTGCAAGTAATGTCAGTTGTGGGATGACCTCAATCTCCTTTTACCTGGAGCCTGTGAAAGCTCGTTTCAGTTCAGGAACGGGATATTTCTTACATAGCATGCACTGGCTGAAGATTGACCATTTTCCAGCTAGAAGAACTGTTTTTTAATCAGGCTGACCTTATTTGCGACGGCGATAGCAATTGGAACTAGAGGTTTGCAGCAACGCTGGAAAGCTTTGAAGAGCAAAACAGACGCTTCATGACGCAGATAGAGCTTTATCCCCACACTGAAAACCAAACCCAAGGCACTGAAGTGAATTCAGAGGGACCTGACCTCAGCACTGTGATCCATTGGGATCCAGGGCCTCGTTTGGAAATAACACAACCCGAACGGAGGCGCGAAAGTGAAAGGGGAGTCTTAAAAAAAAAAAGGGAGAGATGTTTATCTTGTAACGTGGCATTTGTACTGAGTGCTTGCTGACAGTGTGGTGCAGCAAAGAGCTTGTCTTCCTAAATCTGTGCCAGTTCAAACATCATCAGTGCTATTGTTGGATCGCTTTGTTTGAAAATGGGTCTGTTGGGTAGACGGCCTGTTTCAGTGAATGCAGCTGTGTAGAACACTTCAGGCACTTCCCCAGCTTTGCTTTTTTTAGGCCTGCATGAGTATGAACAGCAGGGAAAAAAAGCCAAGCAAATACACGATGTGAGGTGGGCAGAATGTTCTCAGTCACTCAAGAGACTGACACACACCTTTGCTTCTGGTTTGTTTGTGAAAGTACCTGCTGTGGACTGCCTGAGCAAAACCCTATCTGTTTCCTCCAAGGAAAACCCTCTGAACTTCAGAGAAATGTGTGAAAATACGAGGCTTGTGGTTTTCTGGATGGGAACTGTGTGCAGTGGGAAGCTGAGTGCAGGCCAAGTCATCTGGGCATGGAAGATGAAAAGAAATCGGGCAAAATGCTTCTCTGTCCTGTGCACGAGGTGCTCATCTGGCAGCACTTACCTTCCCTCTGAGCTCTAGCAGAGCCTTAAATATTTGTGTAGGGGCAGCCTCTGCCTTTCCCTAATCTTGGGGTATTATTTTATTTGGTTGTATTCAGGGTTTAGAGGGGTTGGGTGTGTCCCAGCTGCTCCCCATTCCCCCGTGCAGTCCCACTGCTTGGCCATCCCCTCCACATCCCAGGCTGGGACTGGAAAGGTCCTTCCCCATCCCGTGCTGCACTCTGGAGAAATCGTTATTGCACAAATACTTTTTCCATGGGATTTGCTGGCTGGAAAAGTCAGTTTGGGATGTGCAGCCTGATTCCCTGTGGTTGGAGTGCATTGCCCTTCCCCTTCACTCTCAGGGAGCTGCTCATAAGGGCTCCCCATGCCCACTCTCAGAATTAATTAACACAGCTCTTTCTGGGTTATTGAAATCACCTGCCTTCAGCTTCCAGCTCTTTGGACATAAATCATGAGCTCTTTGCTCTGAGGAGAAACTGTTCAGATTTTGTGTTGGAAATTGCTAGCAAATACAGCCCATATTCCATGTAATTTGTGTTTTTATTGAAGAGGAGAGGATGTGGCTCATGGAACATCGATGGACCCAGGCTGCCTTGGCATACACTAAGCAGAGACTTGTTTTCATTGCAGCCAGCTAATGAGATTCTACTTTGACAAATCACATAAACACTATTAGAGAAATGAAATTCTTTATCTCACTGTTTATCATGAGTGGATTCAAGGTAAAGGCTCATATGGAGGTAATCTCAAGGGATAACTTTGAGGTAAAGCGTACCTAGTCCTTATGAAACCCTTATCTGTTTACCTGCCAGCTTGTTTTGTTTCTCCAGCTCAAGGCTGTTAGCTGAGGTGACCTGTGCTGTTTCAGTCCAATTACTTTCACTGGGCATGGATGCAGGGAGGGTTATTTTTTAGGCTAAACCTGGTGGAAGCAGCCTGGGTTTCTTTAATATCTTTCCACTTCTAAAGTGGAGTCACTTTACTCTTCTCCCTGTGTCAAAGTGCTCAGACTGGACCCTGTTGACCTCAATGACAGCATTCATGAGGAAAGAGTCACTAGAAGGGGCACTCCAGCTTGTGTTTCATCCTCTTAACTTGCTGGTTTGGGTGATGGACATTGTAGGCAGTGAGGGTTTGTCATGCTGGCTCGTGTTGCTGCAGCTCCTTGGTTTTGGAGAGGAGCCTGCCCTGCTCTCTGCTTATAGATAGTTCTCTCCTTCCTCCCCTTGGAAGTCCTTTGTGTGTTCCAAGCCTCCTGTTCCACTGTGAGAGCCTGCAGACATGTGATTTTTCCCTCTGTGCAACTCCTTGTCACCTGGGTGTGCATCCCCAGCGTTCCAGCTGGCTGTTCCACACCTCAGTGTCCTTGCACAGCCAGTCCACACATCCCCTTGTCTCTCCAAAACCCTGCTCCTGTTTCTTTTGGCTGGAATAAACAACAAACCCCCCATCCAGAGCCAGTGAAAGGCAATGGAAAAATCTTCCTTGCGTCAAATCGACGCCTTCCTTTCCAAACTGAAAGCCCTTGGCAGACGCGGATGAGCTGAGCCGTGCTGCTCAGCTATGGCTTTCTGACAACTGTTATTGCCATCACACCAGTGAGGGAATGGGAAAAGGGTAAAACTTAACTGGTGTAGCTTGCTGGGAGGCCTGGGTGAAGCAGCCCAACCTCATCTCTTGGGACACCTGCCAGCCCTCAAACCAGGGTGCCCTGCTGGGTTCTGGCTCCACGTGCAGGGGCACAGGCTGTCCCCAGCGCCTCTTGCTCGTCATCAAAACATCTCTGGGTGCATCTTTTCTTGGGGCATTAGCATGAAAAAGGCTTTACAAGCTCAGTGGACACAGTCCCCAGCCTGCTTTGCCTCACAGCTCACACGAAACCATTAAGACAGTGCTTGTCTCTTCTCATATTGCTTCGGTGTTTTAATTGCATGAACTGGAAGCTGCTGCTCCAGTACTTGCTGGGGGAACTTCACAGGGCTTTAATCATTTGCTAAAAAGCTTTCAGGCTGCATTACCATCTCGTAGCTCTCTGTAATGGGGAGCCTGTGAGTTGAGAAACCTTCAGAGAAGTAACTCAGTCTCTGCATCAGGTAGTCCAGAGCTGCCACAGTTTTTTTCTAGTGCAGGCAGGAAGCAACTAAGCAAAGTGGAGCCCAGTGGGATGCTGGCAGGAGCTTGGCAGCCTGTGACCAGTTCCCCCAAGGCACTGTGCTGGCAGGAGGGGCTCAGAGTCTCATGGTGGTCTCATGGTCGCCCCAAGGGCCAGCTTCTCCTCCTGGAAAGTGTCCAGTGGGGAGGGCTCAGCCTGCAGCTCTGCAGTGTCAGCTTTTCATGGTTTAGTGCTTGCCCTGTGGCACCCACTCCCAGCCAGGCCAGGAGCTGGTGCCCACCTCACCTGTGCCCTAGGGATGGGTCCTGCACCACAGGCTGTGCCAGGGAGGACAGGGGTGAGCAGCAGGGCACTCCAAGCAATGCTGTGGCAGGATGGAGGGATGGGTGGGATGAGGGCTTTGGGGAGGCTGCAGGACATTTTGGGTGGGCAGAGGTGAGGGGTGATGCTCCCACCCTACCAAAGGATGGCATTTGATGGCACATGGAATAAAGGCTGCTGGAGGATCTGCTGGCCCCAGTGGAGCAGCACAGCTGAGAACTGGTGGTTTATAGGAGAGATGGGGGATGCATGAAGGACTGGCCTGCTAAAGGCAGGAGGAAGGAAGACACCCACTGTCTGTCCTGTGCTGGGACTGACCGGCAATGGGCATCGGAGTGGGCACACGGGAGTCCCCACAGCCCAGCTCACCCCTGCCTGTCTGCCTGGCCCTGCCCATGGCGTGGCTTTGGAGCCCTTGTGGGTTTAAGACCCTTTCCAAGGCCGTGTGCCCACCCAGAGCTGGCCTGGTGCTCACACCAGCACACGGGGAAGAAGTTCTGTGCTTTGTATCGGTGGCACCGCTGCGCCGGAACGTGACTGTGGGGAGGTGATGGCTAATTGCTGCAGCGAGTCAAGGACTGTTTAAGCAGCTAATTAATTCCTCCTAATCAGCCCTTGATCTGTTGAAAACTGCATGGCATTATCTCCTCTGCTGCAACACCTTGATAATTCCTGTCTGAATGGCCTTCACGGAGAACATATTTAAATAAACTCAATAGAGATTTCAGACAGATAGCAACTATAATTACCAGCTTGTACAAATTAAAACCGTGGTTTGTTCTGTTCTTTTTCTCCTGCCTTCGCTGCCCAGAGCTCCTGCTAATCATGTTCCTGCTGCCAGTGGCACGCTGGTCCCCGGGGCGTTTTCTGCACATGCCTTCGGAAGGCCTGTGCCTGGTGCTGGGGTGGGCTGATGTGGCTGCACATGGGCACATGCCAGCCTGGGTGGTGTTATTCGTGTAGCAGGGGCTCAGTGCTGTGCTGGTGAGCTGCAGGAACAGCCCCCACACACCCCTTGGGGCTGCCGTGCACCATCCTCCCCAGGACCAGCCCTGCTGTCTCTCCTAAGGTTTGCAAGCTCCTGGAAATGGAGAGTTTTTCTCACCTAGGAGGGACGTGCTCAGACAAAGCCTGGCCACAGTGTTCACCAGGTGCTTCTCTGCTTTGGCACTGGGCTGTCTGCACCGAGTGCTGCTGGCTGCAGCTCGAGCGCCGAGTTAGGAGGGATAAGGTCAGGCCACACTCATTTCCTCCACGGCCACTTGGGACAGCCAGAAAGGCTGGCTCCTCTGGCATTTGGTAAAGGTCAGCCAGCCCCAGCGCTCACATTTCCATTCCAGCCAGCTCTGCTTCCCTGCCTGCTCCTGGGAGCACCACAGCCAAGGTCCTGGTGCTCAGGTCTCTCTGTTTCCTCCCTGCCTTTAGGTTAAATGTAAAAGTTGTCAGCAGGGTCATTGTCCAGCATCCAGGCAGTGACAGAGAGCAGAGAATGTCCTTATGCTTTAATGAGGGATTACAGGGAATCAGAAAGGAAAAGTAGATTTTTTGTAACAGGAACAGGTCGATGCTTCAGGTCTCTGTGGATGAAATAAGGGTAATATCAGGTTTTCTCCTTTTCTGCTTTTTCAGCAGGTCATGAGCCACCCGGGGCACATCTCCCCAGTGGGAGATGCTCACATGAGGCCACCTAAGCCCAGAGTCAGGGATTCTCCTGCCCCAACACCCCATGGGAGAACTTAACCCCTTGGCTGGCCTAGGAGAGTTCAGACTGAAGGAGAAAATCTCTTCTTTTAGGAAGAAATGCCTTACTGTAAGGGTGCTGAGACACTGGCATGGGCTGCCCAGAGAAGCTGTGGCTGCCCCATCCCTGGGTGTGTTCAAGGCCAGGTTGGATGGGGCTGGGAACAACCTGGTCTAGTGGAAGGTGTCCCTGCCCATGGCAGGGGGTTGGAACAAGATGGACTTGAAGGTCCCTTTCAACCCAAACCGTTTCACAATTCTGTGAAAATGAATTTGCTGAGGTCAGTTTTGTCTGAAGGTTTTTACTGAGGTAGGACTGGATCATCCATGTATCCAGGGCTCACCCTGGCATCTACATCCTCTTGGAACTGGGGCTCAGATGTACCTTGGAGAGCTGATTGTTCTTCCTCTGGGCTTTTCGTGGGGTTTCTGACTTTTGGATCCCTCAGCAGGTTGCTTCCTGGGATAGGGCAAAATCCTTCATGCTGGCAAATACAGTGAGATGAGTATATGGAAGGAGCACATCCTGTTTACTGTCATCTTTTTTCCAACCCAGATTTGAGCACAATATTTTTATGCTGGTAGTTTTGCCAGGGCAAGGGCATTCTGAGAAATGTGCAGAGCATCTTCCCAGGTGGACAATGGGTCTAGGACCTTGCAGGATGTGGACACAGCCCCTCTACCCTGCTCCCTGGAGAGCTTGGAAGCAGCCACTCACTTCAACCCTCCAGTGCCTCAGTTTCCCTTGTTTGAAGGGAGCTACTAATCCATCACAGCCTCCCAGGAGTGCCACAAGGCTAAATTCAATACCTCCTGCACATTTTTCTTCGGATACCATGGTGATGGGGCAGTGTGAGGACATAAAGTGACTGATTTGCATCGAGATGCAAGGTGTGCCTTTGTCCTGAGCCTTTGGGCTATCTGGTTTCGTTGCCCATCTCTGGGGCGAGCCAGATATAGCAATGGAGTCACATGAAACAGCACAAAGGCTCTAATTCAGAGCTGGGACTGAGCAATTAAAATGTAGCATGTTCAGAAGGCAGCTTCCCTGGATGGCAGACAAAAAGAATCAATTTCCTTCAAACAAATACTAAATATTAATGAGAGGCCATGGTCTGCCATGCACACAGAGCTGGAAAGAGCTTTTCCTGTTGATCACTGCGGAGGCAGGTTCGTGAGATGAAATTGCTTTTTGAATGGTTATTTGTGGCCTTTCTCGATGTGGCTCGTGGTTTGCCTGCCCAAAAAAAGAAAAGGAAACTCAGAGCACTTCCATTTTCCATCAGGGCAGGCACTGGGGATGTGTGCTAGTGCTTTCATTTCTGTTTACGCACTTGCCCGAGTGGTTGGGGAAATGGCTTGGATCAGTTACGTAGAAATCAGCCCCAAATTTACGTCTAGAAGGAAGCAATTCCCTGGGAACATCAGCCAGCTGAGCCTGCCCCTGGAACAGCCTGCCAAAGGCAGAACATGGGACCCAAGAGCATCCCCAGCTTTGCAGCCACATCCGCTCGTTGATTTATTTCAATAATGAGCATTGGGGGAAACATTAAAAAAATTACTTACAGCTCTCACCGAGTGTCCTAAAGTGAAAGCAGAGTGCTGGGAGCTTTGGAAAAGGAATTTTTTCTATTGCTTTGACCCTTGGGTAAGTCAGGAAACTTTGTATTAACTCCATTTCCAAACTTGGAGTTGGAAGACAAATAAAAATGCTCCTCTCCCTCCCTTTCCAGGACACACAGCGCTGGCGTGGGGCTTTTCTTCCTGATGCTGCCCATGGGCAGCACAGTGCCAGCCTCAGCTGGGAGGGCAAACAGCACACTGGGAATGGTTGCAGCCTCCTGGGAAGCTGCTGGTCTCAGCCCTGCTCTGTCCCACACAGCCATGGAGGATGCTGGAAGCATTTTGCACCCGCCATGCAGTAAATAATAACGCTGTGGCTCATGATTTTATAAAACCATTAAGGGAGCTGTGTAGCCATGGGTCGATCGAGTGCTAATATTAGCTCGAAACAACTAAAATTAGAAAATTAGAACTAAGCCAGAACTAATTAGTTGTTCAAGGAATAGAACCAGAACCGGAACTAATTAATTGTTACTGAAATATCGCTGCAGGGCCCGGTGGGTGCTGCCGCTCCCAGCCCTGCACCGGCTCCCGCTCCCCCGTGCTCGGGATGGCTCCCGTGTGGGCTCCAAAAGGAGCCTGGTGTCCCATCTGAAGGCTGTGACAGCTAAATAAGAGCTGGCATCTCATCCCAGCTGTGTGATGCAGCACGAACTGGGCTGTGCTGGGAGTGATCCCATCGCAGCCGTGGCAGCTGAAGGGCTCAGAAAGGCGTCCCCTCATCCTGTGCCTTTCTAAAGGTGATGGGAATTACAGTGACCACCTCTATGGCTCCCAGCAGCACAGCAGCTCTTCCCTCTCATCCCAGTGGCTCTGTCTTCTCCTTCAGCTTCAGCTCTGCTGCCACTGAGATGCTCTTCAAAGCTCCCTGAGCGAGCCAGGAGCTGCCATCCGTGCAAACGCCGCCAGAATAATTTCCAGGGAATTAGGAAGCTGGTACAGATAACTGGCACGTGGCTGCATTTTTCCATCTGTGACTCAATCACCTGTATGGTCACTTCTTTCTACTTTCTGAAGGTGGTAATGCACCCTATATTTCTTTTTCCACTCTCTCAGCACTCAAACAGCAGCTCCGATTTTAGCAGCAGCGTGACGCACGGTGTTTTAAATTCAATTTAGAATACAAACTATTTATACCAGCCAGAAAAAGGCAGTGAAGCAGCTCTCTCTGTCATGAGTGGATTTGTAATTTCAGAGCAATCATTGCATAACTAATTGAATCAGCTCTCAGCATGTGAAATCAGTGCCCCTGCTTATCAGAGGTTTTCATCGTTCCCCCCTCCTGAAGCCAGCAATCCCCCACCACCAGCAGCACTTTGTGCTTCTGCATCAGCCTGGGAAGAAAGCGAGACCTGCAAAAGCTGCCTCTTTCTGCTCAAATTGAGCCAATAAATTACCACATACATTCAGAGTAGATGAAGAGCTGGGTTGCAGGTGCCCCTGAAAGCTGCCCAGGCTCCATGCGAGGGAGTGAAGTGCATTTGAAGCTAATCAAGTGCCAGCCCTGTCTGAGAAGCAAATTGATGCCAAGATGTTCTGCTGACTCCCACTTCCTGCTTCATTGCCCAGGTGTGCTCTCTCTCCTTGGCTGGAATTTCGGGTCTGATGTCTGATCCAGACCTCCAGCTTGGCGCCTGAAAATGGAGCCTGACAGGGACGATAAATATAGAGATAGCTTTCTGAGGGGTACAGGAAAGGTGGAGAACAAAGTGGCTGTGAGGACTTTTATCAGCAGGGCTTGGATCTGGTGACTGGGGTGGATCTGGTCCTGCAAATTTTGGGAGCAGCTCCAACCACCTGCGTGCAGCAGCCTCCCAGGGTGAGAGGGCACCTCCTCAGCTGTGGGGTGGTTTGGGCAGGAGCCCGTGAGCATCTGCAGAACACAGAGCTGAACATGGGAGCCAGGGAAAAGTGTGCTGTGAAGGATGCTAATGCCTCCCCAGCGATGCTGCATGTGGATGTGTGAGTCCCTGCTGTGCTGGGGTGGGTGAGGAGGACAGACTAAACCATAATGGCTACAGATGCTGAGTGCTAACAAAGGCCAGGCTGGTTAAACTGGTACAAATGGAAGCAGTTCTCTGGGCAAGGCTGGCAGATCTTGTCTTGGGGAAGTTTGAGGGAGGGCTTGCAAACTTTCTGGATGTGCACAGGGAGGGGTTATACCTGCTAGGTATGATCCCTGAGACTGGGAGAGGACACAGCCCAGAGAGCTGAGTGTCCCTTTGGAGCATCCCCTACTCAGGAATCTGTTTTTTTTCCAGGAGATCAATATCAGGATCTGTGGCAGGGACTATTGTTTTTGGTGGCAGAGGGACAGCCTTAGCTGTGCTCTCAGCCTTGTTGGACACATGTCCAAGGCTTGCATTCCCCAAAACTGATGTGTAGGGTGTTCTTTGTCTGTTTTTTTACTATGAGCCTGTGCCTTGATGCTGCTTGCTGGCTGACCTCATGTGCAAGGGCATGTGCAGTGCAAGCAGGGTCTGGCACAGGTGGGAGAAGGAGCTTCCATCCCCGGGCTTGCTTCAGCCACGTCCCATCAGCGGCCTCCGCTTGCTTCTTGCACAAAGCCACCCGGACAAAGTGTCCCCAACAACGTGGGGACCAAGGCTGTGGGATTTGTGCTCCTGGGGCAGCGTGTTCCAGGCACCCCAACCACCCACTCTGTTTTCCCTTGTCTCTGCAGGTGGCCAGATGGGAGCACAAAACACGGGCGCTCAGCCGAGTCTTCGGCTCTCCTCGCGCTGCCTGCTACTGCCTGGGCGCCGTCATCCTGGTGCTGAACTGCGTGAGGAGCCACTGGTGAGGAGCTCGTCCTGCTGCTGGGCATCCTTGGAAAGAAATGCCCCTCTAGAGCAGGGGGAAAGAGGGATATTTGCTCAGTGGTGTTGAATCCAGCCCCAGCGTATCGCTTTTCCACGGTTGGGTGACTTCAGCCAGCAGCAGATTTATTCCAGGATTTGTGATAAAGATGAGGGATGCAGCAGCATGGCCAAACCCATCAGTTTCACCAGTTAAGTGTCACAGGTTTCCCTGCTCTGCTCCCTGGGGATGTTTCCCCTCTCCTGTGAGCAGCCCAGGGAGGGCTGTTTACACAGTTTGGATCATATGTAACAGTAGAATTTTTAAATTTTCTTGTAAAAATCATAAACAAAATTAAAGCTGCTTTTAAGAAGCCGCAGTTTCCTGTGCAAAAGAGCAGGATTACCTGTGCACTTGACAAACAGTCTCTTGAAACTCTTATCTGCTATCTCTAAACACTACCTGTGCTAGCTAATAGCATTGTATGACTGATACACCATACACCATGGGAATATGTCCTTTAACGTTCCCAGTGCAGCAGAGAGGTTTTACTGCAGATTTCCTCAATGCCAGCAATTTATCTGAGATCTGGTAGGCTTTATCTCCACTGCTGTTAGCAGAGACAGACTCACTAAATTCCCAGATTCAATTATACCAGGGTCAGAGCTAATGGGTTGTTTAGTACTCTGGGTAATTTCCCAGGCGAAGAGTTCTCAGGTTGGAATTTGCACATGTATTTAAGAGCTCTGCCTTCCTGGAAATGACACCAGGACCTGCCCTTGCCCTTCTGTGTTTGTCCCTGCTACTGCTGATTGCAGAAACCGAAAGAAAGCTTGCAGTGAAGGAGGCTGTAATCGGATGCAGAGGGCATGTGTGTGTGCTGCTGATGTCTTAGTGACACAGCGGGCTGGCATTTTGCTGGGGAATGTCTCTTGCACAAATTACATAGTCACTTGTTGTCTGGGAAGCAATGCAAAGCCTTGTGCTTGCCTTTAATTAAAAACACGGCTGCTGGAGGGACAATCTCCATTCCCAGTGGTCCTGATGGCTCCTGGGTCAGCGAGGCACTGAGGGGGAACTGCTGGGAGAGCCAAAGTGCCCTCGTGTGTCCTGGCACGACCTCCCACTGTCCCCCTGCAGAGCCCTGGGAGCCCTACCAGGGCTGGCATCACTGGCCCTGCTCTGTCAGTCTGGGAGTGCTGTGGGACTCACTGAGTTTGGCTCTGCCTGTGCAGCCCAGCACTGGGGCCCTGGAGGAAACGGCAAAGTCAATCCAGGGGGCTGGAAAAGCCCCATCTGGATCTTTCTTTTGGAGGAGAGGCTGCAGATGGGGCAGCTCACCCCCAGCAGAACACAGATGAAAAGCCAGCCCATCCCAATGGGCCAAAGCCTTTCAGACAATTGCAATGGGCAGTTTGTTTTGCCCAGATGTTTCCACAAGGTTGGGTTATTCCCTCCCCTCTCCCTGAAGTTGTCCTGATGGCTAGCAGGCTTTGGAGGCTGTTCAGGTGAGGCAAGCCCTTAACTGTGGGAGGGATGGGATGGTTTCAGGGTGATCATCAGAGCAGCAAATGCTGGAGTCATCCCAAAACACACCTGGGAGACTCACTACCTCCTTTCCCAGCTCGGTGAGCCCTCCAGGGCTGCCCAAGGCTTGTTGCTCCAACCTGGAGAGCTTTTGCTGCTCGGGGAGGATTCACCCTGCCCTTTACCCTTTACAGCCAGGTCCAGCTTGGGTTTCCCCTGGCCAGAGGGGCTTCCTGTGACACAGTCACTGTCATCTCAGTGGCCAGTGATGCCAGGAGGGATGTATCTCATCTGCTCTTGCTAATTTGCTTTTCCCTGTATTTTTTTCTCTGAGCCACTTGTACTGGAGCAGGTTTTCTGCTCCTCAGCCCCTCGGAGACCATCCCCTAGTGCAGGCTGTGCCTCGCAGGGCAGCCAGGGTTGCTTGTGCAGAGTGT
Organism: Climacteris rufus; assembly: GCA_013398175.1. NCBI lineage: Eukaryota > Metazoa > Chordata > Aves > Passeriformes > Climacteridae > Climacteris > Climacteris rufus. The sequence goes on along the minus strand of VZRZ01005092.1, from coordinate 383,364 downwards.
GAGGGCTGCTGATAGCGAGCAAAAAGGCAGCCTCAGGGGTCCCTCCACCCCCAGTGCTGTAATCCAGCCTTTAAAACTCTTCTCTTCCTGCTCTGGGGACTTGTTATGTGGGTGGGGGCTGCCAGGGAGCGATGAGGAGCCCAGGGGATGTTTCTTTTGGGTTGAAAAGCCTGCTTCCTTTTTGCACTGAATTTTTGAAAGGCTCTGAGCTGGGGGCGGAGGAGGGGAGGGCAGAGCAGACAGAACTTTGGGAGTGGGTTGGCATTTCAGCTGACAGCACCTGGGAGCTGTGTGGCTGCTTCACTGCCTGCCCCACATGGGCTTTTTGCCCGTGTTCCTTGCTCAGCTCAGCACCCTGATGCTCTCATGCCAGCTTGGCTCCAAAGAGATACCTTGTGTGTAAGAAGAGGGATGTCTTTGTGCTCAATTAAACAATTAGATGCTTCCCAGCTCTGAGCTTCATTATCAGCCTTGGCTTGCAATCCAGAGTGACCTGTGACCAGGGGTGACCTGCTTAGTCAAGTGCACAAGACAAGCATCCTTAATTGCTTGGTGCAATGATTATTGTCATTACCACAGTTTCTTTCTGCAAGAAGCAGGGAGCTTCTATCACTGAGGCTCTTATCTGTGAAAACAATTCCTGAACTTTTGAACTACCTGCACTGTGTGCAGTTTGTGGCTGTTATCTGTGTGACATGGGACGTGACAACCTTCACTGTCCTCCAGACTCTTATCTGGTGTCGCTCTCTCCTCCCTCACCATGTTGTTGACATCTTTCCCTGCATCAGTGTATTCACAATTAGCCACTGGAGCTGCCTCCAAACCCTCCCCTGATGCATTTTAGCACGCCCTGACACACTCCCCATGTCCAGGCAGGTGTGGAGGGAGCTCCTGAACTTCTCACCTGAGGTGTCTTGGCATTTTTGCCTTTGCCTCCACGCACATACCCTGACTGGGGGGCTGCAGGGTGTTGGGGTACCCAGGGCTGTGATGTCTCAGTGGGAATGAATCCCACAGAGGCTGTGCCAGGCAGTGCTGTTGGCAGTGCCTTGGTGGCATCGTGCTGCTGGCTGGCATCAAGTCCTGCATTGATGCCACACGCTGGGCGTTGCCTCCTGTGTGGATTTCTCGCTTGGAGCTGACACTTCCAAGAAAATAAATCCACCTTGGGAGGGACTTTTGCACGGAAAAGGGGTTGTTTGTCATTGCCAGGTAGTGCCTCTCACCTTATGCTCAATCCTGTTTAATTTTGTGAGCTGGCACCGTAAATGAGTGCGCTGTAAATGGCATCGATCCCACAACCACGTGGCCCTGTGTGCAGAAGTGACCAAGTTTGATGATGGGAATCTGGTGGAGCTGATGCCCCCTCTGAGCCACGGTGCCAGAAATCTCTGATGGCTGTTCAGGAAAAGCCCCAGGGAGCCAACAGCACCTCCTGCCCACGGCATCCAGATGAGGAAACCAGGCAGCTGAGATGTGAGGTGGGGGGAGAAGCTGCCACAGCCCCCGACTGACCTAAATAACACACACACCCCAGTGCTGTCAGAAAAGCAAAGTCATTATTGGCAGAAGAAGCTGTGAGGATGATGACCGGGCTGACAATTGCCGGTGGTGAGGATTGGCAGGACGATTTCAGTGTTGTTGAGGTTGCTCTTTTCAAATGAACAAGATCTTTTGTTGCAGCCTGTGCTGCTGGGCACCACTGGATGGTTTTTATCTCTGTTGCCTCCTTTAGCCCAGAGGAACAAAACCTCAGGCATGGGGCACAGCCCCACGTCCCACACGGTGACTGTGGCACCTTGCAGCGGTGGCTGTTGTCACCGAAACCCCGGGCGCCTGCACCACTGCTGCTTCCTTGCTGCCTGCTGGCCCCTGGCCCAATTCTGCTCCAATTGTGCTCATCAGCCCCAGTTTCCAGGCTGATTTTTGGGATCAGGCAAAGAGAGCACTGCTGGGCTGCTCCCTGCAGCGACCCAGTTTGCTGGACGAGGACTTTGTCCTCCTTTGCAGGAAAGGGATGACAAAATACACTTGGCGGGGGCCGCTGAGAGATTTCCCCGGGAAGACCTAGAAAGCTCAGCTTCCTTCTTTATACAATATTCCAGGGTTTTCTTCCTGCTCCCTTATGGATGTTTTTTTGGACTGTGACACTGTTAAGTGTTCTGGTTGAATAAATCAGCACCTGATGTGCAGATCTGGCTGCACGTCCTGTCCGTGTCCCAGCCAGAGGATCTGCTGCCGATTTCCCTCGCTCCCACTTTCTTCCTGTGGGCCCACTGGTGTGACATGTCCATCCCCATACTGCAGAACCACTTTGAGTGGTTTTCCAGTTCATGTGGTTTATTATGTGGTAGACAGAAAGAGGAGAGACTCAGACTAGATGTAAGGAAGTAATTTTTTACGAGGAAATGTTTTATGTGGAAACACACTCACAGGTTGCCCAGAGAAGCTGTGGCTGCCCCATCTCTGGAAGTGGCCAAGGCCAGGTTGGATGGGTATTGGAGCAACCTGGGATGGTGGAAGCTGTTCCTGTCCATGGCAGGGGCTGGAATGAGATGAGCTTTAAGGTCCCTTCCAACCCAGAGCATTTGGACAGTGATGAGATTTCTGAGTGTGTGAGTGTCTGAGCCTCTCTGTTTTGGGAAGGGTGGCAGAACAATGCCCGTTGCCTTGGCTGCTCCCATCCTGCTGGGAATTAGCCAAATCTGCCAGTTGGGCCAGAGCAGAGATGATGGGTTTGGTCTTTTCCCAGCTGGTGGAGAATGTGTGCCTCTGGTGTCATTCTCCAGACTGGCAAGTGTGGGCAGATGTCAGGGGAAGCCCCTTTTCCTGTTTTCCCTTTGCCAAAGCTGGGGGCAGCCATCCTCCTGACAGCAGCCAGGGATGTGCTCAAAGTAGGTCGCAGGCTCCCCTGTGCAGGAAGAGGGATGGATGCTGCTCACCATGGCAATCACTCTGCTGGGCACACAAGGCAATTCCAGGTACTGGGACAAAGCCTGGCTCTAATTGATGTCCTCTTGGGGGCCGAGCTGTGCCGCTGCCTTGTCGTGAGCCTGAAATAAACGCTGTCACCAACGTGACTCGGAGGCACATGAAGGCAGGGCCTGGTTTCATGACAGGCTCAAATATGTTGTATCTCAGGAGACTGGGCTCCCTAGCAAGGGAAATGCCCAAAGCCTTGTCTTTCGCTGCCAGGGTGGGTGAAACACGGCCAGGGAGGCTCCCTCACCATCGAGGAGCAGCCGTGGATGCCACAATAATTGACGACTCCGTGCTGCTTGTCATGGCCCAGCGTCAGAAATGCTTAAAAGGTTTATTTACCAATTCTGAAAACTCCTGAGCGCATCATGTTTAATGCAAATAGAGAGTGTGTTTAGGAAGATATAAACCATTCCTAGAGGGAAAGGCAGTCCATTATCTCCATGCAAACACCTCCCTCTCTAGCTGTAAGCCAAACAGCAGGGAACTGAGCAAGACATGCTGATGAGAATAAGTAATGCAGGCCTATCCGACCATGGAAAGGAAGGATGGGATCATCTGGAGCAGGGAAGATGGCTTTGCCAAAACAAACCATACCATGTGCTGGTTTCAAAACTTCCAATGCTGATTCCCAGTCAACCAGTTCGTGGTCTTGAAGCCACTTTTGTTCTGTGTCCTGAGTCAGGTCACCAGCATCGGGTAGAGGAGCCCCAAGGGTGTGAGAGCATGAATCCAGCTCATCCAGAGCAAGAAGCAGCCTTTGAGGGCTTTGTTCTTGCTGTACTTCTTTCTGCTCTGCCATATCCAGCCTGGGATCCAGATTGCTGTCCCAGATCTGCCTCCCCAGCAATCAGCAGATGTGGATTTTGATTGCTGTGATATCCTGCCTAGTGCTGGTGCCCTCTGGATAGGTCCTGGCCAGATGTGGAGCCAAACCCTAATGCTGTGAAAAGCACAGCCTTCTCTGTGTGAGCAAAGAGCTGCAGAGCATCCCCAGGGATGTCAGGGTGTGCTTTGAATGCACAGCCAGGCCAGGATTCCTCAGGCAGACAGGCACATCCCTGCAGGGGAATTGCTTTTCCTCCCAAACCCAGGCAGTGCTGGTAGCAGGGACGTGGATTTTTTTGGCTTCCTTGTAGAGGAGACTTGTGTCACTTAAAAATAAACACCACAGAGATGATGCAAAGGGTTGTGCAGCTGCTGCTGCTTCATGGTGCAGCCAGATTTGCATCTTCCCATCAGAAATGATTTTAAGCTAAGCCAGTGTGAGCCTGGTGAGCACAAGGAGCTGTGCTGGGCCCTGAGGACCGTGCCTACATTGCCCAGGGCCACACTGTCATTCCTCTGTCTGTGCTTGGCTCCCTGGAAAAGGAATTTCCCTGTAATTTCCAGAGTGTAAATCACCCAGATGCTGTGTTTTTGCTCACTTCTGAGCACGTTACATTTATTCCATGTGTTGTTTCCTTGCTCCAATCCAAAATGATGATTAAATGTCTTGGTCTGGGGTCCTGAAAACGCCTCAACAATAGGAAGCCTAGTAGGAACGAGTTCCAAAGAGAACAAAAAAATATCATCCAGGTCCCTAAAACATGGATTTTAAGTATTATTCTGGACTTGCTTGTGCATGAACTTGCCATCTGGTCTTTGAAAAGTGCATTTCCAGCCACCTGGCTGTCAGTCATGCAGGCAGGACTGTCTCTCAGCTTTTATTTGGGCAACAGAGAAAATGCAGGGATTTGCTGGGCTTAGGGAAGGTGGACACCAGGGGAAAAAACTATCCCAAAATGCAGGTAGCATTATGGAAGCACTTTCCAGCCAAGGAGCCCAGGACTGTGGGCAGGAACAACTCTGCTGGCCCCGACAGACAGCGGTGGCCAGAGGTGCAGGAGAGCTGTTATTCCACTTGAATTTCAGCCTCCAGGGTGCTCATTAAAAAAAGGCTCAAAGTTTCCTACCTCCTGTGTCAACAACATGTGGAGAAACACTGTGTAGAGCTCTGTGGGTCTGTTATCTCCTCTCGTGTTATTAATGGTGTTTTTTTAATCGCGGCGTTGTCTCCTTTGTCATCCTGCGTTCGTGCCGGGGCCGTGTGCGATGCTGAGCCTGCCCAGCCCTGCTCTGGGCAGAATTCAGGGGGCTGAAGGGAGGGGTCAGCATTATTCCCATCACAAAGGAGTATTTGGAAGGTCAGACCCGAAATGCCTGACCCAGCCTGGAGTGGAGGAGCTGTGTTCACACTCGCCTTGTCTCTCGTATTTTCCTTTCGCCGTTCCAATCCTCCCCCTGCCTGTCAGGCTCCAGCCATGAATCACTCCTGGGCACGTGGCTAACACATGAAGGCTGCAAAATATTTTGATGGAGGGGAACGGGGGTGGGAGCACGAGATAATCCAGCCAATTGTTCCCAGCCAGTTGTTCCCAACCCTCCGAGTCCTGTGCCGAGGCATCGCAGCCTCCAGCGTTTGCAAGGGCGTCTGTCCCAGCTCCCAGTCACGATGAAACCTGGGATTTGGTGAAGAAGGCAAAGCTTTGGGTATCACAAGTCAGTGGGGCTGGTATTTCCAGGAGTGAGCAAGGGTTGTGAGTAGAAAGAGCTGCCCCAGGTCAAGCCCTGGCTGCTCACAATCTTCAGCTGATTGCTTCTCCCAGTGGGAAGTTGAGTAGGCCTGGGTGGAAAAAGGGATCTGGAGAAGGGAGCTCCTCAGCAGTGTCCTCTTCCAAAGCTCCACATCTCCCAGGGAAATGAGGGTGATGTCAGTAATGAGCTGCTGCTTTTAACAGCTTTTGTCTCCCCACAGCTTCACAGAAGCCATGAAAAGCCAGCCGAAGCTGGAGGGCTGGGACTACCACTGGACCTATTACTCAGGCTTGGCTATCTCAGCTGTAGGGACCCTGTTTGTCATCTCCAGCTTCTTGGCACTGGGATTCACTGGGACATTCCTGGGTAAGCACTGAAAATCCAACAGCTTGACCAGAAAGTGCATTTAATCCTCTCAGGGACATCTTGCTAGGGCAGGGTCCTGTAGGAATTTCCTCGTCCTTGCCTTCAGGGCTGTTAGATTTGTCATTGTGATACCAAAGCGTGGTCTAACCCTGCTGTTACCTCAGTTACCTCACATGGACAGGGTGGCACAGTGGTTTTATACAGCAAATCCCATCACCTCCAGCATCAAGCCTGGAAGTTTGGAGCACAGCTGATCACCTGCCAGCCCAGACACCCTCCAGAAAAGGGACCCTGTGTGCAAGACCCCGTGAGTGGCACTGGCACAGCGGTGTGAGCTGTCCAGCAGCCTTGCTCTGAGCACCCACCTGCTCATCACACGTGCCAAGGCAGGATGTTGTTTGCTCATCCCTCTGCAATAAACCTGATGTTCGTTGACAGATCCTTTTATCTGCCGCTTTATGGCAGAAGGCATTTTCCACTGTGCCTGCTTTCACATTTACAGCGTAATTCTGCTAACGTTGTTGACTTTAAAAACATGCCAGTATGTGTGGAATTCATAAAAATAAAGTAGAGACAGGAACAATAAATATCCAAGGAAAGGGGCAGCTCCTGCTGGCTGAAATAATCACAGCCCTAGCTTTGACACCTCATTTAGGCTGTGCTTTTGCAAGTGCTTTACAAACCAAATTCAATTAGCTCCTGTGGTGTCGCTAGGAAGAAGAGAGGGACGTAATAAGCCTTCCTGGTTTCAAGTGGAGTTGCAAAGAAATGCGTGGAGTTGGCCAAACTCCTGCTGCCAGAAATAGAACTCAGCACTCCTGAAACATGTGCCCTCACCTTGCATGTGCAGCCTCACTCCTGGCCCCCTGTCACACCCCTGTCCCTCAGCTATTGGGCACCAGCATTCTCCAAAATCACCCACAGCCCCCTGAAGTGATGCTGTGCCTGTGGAGACATGTCCAGAGAGGCCAGGCACAGGAGTACCCGTCAGCAAGAGCTGCTTGAATGCTCCTGAAGTTCAGCCAGATCTGCAGTTGTTTACGTAAAACCTGATTCATCCGACCAGGAGGATCCACTGGACTTGAACCGCTGGGAAAAAGCAAACAAGTGAGTCAGGCTCAGCGTAAGCGGTGAGAGGGCCCTGTTCCTTGGATCTCTATCCCCTTGAGGCAGGGAAGAGTGGTCCATATAGGGCATTTCTGCTCCATCCTCTCTGCTGGGGAGGATATCCCTGCTGCTAGTGCCCTGGGCTGACACGGCAGGGACTGGGTCCCTCTGCTAGTGGAGCACCAGGGCAGGGCTGAGTCAGGGTGGGCACACACCAAAACCATGTGCTAATGCAGCCAGGCTGGCTCAGGACCTCTGCAGCTCCCAGCTGGAGCCCCATCCATCCTTGGAGTGTGGTGGCTTCTCCACTCCATGCAAGCCCCCACGAGTCCAAGTCAGCAAACTCTTAATGGAGAATGTCCCTCAGCATGGTTTGTTACCCAGCCATGAGGATGACAAGGGGGCTGCAGGTCTCTGAGCCTCTCATGTGGGATATTCCCTTGCTCAGGACTGTCTCAGGACTGGTGCTTCAACATCCATGCAGGATTTTAGTGCTGCACTGGCTCTGCAGGAGGAGCAAGGAGTGCAGGTAGCAAAGGGCTGCACTGCTTTGGCAAGGAGGGGCATCCAGCTTCTCCTCACCATCAACATCTGAGCTCAAGAGAAGTTTTGGGAGAGCCTCTGGCACACAGGCACTTCAAAAATTACTGGAACTGGATTTGACCCTTCCTTTGTGGGTTTTCCTACAGCAGTGAGGGCTGAACCAGGCAGGGCACAGGGCTGCCTGTTGGATTCCTTCCTTACAGCACATTTAGGCTTTGGAACAGTTGCAGAACACTTTGTCTCTCAAGTGTGGGCTAAACAGTGCAGGGGAGCTGTGTGAGTCACCCTTCTCCAGCAATCCTGACTGTGCCACCCCATCTCCTGCACGCAGCACCAGCTCCAGATGCTTTGCAGCAGCTGGATGCAGCCCCTCTCCCTGGCAGAGCCATCCCTGGGTGCCCTGTCTCCACACCGTGCCCTCACTGGGGTTCAGGCATCACTTCACACCCTCCACCTCACCATTTACCCTGTTTCCCAAAAAATACAATAACAAGGGCTTGGCTTCTCGAGGCTGAGGACATGGAGAGGCTGCTTTGCCTGTCTGAGCCCATCTGTCTCATACCCCAGTGACATTTCTTCCAGCACTGACCAAGATCTCAAGTCAATCTGGCTTGACCAAAGCCTGTTACTGGTCTTGCAGATCTCTGGGGTGAAGCTGAGGTGGTGCTTCAGCCCAGGTCAGGCTCTGGGGACGGTGGGGGACCCTGTGCAGGGCACCAAATGGCTTTTTGCTGCTGTGATCCCATACATCCACCCTCTGCAGTGAGATGGCTGCACAGACCTCCAGCAAAAATAGCTCAAATTAGATGCCAAAGTCCCTCAGCTTGACAAGCAGCTGATTGATCTGAGGGTTTAATGAAGGCACAGGAGATGCCCAGGGTGATGCTGTGCACAGTCCTTTCCCTTAGCGCCTGTCTGAACACAAAAACGTACAAACCACCTCTCTGGTGGTCACATTCATTGAACTGTGCAGGTTCAGAGGCAGAGATTACATTGGGAAAGCTCCTGGGGAGCTGCCTGTGTGCTCCTGCTCGTGGGGAGCCTGCCTGGAGGGTGGCACAGCCCCAGCAGTGCTGGGCACAGATAAGCCCCTGCCAGCCCCACAGACCCAGGGCTTTGTGAACACCTCCTCAGTGCCAGTGCCATTTGAGGAGTGAGGTGTTCAGCTCAAAGGCGAGGGGATAATGAAGCATTTTGACACATAAGAAAGCACAGAAACGGGCTGTGGCAGGGGGTGATGTGTTCTTTCTACCAGAACAATCTCAGAGATGTATTGCCAAGTAACTGTGAGAACATATAGTATGAATACGAGGCAATTATCTCACTTAGTGGCCTGTACTTAAAGCCCAAAAGCATTGTGTAATTGGGCAGGGGCTGTTTATCCTTAGAAATAAATGTTTTAGCACCATGTGAGGTCAAAGAAATTACACTGCGATCCAGGTAATAATAATAACCTTGAATAGTTTGCACTCCTGTAATGCCTTTCATCTGGATTTGCGAGCACTTTCTCACCATACATTAATCCTCACCACCCTCTGTGCTCCAAGAAAGACTGATATTATGATCAGTGCACAATAGCACCGGGAGGGACGGAGGAGACTTGCCCAAGGTCAGGGGCTGGGCTGGCAGCAGAGCTGGGAACACAGCCCGGGGTGCTGGCAGTGCCCTGGGCTGATGGAGCTGCTGCTCCTCACGGCTCAGTGCTCGTCCTGTGCAGTGGGCATGGAGCATGGGCTGGGCAGTGGACAGAAGGGAATGGAGTTGGATAAGGGGCTGGAGCACCAGGAGCAGCTGAGGGAGCTGGGGGAGCTCAGCCTGGAGCAAAGGAGGCTCAGGGGGCCCTGCTGGCTCTGCACAACTCCTGCCAGGAGGGGCAGCCAGGTGGGGATCAGGCTCTGCTCCAGGGAACAGGGACAGGAGGAGAGGGAATGACCTCAGGTTGTACCAGGGGTTGTTTAGGTTTGATGTTAGGAAAAAAATCTTCACCAAAGGGGTTGTCAAGCCCTGGAAGAGGCTGCTCAGGGCAGTGAAGTCACCATCCCTGGAGGGATTTAAAAGTCAGGTAGATGTGGCACTTTGTGGTCTCACTTGTAAGACCCACAGAACCAGATCCCTGCATCCTGGCCCTTTACCTCCCCCCCCCCAAAATGCTGCTCACGAGGTGCACATCTCCTTGTTGATATTTCCTCTCCTAGCTCCTTTCAGGAGGGTGGAAGGATTACTCCGAGGTAGATGGGAGGCTGGTTGGATGCTGACAGTTCTGAAAGCTTTCCTCATTACAGATGACAATCACCCATTGTCATCATCATCATCGTGCTGATAACGGAGTGTTTTGTAGGCAGAGGTGCTATTTTCTGAAATTCTGAGAAATTCTCTGAACTGTGAGGTAAGGGTGACACTGGATGAGGGCATTTGGTCGTGGTGGTCGTGATTATAACAGCTCCAAACACCATTACAGGGCACTGGGCTTATTTTCCCATTAAATGGATTTGATCCCATGCACTTGCTTCCTTGTGGAGTGGCGTGTGATGAGCAATTGTACAAATGAGAGAAGCAGAATTAACCAGTTGGGACCTCAAGAGCTGTGTTGTGATGAGGGATGTGGCTGCCATAACCTCACTGCAATGCAGGAATTTTCTCATGGCCAAAGAGCCATTCCTGGAAAAGCTGATAGACACAGAGTAAACAACCAACTTATTTGTTGCTGTTTCCCAGCCTGGAAGTCAGTGGTGAAACCCCTTTGCCCTGTATCCCTGGCAGGGATGCCCTGTGGCACAGGGAGGGTATGGCTGTGCCAAAGCCCCCCGTGACTCCCAGTTTCATGGAGCCTAACCAGAAACTCTCTGCTTGCTCTTAGGTGATTACTTTGGCATCCTGATGGAGGAAAAAGTGACCAGCTTCCCCTTCAGCGTCCTGGATAATCCCATGTACTGGGGCAGCACAGCCATCTACCTGGGCTGGTCCCTCATGTGAGTACCTGCCCCTACAAACACCTCTGGCTGTAGGGTGAGTGTGGGGTCTGTTGGCATGAGGTACCAAGGCTGCATTGGGGTCCACAGGATCACTCTGTGATGGCAGAGAAAGTGCAACCTGCCCTGGCTTCTGACTCCCTGGCTATTTTTGTGCGTGGAAAATCTTGTGCTGCCATGAAACACTTCCATCAGTTGTAGAAAAATAAATAGCGGCCAAGCGCTGGGGAGAGGAGGCATCAGCTCTGCAGCTGAACGAGGTCCTTGGCAGGCTCTGCACGTGGAAAAATCAACAGTCAGGGCCAAATTCGTGCAGGGTGTCACTCAGCAGGGGCAGAGCAGTGGTACTGGGGAGCAGTGTGACCCTGTAATTACTCTGAAAAAAGCAAAACAAGCCAAGCCACCCTTTCCCCCAGTGCACGGTGATAACACTTCCGAAACACTCTTCGTGTGATACACACAGCTTAATAGCCTGCTTAGGAGGAAATGAATAGGCTGTAATTTAGCAGCAAATGAGCAATATACTCTATTCAGTGTAACAAGTTTGATGTGGTTTTCATTTAATATCACATTTTATTTATTTGCCCAGGAGAGAAAAAAAAAACCCTGGCTGTGTTACTTCAGGAGCCTGTGGAGTGTTGCAGGCCATTATCACCAGAGATTTTGCACTGGTGCTCCTGACTGTGACCACCTCTCCTCTGCTTGGGTGGAAAAATGAAGTGCTTTGCCACTTTCTGGTCATTTTTTCAGCCATGTGTGCAGCCCCTGGTAATGAGTAAAGCTGATGGTTTCTCTCCTGTCTCCACTGAGCCTTGCTGCTGTTCATTCTGCACTTGAATCCCCCCCAAGGCTGTCAGGGCTGGCTGCATGAGGCTGTTTCCCTTCCCAGCAGAGCCGTGGCACTGGCTGGGGTTTAAATCCTGGGAAATGGTGCAGAAGAGCCAGAGGGAGGCAATGCCGGGCAGGAGAGTTGGCCACAGGGTTGGCAGCAGCCCCGTGAAAAGGTGGATATTGCTGTGTGAAGTGGGGCAGAGCTGGGGCAGGATGAGTCCCCCCACACCACACCATGACCTCCCCAGCAGCACAGAAGGAGGAATCTGACCAGGGTGAATTATAAGGAGATTTTTATTTGTTTTAGGATCAGCCTCAAACCATTTCCTAAGACCTTTGCAGAATCCACTGAACCCTCCTGAGCTGTTTCTGTCGCAGAATCCCTTCTTCACCCCTCCCACTGTGGTCTTCCACCACAATTCTGGGCAAAAGCAGCTGGAAGCAGCTGTGATTGCCTCCTTTTCCCGTTAAAAGGCTGCCACCATTAAGGCCAGCGAGGCGTGACAAATAATTGCTGTGAACAAATTGCTGGAGCTCTGCAAAGTGGCACCAAGACACCACCCACCTGCCTGGGGGAAGCTCAGCACAGCCCTTCTCACAGTGGTTTTTGGCTGTTTCTCTTTCCTGGGATCTCAATTCACAGAATCAGGGAGTCATTTAGGTTGGAAAAGAATTCCAGGATCATTGAGTCCAAGCATTGACCCAGCCCTGCCACGTTCAGCACTAACTCATGCCCCCAAGTGCCACATCTGCACAGCTTTTAGATCCCTCCAGGGATGGTGACTCCACCACTGCCCTGGGCAGCTTTTCCAGTGCTTGACAACCCTTCTGATGGAGAAATTTTCCCAATATCCAACCTAAACCTTCGCTTGTGCAACTTGAGGCCATTTCCTCTTCTCCTGTCACTTATACCCCTGGCTGCACCCTCCTGTCAGGGAGTTGTGGAGAGTGAGAAGGTCCTCCCTGAGCCTCCTTTTCTCCAGGCTGAACCCCACCAGCCCTCTCTGCTCCTTGTGCTCCAACTCCTTCCCCAGCTCCATTTCCCTTCTCTGGACACTCTCTGGTTGCTGATTTTTTGGGGGGAGTCCCAGCTGTCTCCTGAGGTCCCAGGGCTTTCAGGGGATGCCAGGTGTTTGCCCTCAGAGGCCAGAGCCCATGCCCCATCTCCGTGGCAGCAGGAGGGATGCTGGAGGAATGTTTTTGCTGTCTGGTTCTGGCCAGACCTAAAACACAGAGCACGTTTGTCCTCCCTCAGTGATGTATCACCCTCCCTGTCGTGGCATCACAGCCCAAACCATTGATTCACATCACATAAATCAGCCTGTCCTCCAACTCCAGTCCAGCCTTAAAAGCATCGAGTGGGGTGACAACCCACAGCCACTGGGGATGGACAAATTTCCCAAAAAAAAAGCCCTGCCAGGACAACAAAACCTTCCTGACTGATTCATCATCAATCCATGAGACATTGCCCAATATGTAGGTCGAGCTGGTAAGAGGAGAGGAGCAGTTCACCCAAATGCTGCTCATCACCTGTGTCGTGCAGCCTCATTTCTCCTGTGAGACAAATGGAGCAGTCACTGTGTAGGGACAGCTTTGTGTGCCTCTGGTAGGGAAGTGTTCTAACTCACAGCAACAGGCTGTGTAAATCAGAGCTGGAGCTGCAGCCAAATGATGCAATTAGAGGTCTTGCTGTCAACAAACAATCATGTAAATTTGTTCTCTCTGATAGGAATCAAGAAGGAGACATGACTAAGCATGTAATAGCAGGAGGCTGGGAGAAGAAGAAGTTGCCCGAAGCTTCCTAATGAGGGAAAAAGTTGTTGCAAAATGAAAACAGTGAAGAGGTGGAGATTTGTGGGTGCCTCTGCAGGAACTGCTGAGGCCTGGTGGCACCTGACAGTGGCTCCAGTATGAGGTTTAGGTAGTTCAGTCTCTCCTCTGCAGGTGTGTTTTTCCAGCAGCAGAAGTCACCTTGCACCAGGCTTGTGGGATGTTTATCCTCATAAAATCACAGAGTGGTTGGGGTTGGAAGAGACCATAAAGCTCATCTTGTTCCACTGTTTGCTGTGGGGAGCAGCCTGGTCTGGTGGAAGAAGTCCCTACCTATGGAAGGGGGTGGAACAAGATGAGTTTTGAGCTCCATTCCAATCCAAACCATTCCATGATTCTGTGATTCTGTGACATCTCTCTTTAGAGCAGGAGGTGTTGAGGATTTTTGGTCCCAGTTCCTTGGCCTCTGTGCTAACAGGAACAGCCATCTCCATTGCATCCACAGTTCTTGATCAGACAGTGCAGAGTGGTGGGTGGCATCGCTCTCCTGTGCTGTGCCTGCTGACATCTCGCTGCAGGACTCGTGGCTGAAACATTTTGAAATGGGTTTAAAGGTGAACCAAGGCCCCAGCACCCACCCCAGCACCCTTCCCAGGCAGGAAGGGACCTTCCCATCCCTTTCCATCCTCATCCCTGCCATGGCTCAGCCACCACTTGGTGCATACAGTGCCATACCCTGCTCTGGCTGCCTGCTGGGTGGCCCATCTTTTTGGGACATCAGGCATTTCCCTTAGAGCATGGGCTGGGAGCTACAGCTGTGTGTCAGCAGCTGCTCAGCCCTTAAACTTCCCTATAATCTCAGGATTTAGCATCAAAGCAGGAGCTCTCACAGCAGAGACGTGCAGGGATCAGACTTAAAAGAAGTCGCCGAAGTAGGCTGGGGAAGAGTCTTTGCCAAGTAACATCTGTCTAAGACAGTTAACATTAAGCACAAAAAAAACCCTCAACCCTTTTGTTGGCTTCTGTTTAATGAGCAAGTGAGAGCTCTGTGGAGCCCAGTGTTTCATTTCAGTTTCTCAACCAGGTCTTGCATAAGCCCCTGTACTTACCTGATCTTTCCCTTCTCTTTCAAAACAGGCACGCCAGCCCAGCTGGCCTTTTGCTGACAGCTGTGGTGGCAATTTCCTACACAATCGCTGTGCTGTACGAGGGGTGAGTAGCTGTGCAGAACTGGAGAGCTTCTAATTATTTCTACCAGCTTTAACTCCCGAGGTTTCAGAGAACTGCAGGAATAGAGATGTTTTTTTCCAATTAATTCAGTGGGGAAGAAGGAAAACAGAGGATTATTTTTTGATTGTTTTGATAATGGGCAGATTCCGCTCTGAAACTATGTGCTGAGTTCTAGGAACATTTCTGCATTTGTTTATTTTTATCAAAATGAGGTCCTTTTTCCTTTTGGATGCTGGATTCTGTCTATAGAAGAACAATAAGGAAAGCAGGACACAATGAGAAGACCCTTTGTGTCCTCAGAAGAGTCCCTACAAGAAGCACTTGCATTTTGTAGTTGCTTGGATGGGCTTCTCTGCTGTTTCCCACCACAATAGCCCAGCCAGCAGCACAGGATGGAGCAGCACAGAATAATTCCCAGAAGCAGCAGTTGTACTAAAGCAGAGAAAGGTCTTTTGTGTTTGAGGAGGAGATGCAGAGAGCCAAAGTCTGCATGAGGGGGAGCCTGAGTGTGTGCAGAGCCTCATCCCACTCAGCACAGGGATGGGCCTGGGTGGAAGCAGCTGTAGCTGCTCCCCAGCCCAGAGAGACTGAGACCAGGATTGCCACAGCACAGGAACAGTCAGGCTGTGCCAGCCTGTGAACAACAGATTTTCTGGGCCCAAAGGACATCACTCAGTAGTCTTGCTTTTAATTCTTTCTCCCTTCTGTTGCCCTTGTCTTTTTTCTCTGCCCCCTCTCTCCCCAAATTTCCCCCCTCCCAACCACAGGCCTTTCACAGAGGAAATCTATCGGCAGAAGCAGAAGGGAGTGAAGAACAAGTAGCCACAGGTACGTTTGCTGATGGGTGTTTCAGGGGCTGGGCACCCCCACCTACGAACACCCCTGCCCAGCCCTGCCTTCCCCAGCTCCTCCAGAGCCCTTCCCACACTTCTCAAAGCATTTGAGCTCCAAACCTCTGCAAAATCCCAGGCAGAAAGGCTTTTCACAGCAGCAGTGGTGTCCGCCTCTTGGCACCCGACCAGCAGCCCCCAAATTGTTTTGATTATACACTTGAGAATCAGCGCGAGGGAAAATTGCTGGGAAGCTTCGAGGCTCCAGGCTTAATCTGAATCAGGCAGAAAAATCCAGCTATTGGCCATGGCAGGTGCTCCAGAGAGAGGCAGGGATGGTGGGAGAGGGCCTGTGTGCCTGCTCATCCCTCAGGGAAATCAGGCATCCCTGCTCCAACTGCTTCTTGCCTGAGCCAGGAGCATTCCTGCCAATAGGCTCAGCCTAAAAACTCAGCCCAGGCTTGTTTTGGGGGGCCAAAGGCTTCTGCAAAAGCACAAGCTCATGGCCAGGCTCCTTTCCTGGGAGAACATTGCCATCCTGGAACCTCCAGTGCATCCACGTGCTGGTGGTTGGAGAGCTGGGACAATCCCATGGCACTGCTGAGGTTTCACTGCTGCTCTGACAGAGGTGCTGTGGCACCAGTGAGGTCCCCCATGGACTCTTGTCCCTTTGCCTTTTGCAGGGCCCAGTCTCGGGCACCTCGTGCCTCTGCAGTCCCCACACTGTCCAATTTGCCTGTTTTCCTACTGAGATGTATCCAAGTAATTAGCCCAGCAACCCTTAATGAGCCAACTGAGCTCCCTGCAGCACTGGAAGTGATGAGAGGAACAGCCTGAGCGTGGTGGCATCTCCCTGCCACAGCCCATGGGGATGGAGGTCCCCAGGTCTCTGTCCAGGTCACTGCAGCTCCTGGTGCTCTCCCAGAAGTTACACAGTGCAGGACCTCCTGACCTCTTCTTCTACACCGATTATTTTGAGATCTGCAGGGAAAAAGGAATTCCCTCTGGACTGCAGGGAAAGCAGAGTAATGATGGAGACACCAGAGGCCTTTCATAAGTGAGCCCTGAGCATATGGAAGCACTGGTTCCAGCTGATCCTGAAGCTCATCCGAAGGTGCTGCCTTAAGAGCCACAGGAAGCAGAGAGAAGCTTGGGTGAAGCAGCAGAGAGGGCTCAGGAGCCCCAGAGGATTCAAACACAGCTGGGGAAGGAACAGGGGAATGTGCTGCAAACTCAACAACAGCAAAACCTGCTGCAAACACAACAATCAACTTTTGTGGGAGAAGGAACCTTCCCATCCCGAGCTCCAGTTTCTCACCCCTACAGTGTCTCCACACTATTGCAAAGGCTTAGAGAAAAGTGACTGAAAACCACAGAGATGTGAATGTATGACCTAAACCACAGCCCAGGGGGATGGAGGGATGGCAGCTATCCCATGGGGAAACCCCAGCATGGAGAAGACCCAGGGGAAGAGTCAATCCCTATCCACACCTCTCAGATAACCCACCCCTGGCCATGTTGATGCCCCAGGCCCTCCTTTTCCCTGGGTCCTCAAGCGGGTTCTGCTGCCTTTCCCACCACCCAGTGCCTTCCAGCTGTTTTTCACTGCCTTGCAGGGGCAGTGGGGTGGGAAGGGAGGGAGGGAAAGGTTTGTTCCTGCTTTCCACACCGTGCAGCAGCCAGGTACAGATGTGCCCCTCCGCCCCTGCCGCCAGCCTCAGCAAAGTCCCAAAATTGCCCAGTGTTGGATCCTGCCTTGAACAGAAAGACTCCAGAGGTGATGCTCCAGCCCCAGGCTCCATTTTTACAGATTCCCAGAACAGTTTGAGAACTAAAACTGTGACTGACCAAACCAGCAGGTGCTGGAGAAGGGAGCTGCGCTGCTGCCGGCTCCTGTGCGGTCACCGCGACATGGGGCCACATCTCAGCATCACATTGTCCCCTCCACAGAGGGTCCCCCCCTCTTAGTGTCACCTCCATGAAACGGTTCCATTTCCTTTTGCTTTTGCACGTTGTAATTAATTCACCCTTCGGGCATTGCTCAGCAGGAATTAAAAGTGTTGGTCTCTTTTCAGTCCAGCCTCCGTTTCCTCCGGAAGGGCTCACAGATGCTGTGTTTGTGTTTCATCACTTTAGAGCCATTACCCATAGATTTATTTTTTTATTGCCATCTCAACAACCTTCCTTTCAAAGATTTGGGCATAATATTTTATTTTTAGATAAGTTTCCACATCCCCTTCACAGCTAATGTTTAGAGACGGAGGCTAAACTGGCCCAGTACCCATAGCAACCATCGAGGAGAGGATACATTGCATTATTCAGAAAATTTATGTCAGAGTTGCCAGTCCTGGCTCAAAGTCTCTGATGTCAATAAACTTGGATTTGTTGATAAGTGAAATCAGTATTTACTGACGAGGCACGTGCTCATACGGGAATCATTATTCCTACCGAGAACCCAGCGAGGGCTGTGTTTGTGCTGTCTCATTCCCGGTCTGGGGACCATGTGTGCCTTTCCCAGTCCCCACTCAGTGGCCAGAGGGGATCCCAGTTCTACCATTCCCCCTCCCCAGCCAATATCAGCCTCCTAAAGTGTGTGTTTATCACCCCAAACCCCAGTGATGGAGCTGCTTCCCATCCCATGCCCACATCATCCCGTAGGTGCAGGGGTTTGGTGCTGTGCTGGGACCAACTTCCCAGACTCCTTCCCCCTTGATCTGTCATTTCCAGCCCTTCCCACTTCCCAGACATTCTCTGGCAGCTTTGCATTGCACAAGGTTTTTTTTCTGGGGCTATGCCAGACACATCCCTGGTTTTAGTAGCTCTTTCCACAGCAGCCAGCACGGATTAAATGTTGTGGCTGCCTTCACAGAACTGGTTCTGGCTGCCATAAAGTTGGAGTTTGATGTTTTAGAGGCATCTGCTCTCTTCTCTAAAGCAAATCCAAGGAGCTGGAGGGTGATGTTCCAGCCCATCTCATGGGGTCTGAGCTCACCTTTCTCCCTGGGGCAGGGGAAGGCTGTGGCTGGGGCCAGTCCCACGTGGTGATGTGCTGCTCCCTAGGACTGCAGGGAGGGAAACACAGAAACACCTTTATTTATGTTGTTTTATGGTGTTTAACAGCAAGGGATTAGGGGACTTCCCTAGGTTATAAGGAAAAAAAATGTGATTCCTCTCCAATTGCCTAATATTTCTAAGAATTTGAGATTATACAGGGAGGGAGTGACACAAACCTTCAGGCTGAGCACGAAGCACTGGTGGTGTTGCAGCTGTTTTCACTCTTCCTGGCTGCAGCTGGGACATCTCCTGCATGGATACAGGGATGGATCTCATGGCCTGCAGGTCAGAACGTGAGTGCTGCAGCTTCCAAAGGAGAGACCTGCACCATGGGACCCCCAGGACCAGCTGGTTGCAGCCCCAGCTCCACGCTGGCACAGGCGGGTGCATCCCTGCAGCTCCTGCAGAGACATCAAGGAGCAAATAAGGTCCCTGGAAATGGGGTCATGGGGCCATTTTCATCACTTCATGCCTTCAAAATCCAGCGTGGGGCTTGCTGGGCCCACTGGAGCTTGGCAGGGGGGTTGTTTGCAGCCTTGGGAATTGCCTCACGTGACGCTGTGTGCTGACGCCACAGATAACGCTTCCCTTGAAGTTTGGGATATTTCTCCAGAGCAAACACCAGGAAAGGGGAAACAAGTTAAATCTCAACTCCTACCTGGCAGGGACAGCTGGGGCACCAAGGCCATCACTCTGTGCTGCCTCAGGTTCCCCCATCCCCTTGTGCAGCCCCTGCAGCTGCTGTGCCCACCCTTCTGGAGGTTTTCTCTGCGTGATCGCTCGCCTGGCTCCCCCACTCATCTCCCTTATGAAACTGCACGTGATAATTCCTTGGGATGAGGGGATCATCTGTACAACAAACACCCCAGCAATGGGCATGTGGGGCCAGCTCCACACTCCCAGGATGCTCCCTCCAAGAACAGTTTGGGAGATGAAGATCCTGTGGTGCTTTCCCCAGTGGTGGTGACATCCAGAGCTGGGGACGCATTCCCGAGGGCTCTTCCCTCCGCTGTGACCCCCCATAACCCCGTGCCCGTGTTTGCTTTTGCCAGGGGAAGCTGGGCTGCCTTGCCCCCGGGGAGGCAGGGCCACCAGCCCTCGCATGGCAAACAGAGCCAGGGAACAAACACGCGGCGCAATCCGGGCAGCACGTGCGACTCTGGCAGCGCTGGGAATTCGCCATTCCCGACGGGCTCCTGCCTGCTGAGTCTGCACCTTGGCCATTTGGGAAGAGGGAAGGAAATGAGGGGCTCAGGGCTCTGCCTGTGGCTCCCACACCCACCCCAGTGCCAAGGCAGGACCTTGGTTTTTTTGCCAGCAGTTGGGATTTTTTGTGAAAGCAAAGATGAGCTCTGAGCTTTGAGGGGAAGTTTGGACACTGCTGTATTGGGGATCCCTTAATCCAGAGAAGGCAGATGGGGGACACGACAGGATTTATCTTTACAGGGGAATAAATCAATTTGTTCTCTCCCTGTCGTGTAGGGAAAGCAATCTGGGCTTTAAATGGTCACCAAGAAATGCAGTGGGAAGAACACCCTGGTAGGAAACTCTTCCCAGGTGGGAAACCCCCAGTGCTGGAGCCCAAACAAATGCCTGGGGCAGGACCAGGATCCTGGGGCACTGCTGGCAGGTCTGTGCTCAGGGATCTGGGATACAGGCAGTTCCCACCTCATGGGTGCCCAGGGGATGCTTTGAAATACCCTAGAGTGCCAAGAGAGCAGCAGCAGCACCCTGTGCCCGCTGCCCCCCTGCCCGTGGCATCATCCCCGGCAGGGACAGGGTGGAGAAGACTCCATCCAGCCCATCCCAGCCCATCCCAGCCCCTCACTCTGGGGGTCCTTACGCACGGAGCCCCTGCCACGAGGCAGAGGACAAATGACCAGGCTGTTTTCTTTAATTTTCACGCTCAAAAGCCGCCCCGGGACAGCCCGGTGAGCCGCATCCTCCTTGGATCTTATTTCAAAGAAAAGAAATGGTAGGAATGTGCTGCTTTTTCCATGTTGCACTTTCTCCACGGACGAGCTGTTTACGGAGCGTGGCTCCTTGCCCAGCCAGGGTCGCAGGAGGCCTCGGAGCCACCAGAGCCCTGGGAAGCTGTCGGGGCCAGGCTCTGCCTCTGTTCTGCTGGGATGGGAGCCCTAGGGCTGCTTGATTTGGGCACTGGCTCAGCTCAAACCCCTCCAACCCCAACGTCTCCATCGCTGCCCTGGCCTCAGCCCCTCCAGACCCACAGGAGCAGATGTGGGACTTGGACTGGAAACATCTCCAGGCTCCAAGCCCTCAGCACCACTACTCCTCCCTCTGCCAGCTCCTGCCTGGCACTGCCTGCCTGGCTCCCTGCCTCCTCCTGGGCTTTAATTTCTGTCCTACAACCCTGCCAGCCATCATTATTTCCATGGGAACCTTCCTGAAATCCGCAGCAATGCATCCACTGGGGTCACCAAGCCTCCCTCTCCCCTGTGCCTTGTAATCCAAGCCCCGTTGCTGCCTATCTCCAGTTACAGGTGACATTTCCCTCTAATCCCAGAGAAGCTGAAGGAAGCTCTGCTCTTTGGAAGGGAGCAGAAGGAGCTGGAGTTTGGGGACACATTCAGGCCATGGAGACACCTTTGTCCATGCTGGCAGGATGCTGCTGCATCCCAGTGAACTGTGGATGAGAGGATGGGATGCAAGGAGAGGAAACTGGGAGCAGGGGATTTCCAGGGTGCTCCTGGCTCGGAGCTGCATCATGCTGGCACAGGGATGGTGGCTCTGAGGGAGCTTTTGCCATCCCTTGCCTGGATTACTCCAGGAACTGGGGATTTGAGACATATCTCAGGCTTTCAGATTCTCTGTTAATCAAATCCCAAATGCTAAAAGAAATCAAGAGACATGAAAAGTGTTGCTAAAGAAGCAGGGGGTGGGTGAAGGAAACAAATAAAGCCACCCCTTGGTCCCCAGAGAAGGAGCAGCTTCTGCATCATATCTCATCTGGGAAAAATTATATATTGGGAATTACATGCTTCTTCTGGAAGGCCTTAAAAGAGATTTAATAAAATGAGACAAGCTAATAATATAGGGAACGAATAGCAACCTTGGATGCTGCATCTTGATTTAATCAGATGCTTTTCCTCAGGGGGACAAGCAAGAACTATGGCTAAAGCCTCCCTTCCTTTCCCTACCCAGCTGCTCCCCTCTTCCTCAGGCCATCCACTCCTTCTCCCATCCCAGGGCAGGATCTGGGGTCCCACAAGACCCTGCTGTTCACCAGCAGCTGCTGGGAAGCTCACAGCCCACGCTGGTTCTTTGGGAGTGGGATAAGGAGCCAGACCCCTGAAGAGGGTCCCTGTCCAAAGAACAGTCCTGAGGGAGAAAAGCAGGAACTGGGGAGCCAGGAGAGCTGGGCTGGGAGCAGGCTTGGCTCCGTGTCTGTACTTGCTCCAGAGCCAGGGAACGCCTGGCTGCTGCACAGGGGATGAGCCCTTGGTAGGATGTGAAGCATCTTGATGGGGATAAGGAGCTCCTGGGGGATGTGCTGCTCTCCGTGGCCTGGGAGAGCTGCAGGGTCTGCATGGATGGGGTGGGAAGGGCACCAGTGCCTCTCCAGTCCTGTTTCACCACAGGGACCCGCAGGACCCGGCCGTGAACCGAGGCCAGCCCAGCCCCAGGGGGATGATCCTTCCCAGCCCCGCAGCACACTCAGAAACCAAACCCATGTTCTGATGTAATTGTCTTTTTCCGAGTATCCCCGCTCGCCTGTCCCCGTGCTGGGCACCCGGCTGCCGCTCCTGCTTCCTGGAACATTTTGCTTCCTACATTTTTGCTGTGCTGCTGCTGCTGTGAGCTCTGTTTTGCTGCTGCACAGTTCGTCCAAGGCAGGCCCTGGGGAGCCACATGTTCTGTCGCTGGGATGTTTGTGTGACTTTCGTGGAATTTTCTACCCTCAGCCACTTGCTGGCGGACACAGGGTGGGTTTTGCTGGTTGGCAGGTGGCTGGTAAAGAGAGGAGGGTGAAAAGAGGGAGGGAAGTAGCAAGAAAACAAGGATTGATCTGTGCTGAAGGTGATTCCATTAAAGGTGTTGCTGGAGTTCATGCAGAGCATCCTGCCTGCGGCTCTGGCTGTGCTGAGCTGCTGCAGGAAGAAGCCTCCAAAACCAGGCAAGGAGCAAAACATCCCACAAATGGCAGGGGCAGACTTGGACAGCCATGGGGGAAATGCCCTTTACCCACCTCTGCTCAGGCCTTGGGCTATTTGCAGTCAGGTCAGAAATAGGTGGTGATTTTTAGGAGAGTCATAACCGTGGGAAGGCTTTGCCTGGCAGCAAAGTGGATCCTTTTTCATCCATCACCAGCAGTGACTCCTGGCAAATGTGCTCTGCTCCTGCCAGGAGATGAGTTTCTAGATGAGCCTGGGAGGACTCAGCTAATGCTGTGTAATGCTCCCTGCCTGGGCTCTGTGTGGCTGCAGGAGGAGCTGGGCTCTGGGATGGCACAGGCAATGCCCACGTCCTTTTTTCTGGGAGCTCCCACCACCTCCTCTCCTCACCCACCCGGGTCCCTGATGCCCCATCCTCGCTGTCAGGGGGTTCCTGGCTCTGGTCCCACCCCACTGAGCCCACAGGATCCCAGTGCACATCTGCCTCATGGCATGATCTGCCCAAAGAACCGTTTAGAAGGAGCAAATGGATTTTTTTCCTGTCATCCAGGAGCAGGTTTCGAGCAGGCTATTTTTACCTGTTCCTCACTCTATTAATAGTTGTACGGCCAACAATAAACGCTGATCAAGATATTTGATTTGTCTGTCCTCCAGAGGTTGGCACTTCCTATTCCCCCCGTTGTTTTCCATCAGCTGCTTCAATTAAATGATCTTTTTGTGATTTGGGGTGATACATTTGGGCTTTGTGTTCGGCCATTAAACTTCGCTGTCTCGCACACAGATGAATAAACACAGGAAACTGTCCCACTTTCTCTCCTCCGAGCGTCCTTGTGCCTCCGGGCAGGATGTTTCCCTGGGCTGTAAAGGGCTGTTTAAGGAGCTGCTCCCTTCCACCCCACAGACAACCACAATTCCTCTCTAAGCCTTCTGACAGCGTTTAAATTAATGTCCAAGAGTGAGACCAAACTCGGGGGAGACAAGAATCTCAACACTGTCCATTTCCCAAGTGGTGCTGATGAAAGGCACGGCTCTGCACCAGTCTGTGTCCCAGGCTGTGTGGCTGACCCTGGGGTCCCTTTCCATGTTACAGATGAGGCTTCTGTTGCCCTGAACCTTACTAAAGCATCACCTTGGGAAGTTTTGGGGTGTTTTTGGGTTTTTTTTCATAATCAGAGAATCATAGAATAGTCTGGGTTGGAAGGAACCTTATCTTGTTCCACCCAGGCAGAAACACCTTCCACTACACCAAGTTGCTCCAAGCCCTGTCCAACTTGGCCTTGAACATTTCCAGGGATGGGGCAGCCACTCTGGGCACCCTGTGCCAGGGCCTCACCTCCATAACAGGGAAGAATTTCTTCCCAATATCCCATCTGACCCTGCCCTGTGGCAGTGGGAAGCCATTCCCACTCGTCCTGTCACTCCATCCCTTGCCCAAAGTCCCTCTCCATCTCTCTTGGAGACCTTTAGGCACTGGAAGGGGCTCTGAGGTCTCCCCAGAGCCGTCTCTTTTCCAGGTGAACATTCCCAGTGCCCCCAGTTCTCCCAGTGCCCCCAGTGCCCTCTGTTCTCTCAGTTCTCCCAGTGCTCCCCGTGCCCCCAGTTCCCCCAGTTCTCCCAGTTCTCCCAGTGCCCCCAGTGCCCCCGGTTCTCCCAGTTCTCCCAGTGCCCCCAGTTCTCCCAGTGCTCCCAGTGCTCCCCGTTCCCATTCCCCCGGGCCGGGCTCTCGCCTGTCCCCTAGCGGGCGGAACCGGCGCTGCAGCGGCACCGCTCGGCGCCCCGGCACCGGCACCGGGATCGGGATC
>VZRZ01005092.1:317470-349914 GCA_013398175.1 Climacteris rufus | reverse complement strand
ACCAGTGATCCCCTCTACACCACCCCAATAATCCCTTCTGCACCCCCCAGTAATCCCCCTCTGCAACCCACAGTGATCCTCCCTGTGCCCCCCACAGTGATCTCCCTGTTCCTCCCCAGGAATTCCCCCCTATACCTCCCTGGTCATCCCCTCCTGTGGCCCCAATGATCCCACCTCCCATCCGAGCCCCACACAGGAGCTGGGAGGTTGGAGGAAGGAGAGATTGTGGGGCCCTGCACCCCAAGGGTGCAAGGAGAAGGGGTCCCAGGAACCATCCAGGGGTCCCAGAAAACATCCACATGTCCCAGTAACCATCCAGGTATCACAGGAGCCATCCAGGGGTCCCAGGAGGGATCCCACACCAGCCTTGCCTGGCTTCCAGTCCCTCAGTGCACTTGGATCAGTGTCCCAAGCCTACACATCCCTCCCTTTTGAGCCAAATTTTACGGGAAAATTATATTATTCTGTGTTAATAACCACAGCAGGGTTTTGCTGTCTCTTATACCCCAGATTTCTGACATGATTTTTTGTTAGCTGGTGTCCTTAGTTTGACTTTAATGCAAATAAGGACAATATGGTATTAATGATGGGGATGTGGTCCTTGAAATGCCTTAAGGACGGATGTTTGTGTGGGACCAGACTTTCTACCCTAGGGAGAAAGCATGGACAGCATCGCTCAGAGGGAAAGCAAGCTGGAATGTTGGATGAGAGCCTGGGCTGGAGACTGGAGGAATTTGGAGGAGGAAGAACAGAAATGTTGATGTCAGGGCTGGGACTGCTGTGAACCTGGGAGAAGGGGAAGAAGGGGGAAAATGCTGTGAGAGCTAGGGGTGTTCAGGGTGGAGAAAAGAAGGAGACAGGGAGACCTCAGAGTCCCGTCCAGTGCCTAAAGGGGCTCCAGGAGAGCTGGAGAGGGACTTTGGATAAGGGCCTGGAGTGACAGGACAGAGGGGAATGACTTCCTACTGCCAGAGGACAGGGTTAGATGGGATTTTGGGAAGAAATTCTTCCTTGTGAGGGTGGTGAGGCCGTGGCACGGGTTGCCCAGAGAAACTGTGGCTGCCCCATCCCTGCAAGTGTCCAAGGCCAAGCTGGGCAGGGCTTGGAGCAACTTGATCTAGTGGGAGCTGTCCCTGCCTGTGGTAAAGGGGTGGAACAAGAGGAGCTTTAAGATCCCTTCCAACCCAAACCACTCTGGGATACTGTGAAGAAATGGAACTCTGGTGTGACTGACCTGTGGAGGGCTTGGGATGGTGAATGCTGAGGGCTGGGAGAGGGAGGGTGGTGCCCCTCTGCACCAAACAGCCTCAGAGTTTGCTTCAGTGAAGTGCTGCCTCTGTGCTCAAACCCCTGTACCCACACAAAGCATCCCAGCATGGATAATACCAGCCACAGTTGTGAGCTTTTATTCCTGATTTGGCTTAGACCAAATGCATAATTTAATTTTTCATTTGAAATAGGCCTCCCTGGTCAACAGTTACAGGCTGAGGAGGACTGGGAAGGCAATTTTCTTTTTTAAACCAATTTCTTTCTGAAAACAAACAGAGGCTATTTATACATCTAATGAGAATGCTAGTAACCATTTAAATGGGGGGTATTGACTGTTTGCTCTAAATATAGCAGATGCAATCTCTCACTTTGTTCCTACTGTCAGGAATAGATCCTGGTTTGGGAACTGATGCTGGAATGTGTGAAGGAGCCTGGGGGAGCCCAGGTTCCGCTGAGCAGATCCCTGTGGGAAGGCTTGTGGTATTTATGGCCCTTGGCTGAGCAAAGCAGGAGGTACAGGATGCTGTGTCCTTTGGATGGGGCTGAGCCAAGAGGTTCATTTCTGCCTCTTTTTAAAGGCTGTTTCTAAAGCAAGAGTTGATTCAGGCTCTGTGGGGGACACTTTCCTCAGCACTGTTCTGGTTTTAATTCTCCCCTTGGCTTTCTGGGGGAGGGCAGCAATAATTGCTGGGCTGCTGGATGCCTGCCTCTGATGAGTGAGTCAGGCAGTCGTTGGAGCAGGTGACAACATGCAGATACCATTCAGTACCTAAAGCGCTGTCAATCAGCATTTCTTTGTGCCATTCCATTCCCATTTGGAGTCTCGTGTTCCCACAGTGCTGGAACACAGCTTTCTCTAGCTGGCTTCTCCCTGCCTTCTCACCTTCTCTTCCTTGTGGGAACAGCTCCTCCAGCTCCCCCAGGTGACCCACCTCTGTCCTTTGGGGCTTGTTGTGTCTCATGGCACA
Source organism: Climacteris rufus (assembly GCA_013398175.1). Lineage (NCBI taxonomy): Eukaryota > Metazoa > Chordata > Aves > Passeriformes > Climacteridae > Climacteris > Climacteris rufus. The sequence goes on along the minus strand of VZRZ01005092.1, from coordinate 347,677 downwards.
TCCAGGGGAGAGTGAAGGTGTTTCACAGCCTGGGTGAGGTTCGACAGGCTCCTTCACCACTGGAGATGCTGGTGAACTGGTCAGATGAGACCATGTGGTCACCATGTGAGTGTCACCTATAGAAAGGGACAGTAGAACTGTGGTCTGTAGCATGACAGTGTGTTCATATCCCTGTTGAGGGCTGTGGGGAGAGGTGAGGGCCAGCTGACAGGTTTGGCAGGGAAGAGAAGAATTTTGGTGGTGTGGGAATGGAGATAGTGTTGACCTCAGGTGAGGGGCAGCGCTGGTGCACCCAAATCTTCACCTGTCCTTGTGGAGCTCCAAGCTGTGAGACCCTTGTCCCCAGGAGGTGACTTCGATGTGCAGTTCCTTCCAAACCCCTTTGCAGTCACATCAGGCTCTCCATCTCGGGGAGGGCTGTGTCAGCCCATCCACTGTTCTCAGGAGGAGCTGGTGGTGGGTTGCAGTTCTCCCTAATTTTCATTCTGGGTTTTTTTCACCTGCTATCAGTTCCTCAGCAGAAGGGCTTGAATGAGCAACCTGTGAAAACTCCATGTGAGGCAGCTAAAGCATGAACAAAGACACTTAGCAATGAATGAAAAGAATAATTTCCCTCTGGATTTGCTAATAAACCTGAAGTGCAAATGATCGACCTGTTCCTCAGTTTAATTGTGGCTCTTTGTACAATGCAGTTGCTGGACAGGCAGTTTCTGAAATGTTTGAATGTTTCCAAACCATCTGATTTTCCATGTACATTCATTGCTCACCCAGACATTTCATTAACCCATTATCCTAAAACCCAGCTGATCAAATAATCCGTACCCAGAGTCTCTTTTGTTATTGCCTGTTTCTTTACGATACCAATGTTATTCTTTCTTCTCCTGTCATTTCTGTACAGATTGTACCTCTTGTCCTCTTCCAAAGCGAACTTCTGAAGTATTTACCATCAGTTATTTAATTCAGCACGAGGTGACTCTGTGCCTTTCACTATTTCCTTACAATGACTCGATGTTTTTATATTGATGGTCTGGCATTTCTCTGGGCTCTGCTTCTCGCTGCTGGGCCATCTGGAGCTTGTTTTGCTGTTGCCACCAGCTCTGTTATCGTTTTTTTACTATGTGGCTATCACCAGGTTGAACTTTATCTCTTCCTCCTGCTCCTGCACTGCATCATCAGCTGAATTTTCTATTTAAGTTTTGCTCAGCTGCCATGGTGGGATAAGTCTGTATTGCTCGGCTGGGGAGGTGTTGTCAGGGTTGTGACCACCTGGGAGGGGGTGATAGGAATGAGAAGTTACAGCTCCAGCCCTTGGCTGTGGTCAGGGCACAGAAACTTTGCAGCTTTTTGTTAGGTTATGGCTCTGATCCTGCAACTGCTCAGGTTTCTGGCCAAGATCTCCCTAATTTTGACCAGATGTGAATTTGGTTTGGGGATCTGCCCTGTCTTGACTCCTGGGACCATTTCAGGCCCCGGTGTCCCAGGCTTCTCATGGGGGTGGTGATGGGAGTCAAGCCAAGCTTCATCCTTTGAAACCAAGTCTTACCAGAAGGATTTAGGTCCCAGAGGCTTGGCTGCCCCAAACATTCAGCCCTACACTACCCCATGCTCTCAGAGCTGCTGCCCCAGGTGGCATCGAGGTTTAAGATCCAAACAAGCCAGACCAAAGCCATCCACAGCTCCCCAGTGCCTCCTGGAGCTGCTGGCTGCTGGGGAAACTGGGCTGCCATGGGAGCAGGGCCATCCCACACCCTGGGAGATGCCATCCTCAAAGAGAGACCAACATGCAGGACAGAGCCTGGGACAAGAGGTGGCACAGGAGGCTTGGCCAGGCTGCCTGTAGCACCAGGTTGGGTGTCACTGCAGGGCATTGGCCTGGCCATGGAGGCCAGTGCTTCAGTGCTCTGAGCACGGGAGGTGAGTGGGGATGATTCAAGGGCACAGGGAGTGTCCAGTGATCTCACCATGTTCCCCAATGCCACCCCACTACTGAGCAAACACAGAGGCTGGCCCAGGCCACCCCGGGGGAGGCACCCTGGCCATTGTGTGGGCAAAGGGAGCACCGAGGGCTTCTTGCACAAGATCAGCTACGCAGAAGTGTGGATCCAGGAAAACGCAGCTGGAGCAGCCACAGCTCCCAGCCTGGCCCAGCTCCAGCTGCAGGTACCTCTGGAGCTCACTGTCTCCCTTGGGCAGTGCTGTGCCTGTGGGGCATCCTGGAGTTGTGAGTCCTGGGAGCCACCAGTCCCTGAAGGACCCCACAAGATCATCCCACAGCCAGGCTTGAACGCTGTAGGCTGTTTTCCACCCAAGGCAAAGGGGCAAAAGTCACCTTGCAGGAGCACGACAGGAACTTGGAGTGTGAATTTGGGGTGTCCCTGAGGAAACCTATGCCTGCAGAGGGAAATGCCCTTGTTACCACTGGGCAAAAGCAGCCCTGGATCCCTGCTGGCTCCCGCCGCAGTGTGGTGAGTCAGCAACGTCCCTGCCATTATTTACAAATAATGAGCGAGGCACCGAACACGTGCTGCCAAAAACATGAGGCAGCAGCAGTTTCACTCTCACTATGCAATCATGGCCTTGAAGCAATGCTGTAAGTGCCTGCACTGGTGGCCAGAGCTCAGCCCAGGCAAGGATTTATCTCCTGGCCTGCTGGATGCACTCTCAGCATGTTGGGAAGGTGGTGTGTGCATCCCTGTGCTTGTGTGCATTCCTGGGTGCATCCCTGGGTGTATCCCTGTGCTTGTGCATCTGTGGATCCCAGGGCACTGCTGCCCTGCACAGGGACACAGTGTGGGGGTCACAGAGGACAGACTTGTGGAGATAAATTTACCTGCATGCACATAGCAGACACTCACTAATGGGGCCAGATTAAGGACATTAATGAAATCCAGCTCCCTTTCTTGGAGTCGTTCTTATTCTCCTAAAGTGGGTCAGGCTTTGTTTGTGTGTTTGTCAGGGTCCCTTCAAGTGTGGCAGAAAAAGCCATTACCTGATGCTGGACCACTTCAAAATGTTTCTCTTGGGTTACTTAACGCCAGGGGAGAGTAAAGGAGCTTTGTTCAGACTTTGTTTTGGCACCACAGAAAAAGCATTGGGTTCAGATTTTAGCTCATCCTTTGCTTGAATTGCAAACACCATTTTGCTATAATTGGCCTAATTACTGAAGAGAGACAAAATTTATATGAGCTTTGCAAGATCAGTCAGGTGTCCTTAAAGCATAATTTTACATGGCAGAGCAGTGGGTTTCTGGGGCAGCCGGCGCCGTGGGAGACACATCTCCCTTGCAAATCTGGGAGGTGGAGAAATCTCCATCCAGCTGCAGTGAGAAACCATTTAATCCTTCTCCTGGCCTGGGGAATGGTGCATCTCTTCAGGGCCATGGCAAAAGCAGTTTTGTGGTCATCTTCCTGACCCTGGGCTCCATGGGCCCTGGGCACTCCCAGGACGCTGCCATCCCCCTCCTGGAGCAGATTGTCCCCCTCCTCAGCTACACCAGCAGCTCCCACCTGGTTTTGGCACTGGCACCCATGGGTGGCTTGTCATAGTCATGTGTCCCTGGCTCCACAGATCCCTGTTTGCCAAGAGCTTAATGTTTAGCTGCTAATAAACAAAGTGTATCAGGGAGGTTTTGATGACCAGGTAGCTCAACTTCCCTGGAGGGTTTGCTGGTTCTTGTGGCACAAACAGGGCCAGGATATGGTGACATACTTGTCTCAGATAAAATTTTCATTAGAAAAAGGCCTGAGGTTTCCCAAAACAGGCTTCAAACACTGCTCCAGCTCCTACTCCCTTGCTCCTGGGCATTCCTTGAGTTGGTGATTCGATGCTCAGCCCTGTCCCATCCTGCCTAAAAGCTTTCTCCTCATCCTGGCTGCAGACTGATTTATCCAAGGAGGAGTTGTTTATTGGGTTTGGATTGGTTTGGAGGTTTGGCTCCAAGCAGCTTCAGGGGAATCAAAATAAGGTTTTCAAACAATGCCAAGGGAGAAAAGGAAAACCCTCCTTGTTGTTCTGACTTGAGAAATGAGTGATCTTGTCCTTCCTGCCTCTACCCTGGGGACATTTCTCAACCAGAACTTTTTTCCCCAAAGGAATATACCCCAAAGCAGCTGCTGCTCAGCTTGGTGACCATCAAATACATATGGCTCAATCCAGCTTGGAGCCAGCTTTTGCCCATTTCTACTTTGTGGATAAGCTGAGCCCATCCTGACTTCTCCTGCGAGGGCATCAGCAGAGAGGGAGGCCGGAGAATCACTCAAAGCAATTCAATCACTCACACCATCCGTGGCTCAGCCCATTCACCATTGATCCAAATGCAAACAAATGTCATTAGGAGGGACATTTGGCATTCAGGCAAACACTCCCCCATCCTTGCCCTCACTCCTATGCAAAACCAGCCCTCCTGGCACTGCAGGAAGCTCTCGGGATGTTCCCACTGCCCTCCACGGCAAAGGCAGCTCCTGGCAAGGCTGGGCACTGTCTCTCCCACGCGGGGATTACAGCAGCACCTGGCTGCCCGTTCCAGCATCTCTCAGCAACTGCCGAGATAATTGCCATAAGTCTAATTGTTCCTGCTGGATAACGAGGATTTTGCTTCGTCATCCCCAGCTGCCGAGAGCATCATCCGAGTTGCTATTTCAGGGCATGGAAGCGGCTCCTCTGAGCCAGGAAAGGCTGAACCAGGCTGGATCTGGGCACCCGAAGCAAAGTCCCCATGCTGAGACCCCACTGACCACAGTGCTGGTTTGTCAGCCTGCTTTGGGACAAAGCATGGGACAGGGACTGTTCCCATGAGCCAGCCTGGACATGAAGACATGAAAACAGGATTTTCAATGTGCTGGTGAAACAGGCAAATCCCCAGGGAGTCATGTCTCCAAAGGGGCTTCTTCCAGCCACTCATGACATTGTCCCTGTGGATGCAGAGGGCTGGAAATGTGTGTGCACATGCATGGATGTGCATGCACATGGATGCACAGAAACAGACATGCATGCAGGCATGCACACCCACATGAACACACACGTGTGTGTGTGCACAAAGCTATTCCAGTGCTGGGAATCCATGGGCTCATTTGTCTGCTCTGGGCTCCTGCTCCAGCCTTCCCCCAGAGAGGGGCATCCACACAGGTTTGAATCACTGCTTTGCACAGGCTGTCCATGCGCTCCAAAGGGCTGGGAAATCTCTGAGGTCTCTCTTTTATTCTGTTTGCCGAGCTTTACAATGTTTTAAACTCACTAACAGGCTCATAAATCGGGCAGTCACAGAGGGGAGCAGGTGAGATGAGTGGAAAGAAACCTCCTCCCCTCGGAATCCAAGGAATCACCATTACTGTGCATTCAGTGCTCGGTGTGACGAGCTGTGTGTGTTCTGGTGGTGCCACTGCAGACAGCAGGGCTGGTCACAGCCTGCCCACCCTGTCCCATCAGGCAGATTTGCTCCATGCTGCAGAGACACACGGCTGGGACTGCAGTGAACACCCTGTCCCCCCACAGCACGGGTTGGATGAACCAGCCACGTGTCAGGAACCCCTGACTGGGCATTGATTTCTCCTCCACCAACAAGCACTCTGCAACACCTGAGGATCCACCACTGCTGCTGGGGCTGCTCGGATGCACGAGGCTGCCCTGGCAGCAGGGACAACGTTTGAGCAAGGCAGGAGTGTGGTGCACCCCATCTGTCACCTGGAATGGCTGCTGGTAATTGCTTGGTGCTGCAGGATGTATTGAGCAGCCAGTTGTGGCATTCCCACTCTGCTCATGCTCACAAACATGTGGGTTTGGAGCAGCATCAGCAGAGGCTGTGCATCCCATCCATCCCATCCCACAGCTCCCAGCTCAACCCTGGGTCTGCACCTCACTTGCTTTTTCCTTGTTCTCCACAAACGGGTTGCAGCCGACTGTCAAGTGCAATCCTTGATCTCAGAGCAGCACTCCTGGGATTAACCCTCCTGCCTTGGTGGCTGGAAGGGGTTTGAGGACATTCATGTGGCATAAAGATATCAGGCAAAAGGGTTTGGCTGCCACGTTGTCACTTGTGCCCCTCACGTAATGCACAAGCCCCTGGAAAAGGGTTTGCAAAAGATGGTGCTGAGTTTGCCTTGGGAAAGGGTGGTTTGGGTTTGAGATAAGAGTCCTACGAGCTGGCTGGGAAAGGAAAGAGAGGAAAAAATACGTCAGGGTGAGAAAGGGGAGAGATAAGTGACGCATCTGGGCTGGGAGCACAAAGCCAACAGCCTCCCTGGTGCCATGGGGCTGCAGCGTGGCTGGATCTGGGCTGTGACAGCCTTGCATGGAGCTGGCCCTGTGGCAAAACCTGCTTGCTGGCCAGGCTTGGGAGCCCTCTGCCAAAAGTGCAGAGGGCAGGGAGGAGGCAGCCCCAGCCAGGGACCTGTTCTGGCTCCCAAGGGCTGTGCAGGGAAGGGGTGATGGGGATGGTGCACCCCAAACTCAGCCACCTGCAGCCCACTCTTTGCTCCACTCCCTGCCACCCCAGGGCACAGGATGTGGTTTGTGCCAGGGCATGGGTTAGATGCTAAGTTTTCACCTTTGGGAACACGCTGCCTGTCATATCAGCTTGAGCTTTTGGGGCTGGGGTAGGTTTTGTACTGAAACAGCCTCTGCCACTGTCCAGATGGGAATTTGGATGACCAAGAGCATCCAAAACAGTGTCCTCAGGAGCCAGCTGGGCCCTCGTGGCTGAGTTTGCATGTGTTCTCCTAATTGCAGTTCTTCATGTTCTCAAAGCAAAAGGCATAATTAGCTGGAGGACGGGAAGTGCAGGGATCCGGGAGCAGTCGGGAGCCGGCGGCGAGGGGGCGGCTCCCGCTTGTGCAGGATCCCTTCTCTCCCCACCAAACCAGCCCCTGGCATTTCTCCTGCCACCATCACCATCCTCCTGCCTCGGTGCCACATCCGCTCGGGCATCCTGGGAGGAAAAACAGGCACTGGTTTCCTTGTCCTCATCCCAGCACCGCCGCACCCCTGCGAGCACACAAACGCTTCTCTTTGCCAGCTCCCTGTTTGCAGCGCTGTATATACAGTATAATCCACCCACGGGGTAGCCAGGCTGTACTTGGCCGCGAAGGACAGAACATCCTTGTGATTCAAAAGGTCAAAATGAATGTCAATTCGCTGTGAGCAAGAATGCCAAAGCCGCCTTGGGGACACAGGGTGCTCAGAGGGACCTGCCTGATGGGTGTTCTGCTCCCCTGCACAAGGCGTGGGGTGCTCGAAAACCTGATTGCTGCAGGGTCAGGCAGGGCAACTATCCCTAAAAATTCCTAATTCCATGGTGTGCAAAGAGCTTTGCCTGCTCAGCCCAAAGGTCCCTGTACCCCCTTTCCACCCTTGCATGATGAGGGGGTGAGCAGGTTGTAATGCCCCTCCACAAGATCCTCCCAGTCTCCTCCAGTTTCTGGCTCTAAAGTCCCAAACTCTGCCTCCTCCACAGGCCTCTGGTGCAGGATTTTCTTCACAGGGTTTGCCTGTGGACACTGGTGGAGGTCCATGGGCAAAACACAGCTGTTTGCTCTGGTATCTGGAAGGCAGCAAGTCCCACTGAGCGCTGGACCAGGAGAAACCACCTCTCCTCCTCTTGCCAGGTGGAGAGAAACTGCTGTCATTTCAAGCTGGGCTGGAGGAAGCTCGGCTTGGGCGGATGGCTGGGATTGATTTCCAAGTGACAGAGGCACTCGTGTGTCCCTTGAGCTCCCAGCCCTGTGCCTAACGATTTTCTCTGCTAATAATCTCCACTGAGCAGGCAGCAGCGGTGCAGGCACGGGGCACAGGGATGGGGGGGAGCATCCAAGCCTGACGTGGCAATGGCAGGTCCATGCTGCTGTTCCTGACACATGGACACTTTCCATTCCTCCCCAACCCCTCCCAGACAAACTCCCATGAGCTGACAGTGTTTTGCAGCAGGAGTTTGGAGGCTTTGGGGCCAAGCTGAGTGCAGGGGTTCCATGGTGTGGTCCTCTTGGACACAGCATTCCCACACACAGAATTATGGAATGGCCTGGGTTGGAAAGGACTTTAAAAGTCATCCAGTTCCAAGCCCCTGCCATGGACAGGGACATGTTCCACTCAACCATGCTCCAAGCCCTGTTCAATCTGGCCTTGAACACTTCTAGGAGTGGGGCAGCCACAGCTTCTCTGGGCAACCTGTGTCAGGGCCTCAGAAGAATTCCTTCCCAATATCCCATCTAACCCTGCCCTCTGTCAGTGGGAAGCCATTCCCCCTTGTCCTGTTACTCCATGCCCATCCAAAGTCCCTCTCCAGCTCTCCTGGAGCCCCTTTAGGCCCTGGAAGAGGTTCTGAGGTCTCCCTGGAGCTTTCTCTTCTCCAGGCTGAACATCCCCAGCCCTCCCAGCCTGTCCACATAGCAGACCTGCTCCAGCCCTTGGAGCATCTTTGTGACCTCCTCTGGCCTCGCTCCAGCAGCTCCACATCTTCCTTCCCTTCCCTCTCCCCAGGCAGTGCAGGGAGCAGGAACGAGAACAAGAACTGGGGTGCAGGATTCTCCACACACACCTTTTGGGGAGGCACTGCCGGCAGGGAGCCGTGTCCGGGAGCAGGAGGGGGACACGGCTGTCCCCGCCGAGCCGAGGTCGGGGCGGGTGACGGGAGCTGGCAGTGCTGCCCAGCCTGGCAGGGCTCTCGCGGCCCCGACCCCTCTGGCTTTGAAAACAGGATGGGAACAAGCCGCACTTTTGTTTCCCGTTCGGGAGCTGGAACGGGACCTTCAGGCTGTTCCTGGGATGTTTCGGCCGCCCGGCTGCCGCGGGGGTGGGACCAGGCTCTGGCACCCTGGGCAGCCTCGCTGCTCCTTTGCATCCTTCCCATTTTGTGCTTCATCAGCACATCCCAAAGCTCTCCCCGTCCTCTCTCTCAGCCAGCCTGGCTGGGGATGCTCCCCTGGGAGCACCAGCGGGGATGAGCAGCTCTCACTCAGCCTTGAGCTGGAAACCCCCCTGGCTCTCACCACAGTTCACGTGCTGGGGAGCCCAGGGAGGTCAGGGAGTTTGTGGTGCTGCCCCATGAAAAACGTGACTGTTGCCCTGGGTAGCACAGGGCACTGAACTAGAAAACCAGCACACAAGGAATTCAGGTGCCTGCACCTTGTCTCGCCTCTAAAACCCAGCCGGGTGCCACCAAGGAGGCGCTGGCAGCGACCCCAGACTGTGCTGTGGGGACAAGGCTGGGGACAGCAGGGCAGGGAGCAGCTGGGGCTTGCAGCAAGGCCAGGCTTATGCTCACAGAATGGGGGAAAATGGGGTTGAATCCCACATCCAGCCACGAGCAGGGTTGGGGACTCCTCACTCAGGGACCAGGGGACCTTTGAGTCACAGAAATTAGGAACAGTGTAACCCTGCACCAAAATTAGGAAGATGCCTCTGGGCAGTCTCTCCCTGCACAGGGCTGGCCATGGTTCACTGCTGGATGTATCAGCCATGAGGTGGGCAGGCAGCAGGTGATGAGGGTATTTTGTTCCTCCAGTGTGGAAACAGATATTTCTAGAAGAAAAGGCAAATCCCCACAACCCCCAGTGCTGGTGGGGACCTGGGTCCTTGTTGTCACCCACTGCCTGCCCTGGGACAACCCCAAGGACAAAAAACTCAGCCTCTCTGCTTCCTGGCCCTGCTCCTTATCAACCTCCCACACCCACAAATGGAGAAATAATCTGCCCAGTTCCTGTGGAAGAGATTGTGAGCAGCCAGTGATGGGAAATCGCACGGGTCCTGCCACGTTGGTGCACGTGTGGCACACAGAGGCTCCTGCAGCACTTCCCAGAAAAGCCCTGGATGGTGCTGGGATCTCCTGAGAGCCACTCATGCTTGCCCTCCATGGTCTCCTGCTCCTTTTTGTGTGCTGAGATCCCATTTAATCTCTAGAGTGACAAATTCATAACACCTTTTGCAGTCTTGGGCTTCCTGGGGCAGCTGTTACAGCAGGGATATAGGGATTTTTTAAAGAAAATCAAGATTCCCACGTAATTTCTGCAGTGGGGAGCTAAGGAGTTCACTAGGAAAATTAAAGCCTGACCTCAACTGCCTGTAGCATGGAAAGCCAGGGTGAGGCTGTTTGTGTGACCTGGAGTGTTTGGTCCAAAATCTCCCCAAATGTCCCCAAATCTTTCTCCTGGCAGAGCTCAGCTAAGGTTGGGTGGGGACAGGTCCCCACAGGCCATGAACTGCTGTGGGGCTGGGAACACTGGGGTTTGTGGAGCACAGGGCTGGGAAAGGGGCTAGGGAAAGAGTGAGGACATCCAGGGCAGCTCCATCCCTGTCCCCTTTGGCCACAGTCCCTTTGCAGGGTAAGAACACCCAACATTTCCTTGAACCCCCAAACACTACGTATTCCTGCCCTGGGTCCCCATTGCCCCATTCAGTCTCTTTCCCTTGTGCTGGCATGAGGATTCATGGAGGAGCTGGGTCAGGGACCAAATCCAGCTGGGAATATCTGCCCTGCCAAAGGTTTGTGCCCCGAGTTGTCCCCGCACGGGTCCGGCTGGATCGGTGCCGCGGTGCCGCGGTGCCGCGGTGCCAGCTCCAGGCTCTTGTTTGTGCCTCTGGGTGATATTGTCCCTGTGAAAAACATGATCCTTGTTTTTGCTGCCTCAGGGCTGAACCGTTGCCCTCCCTGGGGACGGGTCCCTGAGTGCTGGCAGGGATTTACAGCCTGCCATGATTTATGGTGGAGGTGGAGCGGGACGGAGCCGTCACAGGCAGCACCGACAGAACGCCGGCATCAGGACTGTCCCAGCATGACCTTACCTGGCCATGCAGAACAAAGCTCTGAGGTCAGAGAAGTGTCCCCTGAGGACAGTGGTGGCATCCACAGCACGGGTGACAGGGTGCATGTGTTCAGTCACCCATTCCCCTCGTGGAGAGAAACAGACACAGGATTTTAAAATGCAATTTTTTGCCTCTGGCTCAGAGGTTTGCTCATCTGCCGCATCCAGAAGGAACATGGTGGGAGCTGGCACTGCCAGGGGGGACACCAGGTGAGCCAAGGACAAAGCAAATCATGCTGAGTGGCAGCAGATGTGGTGTGGGACTGAGGGAAATCACTGAGCAATAACACAAAGCAGAGGGGCTGTGGAAATACGGGGCTCTTGAGTAACTGGGATCTGGGAAACTCCCCAGGCACCTCTTCTTGTACCATCACTCTCCTCTGCAGGGAGAGGGCAAAGCCAGCTCCGAGTGACAACCCCAAATCCCAACTACTTCCCCTCATCCCTTGACTGTCACTGCTCCCTTCCCATCCAGCTCCTCCTTATCCATGGGAGGCTCTGCAGCCAGATCAAGCAGCTGCTCCCACCACACACAGGGCTGGGACCCAGACAATTAAATATATCCAATACTAGCATCTTGTCTTCTGCAGGGTGTTGAAATCCAACCCTGGGTGCTCTCAGGCTGTCCCTGCCCTCCTCCTCCTCCTCTCCTGGGTGAGAGGTTGTGGTTGCTCAGCTCTGTTTACTAACCAGGAATTTTTCCCCTCCAGCTGTTTCTTTATTTTCATTGCAAAGCGATGCAGAACCACCTTGCCCAAGAGCAGGTGAAAGCCCAGCGCTGATGCCTGCACCAGTTCAGACCAGCAAGGAGCTGGGCATTCTCCTGGGGGTGGGATCAACATGAGGGGACATGGAGGGGTCCCTGCAGTGGGACTGGGGGTGCAGATTTGGGGGCTGCCATGAGCTGGGGGACAGCAGGAGTGCTGGGCCATGGGGGGTCACATTGAAGCCAGCGCTGCCTGGGGGACTGCAGGGGATCACTGTCCTCTGGAGACCCCAGTGGGGTTCTAGGACCATCAGGATGGAGCTGTCCCCCTTCTGAACCTGGGACATCACCAGCATCCCTCCTGGGAGGCTTGGAAACAGTGGCTGGCCTTCCAGACAAAACCTTTGTTGATGAAATGCCTCTTGAGCAGCTCCATACCGGACTGACCGAGGTCACACCAGCTGGGTTTCTACCAGCCAGTGAGTTATTGCAGGAGGAAAGAGAGGATTTAGCCTTAATTTATCCTTGCTGCAAAAAGCCAGGTGTCTCTCCCCCAGCCCTGAGCATGGATCCATGGCTGTGGGACCCTCACCTCCGTGCCCCCCTTGCATCCCCTTTGCCCTGTTCCTGCAAGGTCCCCACTGCCAGCCCTGTGTGTGAGAGCCCATGGGAACCCCCTGCACGATGCAAACTTCTTCCAACCCACTTCCCACTGACTGGAGTTTGAGCTGACCCTGGATCATCGTGGTTTTGGGTCCCCCCCGGGTCCCCAGGCTGGCTTTGTTGCTCAGCCTGCCCGGGCAGAGGAATGGCAAAGAATTCCAGCACACGCGGGCTGTGCCAGCCCTGTCCCAGCCACGGGTGCTGGGAAATACCCTGCGAGCCTGCAGGATTGTACTGGCAGGAGTAAATATCCGATCCCTGTGGCTGATAAGAGCCTTTCACGGCTCTTAGCCAGGCTCTCCGGGAGAGGTGAAGCAGTTCAGCCTCCCACAGCCTTAAGGAGAGGGAAGGCTGGTGGTGCAAACACCTCAAAATTAGTTTGGGGAGAGCCAGGGCCATGCTGTGCCAAGCCCTGTTGCCTTCACAGTGGGTATCAAAGCAGGCATCGCACCCCGGGAGAGCCCCTTTTTGTGCCACGTACCCCCCACTAACACCTTCCAGCTCCTGTGCTCATTTTCACCCAAATTACACTGGAGGTAGAAGTCAAAAGGCAATTTCTATGCGCATCAGGAGAACTGCTGATGGAGGATGGAGAGGAGAGACAGCTCCTGCTGAGAAAAACGCTGCAGCGTGAGCCCAGCCCTCTACCAGACACCAGAGCAGCCGCCCCGAGGCCAAACTTCCCGGGAAATCTGACTTCCTTGGGCTGGCCACTCACGGCGTGGCTGGGTTTGTTTTGTTCTGGGCTTGAGATAGCAGTGGGATGAAAAAAAAGTGCTTTGTAAGTGTTGAATTAAAGGGATGATGCAAAAGCTGCGGGGTGCTTCGGCTGGGAAACGTGAGCGGCGGGGCCCAGGCTGTTTGGAGAACGTGGGGTTCCTGCGATTAGCCTGCTCATATGACTCAATATATAACCACCAGTTACACACCAGATTTAATCTTGGGTCAAAAGTCAGGGATAATTCAAACCACGCAGAAAATGTTGATCGCCTGCTTGCCGGAGTTGTTTTCTCTGCGATTCTTTGTTTGGGCTAAACAAGCCCCACGAAGCAACTGCAGCCTGGCCCAGGGCAAGAGTGGGGCCTGTCCTGGCTGGGGTGATCCCTGTGCCCACTCCAGGAGCTGTCTGCTCTACCTGCATCCCACATCCAGCTTTCTGAGTCTCATTTCAGCTCATGCATTTGCTATGGGGGGAAAAACAAGGATGATTCACGCCCTAAACTTCCCATTGGAAACATCACATCAGTTCTGGGCCAAGTTGTCTCACTGTTTGGGCAGTGAGGGTGCCTTCCTCACCCTGAGGGAGTCAGGTTGGGAATGCTGCCTGCCATGTCCCTGTAGCAGGTTGGGTACCTGGCTCTGTGCATCCTGTATTTCATTTGGTTCCTCTTAGAGGCTGCCCCAGTTTCTTGTTTCTTGTTTCTTTCCCAGCCAAGTCACCAAAGACGTTCTGGTATCCAAAAGATGCCAGTGGGGATGGTATTGAATGTCCTGCCTGGTGGGGTAAATTGAGCAAAGGATTTCAAAGCAAGGTCTTAGAAACACTGATCAAAGGTCAAAGATCTGTGCCTGGGGTGGTGAGGGACTGGAACTGGAACTGTCCAGAGAAGCTGTAGATGCTCCATCCCTGGAAACGTCCAAGGCCAGGTTGGACAGGGCTCGGAGCAACCTGGGATAGTGGAAGGATAGTGGATGGTCTCCTGCCCATGGAGGGAGATTGGAACCCCATGACCTTTAAGGTCCCTTCCAACCCAAACCATTCCATGATTTTATGATCTCGTGCTCTGAGGTTTCAGTGTGCCTGTGGGAGCGTTTGCTGCTCCGTGTTCCCATGAGCAGATTGTTGCCCTTTCACTGCTTTCCAGAGGCAGCATCCATGATTTCTGGTGAGTTGCTTCTCTGCTAGAAGCTTCACTGAGCAGGGAAGGGAGAAGCCATCCTGTAGCTTTGCAGAACCCTGTTCTGCAGGAGGGTTATTTGTAGGGAACGCAGCGTCCCTCCTGCCAGCAGCAGCGAACGTCACTGCCCGGTTACTGCACAGGGACAAGGGCCTGTCATGGAGCATGGCTGAGCTCATCCATCACTGAACTCCTCTGCTCCTCAGTCTCCTCTCAGGTCATTAGGAAGGATGAGTGATCCCTCCCTTCCCCTACAAAACCCTTTGCCATCAGTGACAGAGAAGGATGCAAAGAGCCCCTAAGAGCACAAAAAAGCTTTTCCCCATGGGAACACAAAGGAGACAGGGAAGAAACATCCTGTCCATTTTGCAACCAGGAGGGGCACTGAGACAACCACCTCACCCAGGGCTGGCTAGGATGATGTTAAACCCCGTCTCTGGGCAGAACCTTCTGGTCCTTGGCTGCTCCTGCCCTCACCATGGAGCCAGTGATGGTTTTGCTTGCAAACCCTGAGCAGGGATCTGAGCTTGGGGCAGAACCAGCCAGAGCCTGGGAGGGCTGATTCCTCTTCCCAACCCAGTACATCTGCACAGGAAAGAGGCAAAGCCCTTTGGGATGAGGAGAGAAAGCTCTGGAACAGGCATAAACAGTTTAGTAATAATACTAATGACAGCAGTTAGCACGTCGGCAGAGGTTTGCAGCACAGAGCACTGTACAAACATTAATTAGTGCAGGCAGACAATTCAGTGATATGGTTCCCATTTTGCCAACTATGATGAGCAGAGAACCGACCATCTGCTTAAATCCTCTTTAATTTGATCCTGGGGCCTTCACAGGAAAATCCTGAGCCCATTTCAGCCTCAGATGAAGCCACCCGAGAGTGGATGGACCCTTCAGACTCTCCTGGATCACAGCAAATGCCAAGGGATGTTTGAAGGGTGCTGGTGGCTGTGTGTTGTGCCTGGAGCTGGAAAACACACGGTGGCTGTTTTCTGTGTCAATAAATACACGTGGTGTAGCCAGAGCACCGGTGGTTTTCCTATAGACACGTGTTGCTGCAGCCTTTGGGGTTTTCTAGTTGGAAATGCAGAGTTGGTCTGGGCTCTTCTCACCCTTTGCTGGTCTCCCTGTGGCAGTTTTTATGACCTCTTGGGACAGCTGGTTCATTACCAAAAATTAAAGCAGATGCCAAGAATGACTGGGGTGAGTCAGGTGGGTTAAAACTGTACCTGGGGTTCAGCCCTTGGGGTGGCTGTCCTGGCCCTGGGGACACATGTGGCTGGCACTGCAGGCTCTGGACACCAGCTGAGGAGGGCTGGTACCAGGATAAGCTAAAACTGCTTAAATTAAGGTATCCAGGGCTTTTTTTTCCTTTAAGGATACTGCTTGGTATTGCACAGCAAGCACAGACTGCAGAGGGGTTTGGCCAAGGATGGGGTCAGAACTCGGGGCTTGGCCATGAGGCTGGGAACAAGCTGAACACCAGCACGAGCTGGACACGGGAGCAGCACCCCAAAAATTGCTGGGGAAAGGTGGATATTGCAGGAGGGTGAGCCAGGAGCTTGGCTGGAAGCAGAGCTGGGATCCCAGCTTGGGACAGCAGCACAGCAGTGCTGGGGGTGCAGCCGTGCCTGGGGTTTTCTGCAGCCCTCCCTCACTCCATGGATAATTCCTGGGGAGGAAAAGAAGCAGACAAAACCATAGGGGATGGGAAAGGCCAATTCTCCCACAAGGAGATCTCCTTCAGCAGCAGGAAAACATGTTTGCCTACTCTTAAGCTAATATTGAAACCGCCGTCCTTTCCCAAACACTGCATTTGAATTTCCCACTGCACGTGAACCCATCAGCCCTACACATGGCAGAACGTGCTCAGCCACAGCACAGGCTGGTTTTCCCAGGCTGATTTATTAGGATTAGTGGCTGTTTTTCACAGGGTATAGATTTAAAAGTCTATAATGATGGAATTTTCCCTCTTCTCTGCACAGATGGGTCCTAACACAGAGCCAGGAAGGGTTTACAAAGAATTTTATTTTTTCTGCAGACAAAAGAGCTCCTGAATCACTTTGTCCCTGACTGAGCATACCATGTATCTCACCTAAATCCCTTGCTGAGCTGAGCTGGACCTGCAGCTACAGAACAATTATGCTGAAGTGCTTGGTTAAATCAGGGCCTTCCACCTCTCCCCATCTCCCAGGGCCTTTTCAAATTATCCCCCAGCCCCAGCCACGTTTTGAGCCCAGGATGGTACAAATGGTGCAGATAATGCTGATTTCAGCAGGATCCTCTAATCTCAGGCTCTCGCTCAGTTTTGCCCTGTGGATGGCATCCCCAGGCAGCTCCCACATCCCATCTCCACACCAGGTTGCCTTGTTAAGTGTCTGATTTTAATTTCTCTCAATCAGGAGCTGGGCCCGAGCAATTACGTAGTAACGAGCAATTCATCCAGGGGGAGAGTGCAGATCTAGGTTAATTGGTCTGACAACTGAACCCAATCCTTTCCGGTTTTGCCCAGCTTTCCTTATTTTTCTCTCCTTCTGCACAATATCTGCAAAGCTCTCAGCCTTGTTAATTAAGGAGGTAACTTCACCCCAAGGGCTGTTTCGTTCTCCCCTCCCTCCTTCAAACGCAAGAATAAAAAAAGCAGCGAGAATGAGCGAGTTGGGGATGAAACAACCACCTTGGAGCAGGATGGAGCCGGCTGGGTCTGACAGGAGTCAGACTGTGTGGAGCTGCTGCTGTTCCCCTGGGCTTTGGGGAAACAATGCTGCGAGGTGAAAGCAGGTGCTGGGCCAGAAACACTGCTCCAGGCAGGTTTGTCATGTTCCACAGGCACACTGCAAAGCAGGACAGGGTGGCAAACAGCAAGGTCCCTAGGGCTGGATGGGTCCTGGGTCGTGGCTGGGGCTGCAGTGCTGCAAATTTGGGGGCACACATGCAGGAGGGTTTAAGGCTTCTTGGGAACACACAGTCCTAAAGGCACTTCTGAAAGCCTTGTGGCTAAAACACACTGTGGGAGAAGCCCTGTGCGTGGGGGACTCTGGCCTGTGGCCACACCAGCAGGAGTAGAAATGAAGTTTTGCCCTTTTTTGTGGACTCTTTGTGGTCTCTTTTTATGAATTCCCATCACAGAGCTGGACTCTGACCCATGCCAAGCAGGGTGGGACACTCAGCTCCCTGTTTTCCCTGTCTCCCATGGGTGTGGGCAGCCCCAACCCTGATATATGGGAAGGAACTCGAAGATATTCTGTGCCTCCATCTTCAGAATCTGAAAAGTCGTGGGTAACCCAGAGAACCATTTTGGACAAAGGAGATGCCAGTGATTATAGCCAGACATGTTTCCCTGCAGACTGGTCTGTCCTACAGAGAATAAACTGGCCCCAGTGCAGGGAATCAGTCCCAAAACACATCCCCTGTGCTCCAGGATGCACTGAGGGGATGTGCCTGGGCAGCTGCAGCTGCCACTGCCACCAGTGCCTGTCCCCAGGAGCCCTTTCCCTGGGATGAAAAAGGATGTATGGGCAGGATGCACAGCTGTGAGACTGCTCTGCTAGTCTGGAAAAGGAAAATCTGTTATAAAACAGGCACCCAAGGCGTGAATTTGTGGGGAGCCGGAGGATCTGGGATTGAGAGCAAAGGAGAAGCTTGCAAGAGGAGGGGTGGAAACACCTGGAAAGCTTCAGGGATGGTTCCTCAGGGCTGGTGGAATCATTACCTGGCATGGCTGTGACTGGGAGGGGAGGGAAGCAGGGCTGGGGCATTGAGCCAGGGTGTTCCCAGCTGGTGCCTGGCCAAAACCCTCGTGCAGGTGGGCACAGAAAGGGTAACATGGGCACCAGTGATCCCAGTCCCACCGAGATGGAGAGCTGGGACCAGCTGCTGCCCACTCCCACTCCGGTGCCTTCAGCTACAATGTCATGGAATCCATGCAGTTCCAGCTCTGGTGACAGCACTGAGCCTTGCTGGGGTGGCACCAGCGCTGTGTGCAGGTGCTTTGCAGCACCAAGTGCAGCAGATCCCTGCCTTTCCCATCCCTTCTCCTGGGAAGGGCTCAGCCCATGCAGCAGGAGCTGCTCCTTGTCCTCACACGTCCCCTGGCACTCGCAGTGGGGCCCTCTTGCCTCACTTTTACTAAACAGAAGCCAATTCCCAGCCTCCACAGCTGCTCCCAGTGCATCTCTCAGCACTTTTGGGAGTTTCCCTGAGCCCTCTGGTGTTCTGAAGCCATCCCCAGGAGCTGTGGGGTGGCTCACCACATGGATGTGAAGGCAGCACAGGTGCTGCCCAGCTGGGGATCCCACTGGGATGGCATGAAGGAAAAATGCCGTGGGCACACAGGGGCTCACAGGCTTGGTTATATCTCCATGAACCCTCAAGTGCTCTCACCCAGTACCTGAACTGCAGCCCTTCAGTTATTGCTGTTCTTCTCCCTCCCCTGCATCTCAGGAAACCAAACCCAGCTCCAGCCCAGGCCACCTGAGGATGCTGAATGCAGATTCTGGGACATTGTGGGGTTGGACCTAGAAACAGCCAAGGCAAGATCCCCCCAAATCTGACAAGTTAGAATTTAAAATAGGATGTATTCAGGGTGAGTCTGCTTTGGGAGAGGAGCAGCACCATTTCTCCAGGACACCTTCTCCATCCCAGGATCATTGCTGGCACCCACCAGCCGAGGAGGAGAGGGCAGGTGAGGGATGGGGATGGGCTCAAACCTGTCAAGGGTGGTTGTAGCAGTGGGGTGTGCAAGCTGAGCCCCACAGGTCTCTGCCCATGGTGTGGCCTGACACCAATGCCCTCCCCTGTGACGGGTGTTTACAGAGCTGGACAGGATCCCTGGAGCCCTTGTGTCCACGTCCCTGCGGCTGCAGGACACCAGGGTTCTGTGAGGTCGTGCTCAGACCCTTCCCCCAGCTGCCTCCATGAGCTGGGGACCTCCAGGAAAAAGCCATGAGCTGGGGACCTCCAGGAAAAAGGCACTGGTGGGATGTTGCTGGCAGGTTTGGTGGTTGGTGGCCTC
Organism: Climacteris rufus; assembly: GCA_013398175.1. Classification (NCBI taxonomy): domain Eukaryota; kingdom Metazoa; phylum Chordata; class Aves; order Passeriformes; family Climacteridae; genus Climacteris; species Climacteris rufus. The sequence goes on along the minus strand of VZRZ01005092.1, from coordinate 328,606 downwards.
GTGCTCGGGGTTGCTGGTCCCGGCGGTGCTCCGGCTGCAGCGTCAGCTGGAGTTTGGCAGCTGCGAGCCCTGGCCCCTCACTGCCCACGGTCCTGGCCCCAGGGAGGCAGGGAGAAGGTGGCATGCTCACGTCTGAATACAACATGTTCCCCAAGCATGTTTGTTAACATAGTCACAAATAAATATTTTGCAAGCTTTTTGCCAGGAGGATGGGCTTAACGTGTGTGGACCTTGAAGGACAGGAGAAAGCCAGGGCAGCCTATCATGTGGGCTCTGGCCTGGCCTCCCCAGCACTGCTTGGGCAAGGGAGCTTGCTTCCTCTCTGGGGAGTGCATTACTTAAGTTCCTGTGCACAAACAGAAAAGCGAATCCCATTAATCCAACCAGGATGGAAACAATATCGTGGTGCTGGGGGAGAAGGGAAGGGTGAGCAAAAAGCACCAGGAACCATCCCAGTTCCCCCTGTCCTCCCCATCACAGCTCTGCCCCCACTCTGCTCCCCCTGGCCCCAGCTTCAGGGTGAGTGAAAGGAAAAGGCAAAGTAATGTCCCAGGTCCTTGGGGGATTTCAGGCTTTCGGGGTCAGGATGAGCAATCACAGCTCAGTTGTGGGGTCCTGGGGGAAGCAGGGGCAGAGCCAAGCAGGGAGGCAGAGAGTGGGAGAGGGGATGAGCTGTGCTGCCAGGGGCCTGCAGCCTGTGATTTTTCCAGGGGTATTTTCTATATGTACCCTACAGATCCCTTCTAACCCACCATTGTCCGTGCCTTTGTCCATCCCATTCTCTGCCCCATCCAGCTGGGAGGAGAGTAAGGGGCTGGGAGGGGGCTCAGCAACTGGCAGAGACCAGCCAACACATCTCCCACTTCCAACATTTCATGTTTGCCCATTCCTTGAAGTGTTCAAGACCGGTTTGGATGGGGCTTGGAGCAACCTGCCTATTCCAGGGGGTTGGAATGAGATGGTCTTTCAGATCCCCTTCCAGCCCGAACCATTCCATGATTGTTCTGTGATTTTCCCGGTGCCTGCAGCTGCAGCTGCCCCTCGGTTGGTCCAGGTAAGCTGTGCCTGTGGGCTGCAGCGCCCAGAGGGAGGGATGCAGAGGGCATTGGAGCCTGGACCGGGATACCCGTGCGGGCTGAGGGCTGGCAGGAGCGCTGGCACATCCTCCGAGCGCAGGCTGGCAGCAGCGCTGGCACATCCTCCGAGCGCAGGCTGGCAGCAGCGCTCGCACACGCGGTCGCACAGTCCCCTCTAGTGGATATTCCTCTCCATCCAGCGCCACACGGATGTCCTGTCCTGTCCTGCCCGCGCTGTGCAGGCACCACCAGGCTCCAAACCCCGGCCCAGCAGTGATCCCGGGGCTCCATCCTGCTCCTGTCCCGAAAGCGGGCACGGTGCGGGAGCAAAGCCCCATCCAGCTGCCGCCCCATCCAGCTGTTCCACCGCTGCCGCCGCTTCCCGTCCTGCGTGTTCGGCTGATTCATCCTCCTCCGTGCCCTGCCCTGCCTTTGGCCCGCACCCCCCCGCTGCCCTTGCGTCAGGGCTGGCCCCGGCTGGCCCCTGCATTCCTGGCTCTCCCTCTCCGCTGGGATTTCACACCGCTCGGGGTTATTTGGGTATGGGCCAAGGTGAGAACGAGCTCATGAGCACCCGCGTGGCGATGCTTCCAAGGCATCCAGGGCCGAGCATCCCTTGCTGCTGCCCTGCCAGGGCCTGCTGCCTTGGTCCAGCTTGGACTGGGGCCAAGCTGGATGCTCTCAGAGGGGAATCCCCGGCGGGGTGGGTGTTTGCACCTTCCTCCGGCAGCTCCTGCCCAAGGAAAGGGTGTGGAGGCTCCCACCGGCACTGGGCTGGAACACGGTCCTGTGCTCAGGGCCAGGGCACCACCACCTCCTTCCCTCTCTTCTCCATCCCTGCCTGCCTTGGAAACTGCTTGTCACCTGGAAAATGTGTGATATCTGCAACCTGAGGCTTTTAAAGGGAAATAAAGGCACGTAGGAGAGCGTGGAAGAATGGATAGAGCTGCAGACCAAGAGTTCATCCTGCTCCATCACGATGCAGTCCCTCCACTTTTCTCCATCTTTTCCTGGGAAACCTGCAGCCCTGGTCCCAGTGCCACCATCCAGCAGCCCCAGTTCGAGCAGAGCAGATGTCAAACCCTCTGCCAGCCAGGGAAGGACGGTGTCTCCTCTGGGGAGCTGGGACCTGCAGAGCAGGGTGAGGGTGGTGGGGATGGAGAAGCAGCTGGGGTCCAACACTTGCTGCTGGGAAGCCCCAAAAACCAGCTGGAAGGGCAGAGAGGTGCTTGTTGCCCAAACCAGCCCTGAGGCAGCTTTATGGGAAGATGCACACCCAGCCCAGGCCGTGCTGTCCGAGCTGGCAGCCAAATCACCTTGTCCCTGTGCTGGCTGGGAGCCTCTTGGTGTGCCAGCTCCAGCAGGACTGCACATCCAACTCATGGATGTGACCCTGCTAAGACCTGGTGTCGTGTCCTGGAGCCACAGCAGTGCAAGGACCACACAACCTGGTTCTGGTGCAAATGCTCCATCCTCCCCTCCCTGCTGTCTCACAGGACATTGGGGCAGGTCACTGCCTCCCATGGGACACTCCTGACCCCAGAATCAGGGGGAGCAAAGCCAGACCTTGGGCTGTCCAAACACAACTGAGCACAGCTCAGGCTCAGGAAAGCACAGCTCTGGCACAAGCCATGGCACAGACCAGGATCCTTTGATTCTGATTTTCCCAGCCCTGCTGGGATGGCCCCACAGTGCTCCCTCCCTGCCTGTGGTCCGTGTATCCAGCTGGGCTATGGCACTGCTCACAACATGCAGGTGCTGCTCACACACAGGAATCCTCCTGGAATGCCCCAGGGACACCTCACAGCCCGAGTGGATGTGGAGCAGCCAGCAGTGATGGACAAGGTACAAAATCCCAGGGAGCGCCAGCCCTTGACAGTCCCAGCCCCTTTTACAGCTTCTGCTCTGTGGCCTCACAGGACACACACTTCACAGCTTTATTTATTATAAAAGATCTTTAGGCAGATGAGTGTTACCCAAACCCACCCCTTGGCTTTATTTCTGCCCACAGGGACTGTGTCTAACAGGGTGATGGCACTGCCAGGGCACCAGGGCTGGTTCCACGTTTTCTGGACCAGGGGACATTCCCAAGCCTGGAGATGAACCCCTCCATCCCCACAGGATGGGGAAACTGCAAACCCCAAGCTCCATTTCCAGGCAGCTGGATGCCAATCAACCCAGTGTTTATTGCAGTGCTCCTCTTATGCCTCGGGTTTATAGCTGTACATTCAAAAATCAAAGCTCTGTGGATCTCAGCTGGACACAGATGGGCTTGAACAATGAACAGACAGATCCATCGGTGATGGGGTCACCTCCCAGTCCTGAGTGTGTGGGAGCAAACAGTCCAGCTTGGGATCTCTGTGCATTGAGTTGGAGCCTCGTGCATGAGAAACTCCAGCTCTACTTTCAAGTATATTTGGTGTGAACCCACGTGGTTTCTCTGGCATCACATCCCACCACGGGGAAAAGACCCAGTGGCCCCAGAGAGCCACAGCCCCTGGGTCTGCCCTGGCCTTGGGGGAGGATGACAGGTTTGGGCACCTGCTGTAGCCATGTGCCAACAGGTTTTGGCTCGAGGATGGCAGGGGGAAGGCTCTGGGGAGCTCAGGCAGCTCATATTTACATGGTACCATTGGGAAAAAAGCAGCTTGGACCCCATGAAGTCACCCCAGCTGCACAGAGGGGCTGACAGCTGGTGGGGTGAGGGATTTGTGATGTTCAGCAGCTGCAGCAGCTGCCCATGGTGCCCCAGTTCCCAGCCTGCAAACCCTCCAGCCAAGGCAGCTCTTGGCCAGGAGGCTGCATCTCCCCAATACACCCCCCCAAACCAAACCCACCACCCAGAGAAGCACATAGTGGTTTAAACAGGAAAGAAAAATGAAAAAAAAAAGAAATATAAAAAAAGATGCCTGTGGTATGTAAATCCCACTACCCTGGGCCAACCATAGCAACTTGGTACACTTCCCCCACCCCAAGAAACAGGGCAAGCCCCAAATCAATGCAGGCTCCATCCCTGGCCCTGCAGCACCCAGGGAAGGCACAGGTTCCACAGCACCAACTCCAGAACCCCTCCAGCTCCTGGATACAAGGGGGTCTGGCTGCCACTGCTGAATTAGGTTATTTGTTGGTTATGTAGCTTTATGCTCACATACTTTTGCTGATGGGGGCCACAGGAGAGGGGAGAGGCAAACCAAAGGCCCAGGAGTGCAGGGTGGCAAAGCCCGGCCAAGCCCTGGCTACCACCTCTGCCTGTGGGGCTGCGTGTCCAGGTGGGGAATTTTACTCCTGTAGCCAGCAAGTCCTGGGGTCAGGAGGGCAGTGGGATCCTGGACAGCATGGGGACACACAGCAGCAGGGGCTGGTGGCCTCTGTGGTGCCAGCAGTGCTGCACCTGGAGCATCCCTGGGCCAGTCCAGCACCAGATCCCACTCGGGACAGCCAGGCTGTGGCTGCCCCGTGGCAGTGCCCCAGGCAGAGAAGGGTGCCAGGCTCTGCCAGCAGCTGGGATGTCTCTCTGAGGCTGGGTGGAGGAGCAGCAGCTGCTTTCTGGTGCCAGACAGGTCACTGCAGCTCAAGGTCAGATTGGTGTGGGCTCGGTGAGGCAGGAGTGACAGGGACAGGGGAGGAAGAGGCTGTGGGCACAGAATGCCAAAAGCATCCCCCTTGGAGCTGCCCCTTGGTCCAAACCCTCCCTTTTTTGTGTCCAGCTGCAGCTTCCCAGCAGCACTGGCTGCTCCCAGAGCTCAGCAGCCCCAGCACAGTCCCCTGGCTGAGGTGGCTGGAACAGCTGCCTGTGCTGTGAGCCCTCTGCTCTGGCCAGGCACTGAACACCTCTCTGCAGGGGCCCAGAACCAGGGCAGTGGGGCTGGCAGCACGTTCTGTCCCCAGACACTCAGAGCTGGGGCTGTGGTGGAGCTGCAGAACAAACTGACCCTGTGACACAGCTTGTGGGCACCTCTGATGGGCTCTTGTGCTGGTTTTGGCTGGGATAGAGCTAATTTTTTTCACAGTGGCTTGTATGGGGCTGTATTTTCTGTGAAGAAAATTAACTCTACCCCAGCTGATACCAGCACAGCTCCCCATCTTTCAACAGCAACACCCCTCCAACATCTTCCCCTGCAGTGTGTGAGAACTGCAAACAGCATCCACAGATGTGGTTGTGACAATCCTCACCCAACAACCCCAGTGCAGGGAGCCTGGGCAGCATCCCCCTGCTCCCCCAGCCCTTCCAGCCACCCCTCTCCCCAGATCCAGGCACTGCCAGGAGAAAAGACCTTCCAAGGCAGCCCCTTGGGATGAAACCCTGCGAGGACAAAACCAACAACCCACATGACCCCTGACCATAACGCCAAGGGGAGGGTGGAGAGCTGCTCTGTGCCACACAGAGCACCAGGCAAGGGCAGTGACACACTGAGGGTGACCTTGTCCATCAGAAACACCGAGCTGGCCTCCTGGGGGGTGCAGATGCAGCACAGAGACCCCAGGAGCCAGTGGGAAATGCCCCTCAGCCAGGGGGGCAGGTTGGTCCAGCTGCACAGGGCCAACCGTGCTGTTGGTCCCTTGTGGCACAGCTGGGCTGGGCTCTGTTTTCCAAGTCCAGGTGGCTGTGGTGCTTCAGCTCACCCTCCTCTTCCTCTCTGCAGCAGGGACAGCGTCTGTCTGTCTGTGCATCCGTGGTTCTGGCCTTCAGCAGGACTCCAGAGGGACACAGGCAGGTGGCTGCAGCCCTGGGTGGCCGTGGGGGGCCGGTGTTTAGGGGGCCTGGCCGGGTGGGAGGCGTTTGCTGTCCAGAATGGCCTTCCAGTCATCAGCCCAGGAGTGCAGCCGGCGGCTGGGGGGCTTCAGCTGCAGGTGCTTGTTGTGGCAGGCAGTGAAGAGCACGTGCTCCCACGTGGGGTTCTGCTCAGCCCCTGCAAAGGAAGCAGAGAGATCAGTTCTCTGGACTGCAAGACACTGAGGTTGATTTTACTCCAACGTGAAGAGCCTGAAGTTACAAAGCTCCAACGTGAAGAGCCCGAAGTTACAAAACTCTAAGAGGAGTCTAATGAAGCATGGAAGGACAACACCCATCCCTGGCTGCCTCCAGGGCACTCCTTCACCTCTCACCTCTTACCTGTTATGTCAGGCCTGTCGTCTATAAGCAGGTCAGCAGAAACCACCGTCTTATCTCGCGTCAAAACAATCTGCTCAAGGAACTCAGGGCCAAAGTGCTTCTCCACCCAGGCGTACTGGAAGGCAAGAGATGGATGGGGAGCTCAGAAAAAGGCTGGTGGATGGGGCAGCCCTGGTGGAGTGGAAGCAGCCCTGGCCCCCACAGAGGGAGGATCTCTCCCTTAGTAAGTTCATTAGTGGGACAAATTCAGATGCTGGTGGAGCAAAAGTTCTTTTAAAGCCAAGCAGCTTTTGATGTCGTGATGAAATACTAAGACCAAGTGCCTCAGAGAATACAAATGGATGGAAGAGGGAAATATTGCAGCCATTTTACAGCTGGGGTTGGATACCTTTCACTGGGCAGCGTGGATGGGAGGGGGAGCTGAGGCTTGGACCTGCTCACCTTCTCATAAGGGCAGTAGCGGTACTTCTTGATGGGGCTCGTGCAGATGAACACATCAGTGCTGCCACGAGGAGAAAAACAGAGGCAGAGTGTCATTCTGTGCCACAGCAGGCAGGAGCCCACAGCCAACCCCCCACCACACACAGATCAAACAGATTTAAGACATTAATCCCCCATCTCACAGAATCCCACAGCACAACCGTGTTCCCCTTGTCACAACCTTTGCTGGGAGCAGAGAGCCAAAGGGAAGGGGCTGCATGTGGCTCACATTCTTGGTGACTGCTCCAGGAGTCTAAGCCCTCTCTCTCCTCCCATGCCTGATGGCCAGGACATATTTATTTTTAATGCTGTTGTTGTATCAGCACTTCTGCCAAGAGGTGGATGTGAAGCCACAGCTGCTCCCCTGTCCATCCCCACACACCACAGGCAGGTTCCTACTCACTCTGCCAAATTTGCCATTTGCTTCACAGCTTCCACAGCCCCAGGGAGAGGGTCCAGCTCGATGAAGAAGTTCTTGGATTCCCAGATGCTGATGGCTTTCTCCTGTGAGGGAAAAAAGAGCAGTCACTGCCCTTCTTGCCACTCCTCTTGCATGTGCATCCTCCTCACCTTTTGCTGGGACAGAGGATGGTGGCAGTGAGAACAGTGGGAGCACCAGCTCCAGTCCCCTCCTGCTCACCCCCCTTGCCTCTGTGGGTGCCTCTGCTCCCCATCTGCCAAACTGCACCCCTCCCATACAATTTAGATTGGAAATGCTCTGGAACAGGCTTGGTTTTGCCTCTGCAGCCCCAGACACAGAGAGAGCAGCACATTCCTCTAAGGCAAAACACCAGAGATTATCCAGATCCACGAGGGATGGATCCATGAGGGATCCAGCTGATGTGGCAGGGTAGCCCTGCTGCACTGTGGTGCTGTTCAGGCACAGATGCTGTCTGGCCTATTTGTGTCCATGAGATCATTTAAAATAGCAGCCAGGCTGCTCTCCCAGGAGAAAGGATATTACAGGATGAAGCACATGTCAGGATGAATGCAGATGCTCTTCCTCAGGGATGGCTGGACAAGGCCTACCAGGCAAATAGAGCAGCTCCAGGCAAGCATTTGAAACCCTTAACATCCAGGACAGCAGCCTGGGTGCACTGGTAGGGCACAGGGAGAACAGAGAGGAGACCACAGGGAGCAAAACCATGGGATGAGGGCAGAATCCAGGGGCTGCCTGTGATGGATCCAGCACAGCTCTAAGGAACAGCAACCCCTGCACTGCCTCAAACAGGTAACAGCTTGTCAGGTGCCAAGGAAAGCAATTATTTTGCACAAACACCATGTCCTTGGGGAGGAGAGCTGGAAGCAGCAGGAGCAGCCCTTTCTGGGCATTGTGATGCAGCCAAGGAGCTGCAGATGCAGCTGGGAGAAGTTCTGAAAGAAGCTCTGCCCTGAAGGATTGATTTTCATTTTTGAGCACCTCTGTTGCTAAATTTGAGGTAGGAGGAATAAGAACAAAAAGGACTTTAGGCCCATCCCAGCCTGCTTGTACTGTATATATAAATATAAATATACATATATATGTATGTAAGAACAGCTATAGCAATAAATAGGCTGGTTGGACACAGCAGCAGCTGGCAGCTCCCTCCTGCCTGATGAGTGGGAATCCAGTGGGCAGCCACCACATTTTGCCCTTACACCTGTACTGGGGGAAGAAAACCGGCAACCACGAGCAACTGGGGCTTTACTGGGAACTCCAGAGCTCAGGGCAGCAACGCCCCAGACCAGAGAAAACACTTGGGGAGTCACATCCTGCTGCACCCAGGATGTTGTCTGCACACCTCATCTGCTTTCAGGAATGTGAATGCATCAACCCATCATAAATTTGGGCACTGAGCTTTCAACACGATGTGCCAGAATCAAACCCTGTGTTTCTCAAAAAATCACAGGTAACATGAGATCCAATTTAAAAGGAGAGAATGTTGCACTCCTCCCTTTTTCTCCAGCAGCAGAAGACATCAGTGGTTCAGAGGAAGGAAGAAAAACCTTCTTCATACCTGTCCATAATTGAACACATTGATTTGCTGCAGAGCAGAAATGCCTCCAGGCTCCATGGCAAGAACAACTGCCCTAAGAGTTTGCCACGGGGCCATGCAAACATTCAAACTCCACTTGCTCTGCTTCAGACTGGGGAGCAATGAGGTTTTAGTTTTAAGATTTTGCCTGTAGCTGCACAAGAGACACCTGAGAAACGCAGCCTGATGCAGCAGAGCACTTCAAACTGCACTGAAGTGTTTTCTTACAGCAGGGCTTCCGCAGCCACCCCACTTCCAATTATGTCAAAAAGCATTTTGCAATCAAGCTTGAGGAGAGCAGAACTAAGCTCACCTTGAGGAAAAGACCCACTCAGCTCCCAGAGCCAGAATAATTCCCTGTGGCACCACAATCAGCATGCTGCCCAGCAGATGGAAAAATTCCCCAGGCTGGGAATCATCCCATGTACCAGGACAGACCCTCAACCCCCATAAGGAATTTCCCTGCCTGCCCAGGCTCCCCATCCTCCCAGATCTGTGTGCTCAGTGCATTGCTGAACTTTCTCCCTTTCAGAGCTGGGACCTGCAGCTCATTGGACTCTTTGGTTCCTGTTTTCTGCTCCCTGCAGCAGGTCAGTGATGCTCTGATGAGGGGGATGGAATGGCCCATGTGTCTGCAGGCACAGAGCAGCTCCTGCTCACTTTATCCCTGCTCTGAAACCACAGGGAAAAGCAGGACTGCCCTGAGGTCGGTCTGTGGAAGATTTGCTCCTTGTCCAGACCAAGGTTTTGGTGGTTTTACATGATCACAGCAGACACAAGATGAGCTCACTTCATTTAACACATCCAAAGCAGTTAAGATCAAGAAAGAAAAAAAATTATCACATGTTACTCCTGCCAAACTTTGAACAGCTGCTTTGCTGCACGAATTACACCCTCCACTTCCCCTTCACCATTCCCAGCCAGAAAGGACACTTCATTCCTTCAGCTCATCAAGCTGTTTAGGACTTTGCCTATGGGAGAGCCCCGGACCTTATTCCCACTCCTTTCCCTGTAACCATCATACTCCTAACAACAGGAACATTTTTATTTACCATAACACATTTCAACCACGGCAACTGCAATCCATGGATGAGACAACGGACATCCCACTGGAATGGGAAACTTAGAGAGGCAGAAACCAACTCTCTGCAGCAGTCAGCCTGTTGCTGAATGATAAATTACAATGCACAGAGAGCTTCTGCTTTTAGGCTTTAATTATTAAAGTGAATACAGCAATTTTTGGTATGGGAGGGCTTAGGTTGTTTTAATTTTAAGTAAGCCCTCACATGAAGCATCAATTGCATGGTTTGCTCTGAACTTCTCTGCTGTGTCCCACCCCTCACATTGCTGTTGAGGAGCTAAATAATCCATCTAGGAATAGTATCAATCCACGTGGCCAAATCAGAGCTAGAAAAACTCACCCATGCAATTTGGGGTATTTTAAGACAGATGTTCTGGTATATCCCTTTTCCTTCCATCTATCTCCATCCAGCCATGCAGGGAAAAGCCCACTAGACTGTTTGATCAGCCTGGTTTAGTGAAGATGTCCCAGCCCACGGCAAGGGGTTGGAATGAGACGGTCTTTAAGGTCCCTTCCAGCCCAACCCGTTCTGGAATTCTATGAAAGACACAGATGTGCACAAAAAATGCTGGATTTCTGGGGAAAAGGCACCACTGGAAGCTCTCCTGTATTCCTATGTTTTGGTGGGAGCTTTTTGGTGGCCCCCACAGCCCTCCCCAGCGCTGCACCCACAACCTGGGGGTCAGAGAGTCCCTCGGGGCCAAGCTCTGGCCGAGGCCACGCGCGGAGCCGGGGGAAGCAGAACTCACACTCAGCTCGGGTCGCAGGCGCCCGTACTGCTCCGACACCCAGAAGCCCCTCCGGTCCTCCAGGGCAATGTAGGGCTTGTCGGGGTACCTGGCCCTGAACTTCTTGAGGAATCCTCCCTCGAAGTCGGCCAGCACCCCGTCCATGTCCACCAGCACCCGCAGAGCCCTGCGGGACCCCGCTGCGGGACCCAGCCCCCTGCCCAGCCCGGCCAGGGGGCCGCAGCGCCGCGGCCGCAGGTGCAGGAAGCAGCTCAGCAAAATCATGGTGGAAATGGGCTCGGGGCAGGGGATGGGGGGCTTGGGAAAGAAGGTTCAGGGCAAGGGATGGGGGGCTCAGGGCAGGGGATGGGGGGCTTGGGAAAGAAGGTTCAGGGCAAGGGATGGGGGGCTCAGGGCAGGGGATGGGGGGCTTGGGAAAGAAGGTTCAGGGCAAGGNGGGGAGGGGGGGCTTGGGAAAGAAGGTTCAGGTCAAGGGATGGGGGGCTTGGGGCAGGAGATGAGGGGCTCAGAGAAGGAGGCTCAGGGAAGGGGATGGGGACTTGAAGGAGGGGATGGGTGGCTTGGGGAAGGGGATGAGGGGCTTGGAGAAGGAGGCCCAGGGAAGGGGATGGGGACTTGAAGG
>VZRZ01005092.1:300397-315020 GCA_013398175.1 Climacteris rufus | reverse complement strand
GGGGCCTGCCCGCTCGCACGGCGCTCCCTCAGGCGCGGGGCCGGGGTGCTGCGCCCCCGGGGCTGCGCGGCCCCGCCCGGGTTAATTCGGGTGTTGCACACCCGGGGGCTGCGGGGACCGTGCCGGGGTTAATTAAGGGCGGCCCCGGGGGATCCCGTCAGTGTGACAGGGCACTTGGGGCTCTTACAGAGCTCCGTGGTGCTCCCGGGGGGTGGTTTCGGTAGCGGAGCCGGTACCGGGGGTCGTGCCAAAATGTGAGCTTTTAAAATAGGGGGAGGAGCGGGCATTGCAAGAGCTTTAACTGGGATTGTGTGGCCCAGGCTCTCATCTCCCTAATGAACGGGCACTTTGTGATAAGTGTGGTTTAAAATACATTTCTGAATCTTCCACGTGCTGTACATTTCCAAGCAGAGCATGGACAGAGAGTCCCGCCTCACCACGGAACTGTGTGACAGGTCTGAGACTGCAACCACGTGTTCACAAAGGGTTTTAATACCCACTGTTGGAATTCCTTAGTTTCACTGCCAAACTCCTAATTTTCCCGTGTGTGGGCACAGCGTTTCCTGGTTCTTGAACTTTCCGTCTGGGCTGATGCTCTGCGAAATGTGTTCTGACTGGTCTCTGCCTGGGATGTTTCCTCCCAGAAACTGGTCAAAAACTGATGTTTCCCACTATGGCCCCGGGTTTTCTCTCTGGCAGTTCTTGGGTGGAGCTCCAGCTTTCTCCTGGTCTGGTTTCAGTTATTAAATGTATTTTCACTGAGGCTATCATATGGGTGAGACAATTTATACCTGCAGGGTGTGGGTACAAACGAGGTGGAAGATGGTTCTTTGTACACCTGTAGTGGAGCTGGAGAACTTTCTATCACAAGGTTTTGGACAAGCAAAAGGCTGAAGGGGAGACTGCTTGGCTCTGTGGAAGTTCTCCCATGAGGGATGAGCCAGGTAGACATTCTCTGTGACAAGGTCCCCAGCACAGTAAGGACATCAGCTTGTTGGAGTGAGGCCACCAGCATCATTGAAGGGATGGGGCACCTTGGCTACAAGGAAAGGCTGAGGAAATTGGGATTGTTCAGCCTGGAAAAGAAGGTTCTGGAGTGGCCTAATTGTGGCCTGAAGGAAGCTACAAGAAAGATGAGCAGAGACTGGTTGCAAGGGCCTGGACTGAGAGGACAAGGGAGAATGGCTTCATACTAACAAGAGAGCAGGGTTAAAGTGAATATTGGGGAAAAAACTCTTCCCTGTGAGGGTGGGGAGGCCCTGGCACAGGGTGCCCAGAGAAGCTGTGGCTGCCCCATCCCTGAAAGTGTCCAAGGCCAGGTTGGATGGGGCTTGGAGCAGCCTGGCATAGTGGAAGGTGTCCCTGCCCATGGCAGAGGTTTGGAACAAGATGAACTTTAAGGTCCTTTGCAATCCACACCATTCTGTGTTTCTGTGAAAGTAAATCCAGGCAGCTGGAGGACACGAGAGCACTCGGGAGGAATGTGTGTTCTTGTGGTGGTTTCTGACTGTCAGTGTTTGGCTGCCTGGGAGGTGACATGAAGGGACATTTCCACCTAGATTAAAAGTTGTTCAGTGTGTGGGTAGAGGGGTAGATCACAAAATCCCAGAATGGTTTGGGCTGGAAGGAGCCTTAGAGGTCACCTCGTTCCAACCCCTGCCATGGCAGGGACACCTTCCACTAGACCAGCTTGCTCAGAGTCTGTTTTGGGGACTTTTTTCCTTTTTTTCTTTTAGGGAAATGGTAAGTGATAGAACTGTAGAAGGTATGGTTTTCTGGACTAGGGAGAGCACCAGAAGTAAGGTTTTGCAGTGCCTGAACACCATTATCAAAGCCCAGAGAGTTTTACAAGCCCCATTCCTTCCCCTGCTTATGCCTTTTTTTTAATTCCATATGGAGGAGAGCGCTTCTGGGGGTGAGATTTTGGAGTTCCTGGGCTCTAGTCCCATGTTTGGAATTTTTGATCCTCCTGTCACTTCCAAACTAATGTTTCATTGCTAGAACTTCCAGGTTTTCCTTTGTCAAAGGCAAAGGCCAGAGCACTGAGGGTAGTGTGAATCTCTGTGAATGGAGGCACTATTCCTCATTTTATGGAGACTTTTGTTAAGGGTGAGAGAACGTCTGCTTTTTCTCTCTAATCTGCAAGGATTGAGCATTGAAACAATGCTCTGCTTCAGAAGGGCGTAGTTTTAATTCATTCCATTAACTGGGAGGGGGAGGAAGAGTTTGAAAGCAGTTCATGAGAATGGATCTGCTTGCTTTGTAAGGATTTTGGGGTTTAACATACCTTCCTAAATCAAAGTAGTCACTTCTCGTGCTGTGTTCTTAGCTCACAGCATACAGAATGACATTCTAGTTTTAATTAAATGAAGTAAATTTAAGGACAGGTTTTTTAATCCTTTTGTTGTAGGTATTTAGTTGTAACTTTAATGTCTACTTCAAAAAAATGCTTATGAGCAGACCTGAAAGGTGGGTAGGGCTTGAGGACCAGCAAGGAACAAACTCTGCTATATGTTTTATAAAAAAATATGTAGTGGGTTGAAATTAATGCCTATTGTATTAAAGAAAATAAAAAAAATTATGAGGTTACATAGGGAAGCAGGATATAATGAGTATGGGAATGGGTGAGTGTTCTCTAATTAGACTTTGACAACAATGCTTTTTGTTTTTCAGGGCAAATGACCCAGCTTTGTGAACTGATCAATAAAAGTGGAGAGCTGCTAGCAAAAAATCTTTCCCATCTGGATACAGTGCTCGGTGCCCTGGATGTACAGGAACACTCACTAGGTGTTCTTGCTGTCTTGTAAGTGGTGTTTGCTTTTAATAAATATCTTGGTATTAAAACTTCAGGCAGCCAAGCAAACTGTTCTGTACTGGCACAGTTGCCTGGAGAAGCTGTGGCTGCCCCATCCCTGGAAGTGCCCAAGGCCAGGCTGGACAGGGCTTGGAGCAGCCTGGCATAGTGGGAGGTGTCCCTGCCCATGGCAGGGGTTGGAACTGGATAATCTTTAAATTCCCTTCCAACCCATACCATTCTGTGATTCCATGATAAGTATTTTTCCATACATGTTCAGCAAAAACATAAAACCAGCTTTTAAAACTTTATTTCCAGGGCATTAGTGCACTGAACTGTAAACATGGAGCAAGATGTTTTATTCCAGTGGAAAATGAGCTTTTATCATGGACCTTGGGTGTTTGTCTCTAGACAGCACTGAGGCTCTTGCTGCTGTCTGGAGCTTAAGATAAAACTTGAGTTGCCTTGGGGTGCTGAGGTGAGGTAAAGATATTCAGTCCTGAAATTCAAACTGGCTGTCTCTGACTTCATGTGAACTATCTGCAGGTTCCACTGTTATTTTAAAATTCTCTTTTAAGGAAAAGACCTGAATTCTAGTACTTGCTCTACTACCCTATTGAAACAAAATACTGATAACACTGAAAATGATCTTTGTTTGCCATTGTAATTTGCATTAAATTGAGAATTATGTTGTGCATGGAAAGGTGTTTTCAAATACTGGGGAATCCTATGCCATGTCTCATAAGCACTTTGGATTTGCTTGTAAGCACCTACATGCAGAGACTTAGCAATGAAGATGAATCTCTTTTGGGAAACTCCAAGTACTAAGTGCAAAACCTTTTCTCTGTTTCAGGTTTGTGAAGTTTTCTATGCCCAGCATCCCCGACTTTGAAACGTTATTCTCACAGGTGCAGCTTTTTATCAGCACTTGTAATGGAGAACACATTAGATATGCAACAGACACTTGTAAGTGAAGCTGAATTTCACACTTGATGCATTTTTGGATAGTTTGGTAATACTGATTTTTCACTGGGGTGTTTCTTTGTTTGTTTGTTTTTTACTGTGTTTAGTTGCTGGCCTCTGCCACCAGTTAACAAATGCCCTTGTGGAGAGAAAACAGGTGAGCAAGTATCATCTAGTACAAATAAACTACTACATACCCAAGGCTTAAAGGGGATGTTACCAGTGTCTTACCCACTCCATAAAGATTTGCCACTAACTTCACATCAAGTATTTCTGTGCAGCTCCTTAGTTGTTAAATTTACTGAAAGGTAATGAGCCAAATCCCAAATTCTAAGATTTCTTTAAGGAAAACCTAAGGAAAATAAATTTTTTTGGGAGAAGAGTCACCTAAAAACATGTTCTCTCCCACAAAGTAGGAAATCTGTAGTACCAAGATTGTTCTTCAGACAAGGTGTGCATGAGTAGAGGAGAGAGCTGCAGAAATTATTAGCACTGGTGAGTCAGTCATACTCATTTCAGTGTTATTCTCACTGGTGTTATATAATGTTCTTAATAAAAAGCCTGAAAATCTACAGGAAACCTGATTAAGAAATATTTGACCAGCGATTTTTTTGCTAAGATAGTGACTTTGTCAGGCCACTTTGGTAAAATCTAGCCTGAGATAGACCAGATTTGATCTCTGCTTCTGAGTGGAGTGAAGCAAGAGCCTTGTCTTTGGTATTTGGTGGGATTTTGAATGGAGTCATGGAGTCAAGGAAGATTTTCCTATTGATACAGATTATTCCTGATGAGCTTTGCTCTGTGGAGCAGAATTAATGGCTTTATCAGGAGAAGTTGTGTAGCCAAGGTTAATTTTATTTTCCAAGAGACTGCAATATCCAACAAAAAGGGAACCTCAAATTAACTATTACTTAATGGAACCTGTCAATTAGTGTTATTTTTCATTTGTAAGTGTCAACATAAGATCCAATGTGCTGCCATCTATGAGAAATTATCTGAAAGAGATGTAATTTCTGACAGCCCCTGCGAGGAATTAGCATTCTCAGACAAGCCATAGACAAGATGCAGATGAACACAAACCAGCTGACCTCAATACACGCAGATCTCTGCCAGGTAAGGGGAGCACAGGGATTTTTGTGAGAGTAAAAGCTTATAAAATACCTATAAACCTTCAAGGAAATGCATGTTCACACACTGCAGTGTAAAAATGGATTTTCAACTGGTTTTTCGTGGGTTTTTTTTCTTCCTAGTAGTAAATATTATCGTACACGAATAAAATCCAAATCTGATCTACAGATTAATTATTAGTTTTAAATGTTCAGTGCATGTCTTCAGGTCTCTGGGTTTGTTGATGATTTCTGGAGGTCCTTTGACATCCCTTCTCTGTGGGCTGAAAGTCACACAGAGCTGATCTTGGGTAAAATCTGTGTAATATCCAGCTACTGTCTGCTCAAGCCTGACAAAAGACATGTTTGTCTCATGGCTTTGATCTGGCTTCTGTCTCATTCTTGGCTCCTGGGATTTAGGGTTGGACAGGAATGTTGAGAGCAATATTTAGTGCTGCCAGCACAGTAGTCTGGCAGGCCTGGGGTTTCAAGCAGCTTTGTCAGGGTTTAATTTCTTTAGGAGTCAGATAATTTATAATAGTTTATCATCTGTGGTAAGGATTTCCAACCTGTGTCACAGCACTACTGACATGCTCTGTTTTTTCACTCATGGAGTGATATTTATGAAATAGCACTTATTAATTAAATTTCAGTTCCTTCTCATGGAAATTCAAATGGAAATGGCTAATTTATGAAAACCTGATTTATTTTCTTGTAGCTCTGTTTGTTAGCAAAATGCTTTAAACCTGCCCTCCCGTATCTAGATGTGGACATGATGGATATTTGTAAAGAGAATGGGGCATATGATGCGAAGCACTTTTTATGTTACTACTACTATGGTGGGATGATATACACTGGGCTAAAGAACTTTGAAAGAGCACTCTACTTTTATGAACAGGTAACTTGAAATGAAATGCTGAGTCTGAAGTGTGATCACTGGAAAGGCAGAAGTAGATGTGTAACAGTGGTGAAACAGCACAGCACCTTTGGATTGTCACAAGCAAAGGGTCTTTGGAGGTGTTTTCCTTTAAGAAAGTTTCCTACAGCCTTATTGCACCATAAAGCTCAAAGGGTGATGTTAAATTTATCTCACTATAAATATTTTTCAGCTGCCTGCTTAGAACTGCAGCACAGAAACAGGTCACAGGCTGACACACCATTGTGTGTCCTTAAAAAATAGTCCAGTGGTTTTGCTAAGGCCTTTGCTCATTTTATGAGGGGAGTTATGCTTCTTTAATGCTGTTACAAGATTCTTTGGTTTTGCTTTCTCTGAGAAAGAAAAGAGCAAAATTGGGAGAATTTTGTACATGAGGGAAATGCTTTGAAATGTGCAAAAAAAAAATTGGTGCAGCATTTTTCTGTAAGCAAGGGTCAGCTCTTGAGTAGTTCCAGTTTCATAGTAAACTAAAATCCCTTTTCCCTATTGTCTGGTAATGTAATGGCTTTATAAAATCTTTTGAGGATCTGTGTAAATCCATGGGAACTGTATAATCATTCCTGGTAACAAGTAGCTACAGGTGATTCCTGGTACAACTTTAGATATATACCAAGGAAAGAAGTTTTGATTCTGTCTGAGCAGCGCTGTTTTAAGATAGGCACCACTGTAACATGATATGTTTTGAGTAGCTTGTATAAAATTTCCCTTTTTTGCATATTTTTAGATAATTAATTTTGACAGAAGTTAGTTAAGCTTCAATGCTCAAAGGAGAATTTCATGTCACTTTATCCTTTCTGCATGCAGCTTGAAATTGAGCTTTTTGTTCATGCAGTAGCTACCAGGATCTGTCAGTAAGTACATTAAATTTCTGTTCCATTTCTTTCTCTCTTGCTTAGGCAATAACTACTCCAGCCATGGCAGTCAGTCATATTATGTTGGAATCATATAAAAAGTATATCCTAGTTTCTTTGATACTACTTGGCAAAGTTCAGCAGCTACCAAAATACACTTCCCAGATAGTTGGTAGATTCATTAAGGTAAGTTTTGCAAATGCATCTAAATAATAGATCAACAAATCTGAATTTGTAAATGTGTGAAAGTGGAAGGTGTCCCTGCCTATGGCAGGGGGTTGGAATGAGATGGGGTTCAAGGACCCCTTCCAACCCAAACCAGTCTATGATTATATGATATTGGTGATACAGGTTTTTAAATTTAAAGTTGGGAAAACTTCTGTGTTGAATAGCATTAATCAATATTCTCTTTGCTGATATTGCACATCTCTTTATGGCTTTTTATGTTAGAATTTTAAAAATACTTAGATTTCACTTGGCTTTCAAGATGCAGAGTCCTTGTGAAAAGATTCAACCTGTAACTTCATCTGATTGAAGCACAAAATGCTTAACAGTTTATTCCCAAACTCCAGCTTTTTAAAGAATAAAAGCTTCTGAAAAAAAAAATGCAAGTTTGGAGTCTGTAAGGATTCAGATTAGGAGATGTAGGGTGGGAGATAAAAGTGCTGCTGAGAGAGTTCTGATCCTAAGTAGGACACTTTTAAAGGTAGTTCTTATCTAACACTGAATTTGTTGATTTGTGACCAAAATTCTAGTTGCAAAGGTCTTCTAACTTCAGAGATTAATAAGCAAGCTGAAAACATTTGGAGGTAATTTAGGTGAGCTGGTTTCACCCTCTGAGTCTCTGCTGTCCATGCTGTGACACAGCATGGCCAAGGATGGGTGTCCTGGAGGACAGGACAAATGTCATGGATGGGCAGGGACCTGGCAATGCCCTGCTTACCTCAAACTCAGCTTGCTTCTCCTGCTGGTCAGCTGAGAGGCTTTTTTCACACTGCTGTAAGTAAAACTGTCACACAGAGGTCCTGAAGTGATGTTTATTAAATCTCACACAATATTTAGTGTATGGGGTCTGTCATTGCCATAAAGCCTTGTATGGGCATCGTGTCTTTTTTATGAGAAATGCTTGAGCTGCTTAAATTTACTTCAATGCCTGCATGGCTTCTAATGTTGGAGCACTGAATAGATTTTGTGAGGCTGGTTGAACACTGTGTTCTTTAAGAAGGGTTCTCATTTTTCTAATTGCAGCCTCTTAGCAATGCTTACCATGAATTAGCACAAGTTTATTCAACCAATAAACCCTCGGAGCTTCGAAATCTGGTGAACAAACACAGTGAAACATTCACAAGGGATAACAATATGGGGCTGGTTAAGCAATGCTTGTCATCTCTCTACAAAAAGAATATTCAGAGGCTAACCAAGGTAAGAGAAACTGTGAGTAGTTTTCCTCTGAGAGTGTATTTCTGAAATAGATTCAATTTAGAGCAAAATGATAACGTAGCAGTGAGGCAGAGAAATTACTAAAACTGAGATTTGTGTCTGAAACAAAGGAGACTAAAATGCTCTGTAGAGGAAAGCAATTCAGTTGGCTGCTTATGCATTATTTAAAGGGTGATTCAGTCTGTCTGTTGGGGGTTTGCCCATGAGGTTTTTGTGCATAATCAAAAAAAAGTTAGTGCTGCAACCCCGTGACCTTCATCTCTATCCAAAAAATAGGAAACTGAACTTCACAGGCTACTTCATTAGAGAAGAGTGAATAGAACAGATTTTGGAAGTGTCTGATATAAAAGGAAAAAGAGAAGCACTGGAGTGATTTGTTCCTTCAGCTGAGAGATTGGATTAATCCTGAAAGGTGATTGGGGAAAGCTGGTTTTTGGCAAGCCCAAATTTTATTTGTTGCAGTAGAACAAATGTCAGAAGGAGTGGAATATATGCATCTCTTGAAGGAAATTCAAGGGATGGAGAGCCACTTTTTTGTGTAAAAAGGAGAAGGAAGAGATTGGACATGGTAGGGCTGTCTGGTGTAAAATGGAATTGCTGGAAGGAGTAATGACTCCATACATGTGCAGTGCAACCAATTAATGTCTGCAGGAACAACTGCCTCACTCATGGTCCCTTTAATAACTGTGTCCCACTTGTTTCTTCCCATCAAACTTCCACAGGATACACAGGCCATGAAGGACCAACAGGGAAAATCCTTAAGTTCTTTTAACACTTTGATACTTTCTAAATTTCAGACGTTTTTAACATTGTCATTACAAGACATGGCAAGTCGAGTGCAGCTGTCAGGGCCCCAAGAAGCAGAAAAATACGTCCTCCACATGGTAAGACCTGCAATTTGGTTAAACTGAACCAAAAGTAATGTTTGGGTTGGCAGTGCATGTTCTGAACAGTTCTTTTTCAAGGTGGAGGAAATGCTGTCAGCCTGCTGTGGTGTTCAGATTGTTCTTAAAAAATCTAAAAAGATGTTTTCCACCTAAGATGAGGCATGAATCGTGTCTTTGGGAAGCTGCAGGAAATAAAAGCAACCAAGTTAAAGATGACTCCCCAAAGAGTCTGTGTGTTGTAGTTACCTGGAATTCTGTTCTTGGTGAGAACTTACATTAAACCCTCTGTCATTTCAGATAGAAGATGGTGAAATCTTTGCAAGTATTAATCAGAAAGATGGTATGGTCTGTTTCCATGATAATCCTGAAAAATATAACAATCCAGCTATGCTTCATAACATTGATCAGGAGGTAAATCTTTAACTGCTTTTGGAATTCTTACCAAAGAACCTTAGCCTGTAATCACAGAGCTGCTAGCAGTGTAATAACTTAGAGATGGAGGACTGTAAATCATTATTTGACTATTTCACAGTATTTTCACAGGTTTTGGATTAATACTTTCTGACAATGTGTTCCCTGATGTGTCCTGCACAGCTTGTTGCAGGAGGCTGACTCTTTGCTGGTGGTGGTGGGAAGATCCTTGAATTGAATTAATTAGAAAGATTGTTTTTAGTTTTAGATTTCAAGGATCACTTCCATTGGCTGTCAATAACCTTCCTCTGGGGTAAGGTGGTTGACCCTCATGGGACTGCCTTAAAAAGAGTTGTTAGGAAAACATGGATCAAATGAAGGGAATAAAAAATGGTCTGACACACTTGTTTGGGAGATGAGGGATGAGAACATTTTGACATGGAGCAAAAGTTACTGCTTAGCCATGAAATGTCTTGAAGATCATGTACAAGCTGGACAAATTAATCAATTTCATATGTATTTTTAAGATGCTGAAATGTATAGAGCTTGATGAACGACTGAAAGCCATGGATCAAGAGATCACTGTGAACCCTCAGTTTGTGCAGAAGGTAATTGATTTAATGTCTTGTAAGAGTGTGTAAGAGATGCATTCAGTGCAGAATGTTGTACTGAATGTCAGTATTTACACTGTTAATATTCCATATTATTATTAATAATATGTGCATAAACATCATGAAACATTCAGGTAATTCATTATTTTTGAAGGTGTTTTTTCCTAATGAATCCTGCAGTGATTTCAACCAAAAAAGGAAGTGCATGTTATTTCATATGCACTTTATTTTCCTGCCTGTTCACTTCAAAGAACTGTCTGTCTCAAGCCTGCAGAGCTGTTTCTGAACAGAACTAACTCTCTCCCTTTCAGAGTATGGGCTCTCAAGAAGATGACTCAGGGACCAAACCATCCAGTTATTCTTGAAATTAATGTTGCTCACCACTCCGCTTTCAAGTAAAAGCTTATGAAAGGATCACGCCTGGAACAGGGCATTGAGGAGTTCCACGAAGAGAGCAGAGAGAACTGAGCTTTGCTTTTCACCTGGACATTAAGAAAATAAAAGAACACCCTCTCAGTACTGTATAATATCAGAAATATTCTCTGCAAAGAAAAAGGAAATCTCAAAAGAAACTTAAAAGTCTGTTGTGGATTTATTTATCTTCAGATTAACATCGTTAATGCATTAAATAATCTACCTTTTGTTTTAAAGGGTTTGAATGTTGCTGTGTTTCTGTAGCAGTCCTTCTCTTCTTCAAAAAAGAAAGTGTTATTCAGGGAAGAATACAAACTAGTGTTGGTTCACTTACAAGATAATTACTGGTTCATTATTCTGTATTTAAAGTTGGCTCAAAGTGCAGATTTGTATGTGTGGTGGGGGCAGAGGGGTGGAGTGCAAGCAAATCTTAATGTGGAGAGTTTGCCAATGCCCAATGTAGCTGGTGCTGTCTGTTCAGTGAGGAAATAGGAACTGTTCTTCCCAAAAGGATGAGAATATCAACATGTCCTTGTAAGGAAGTTTGCTGCAAAGTAGGAATCATATATGGAAACCATACATGACAGCTGTTTATGATTTTAAGTTTCTGGTACAAAATATCTGCTAATATTATTTGCTCTTAGATGAAACTTATTAGGCCTGAACAAAAGGGTATTTGGAGAACGTTGGTGTTCTGGAGGATTCTAGATAGGAAGTTTTTACACTGAAAGAAATTTAAATGTTTGTTCCTGTACAACTGGCACGGAGGTATTCAACAGGCTGATAATTTCTTTGGTGGAAAGCAGTGTTTCTGCATGGGACACAAATAGAATTCTATACAGCTCTCAAAGTGCAGGATTTTATTTGAAGATAACATGCTGGAATGGTACCTGGTTTTTAATTTACTGTTTTAAACTTTGTTATTGGATTCTTTAAAGTGCTTCACCCCTTGAATCAATGGGCTGTTTCTTCTTGTGTAGTTCTCGTGTATCTGAAGATTCTCACTGTTCAAACACCTTCCTGTCAGGCAGAAATAAACCTGGCACCAAGTCAGAATACGAGAAGCTCAGCAGCCACTGCTTCCTACTGAAACACCTGAGCAGGAGCTGCTTGCTCCTGCCACCCTGCCAGCTTGTTTCCAGTGGGAGCTGAGCATTCCTGGCTCTTGCTGTGTGAACTTTGTATGTGTGAGGTCACCCTTGGCTGAAAATACTCCATTTGTGCTTCCAGTGCTGACACAGAAATGTTGGGGGTCTCACTTAAAACTGGTGCAAGTGCAGCAGAGCTGTGACAGCAGGGTGCTGCTTTCTGGTGCAGAGAGGCCACAGGCTGTGGTGGTGAAGGATGTTTTTAAAAGTGTAAAATAGTTCAGTGTCAAACACAGCAGAGGTCCATGGTGTGAGCAGCTCATCACTTCCTGCCAGAGAGACTTCCATGGCGACAACTTTTACACCTGATCTTTAAGCAAAATCGTTTTTTTTTTCAAAACTCACCAGTCTTGTAACTAAAGAGATTGATGATTTTGAAGGTTTTTATCCTAATTAATCCTGCAGTGCTTTCAGTGCTGAGCATGCAGCATTTTCCTCTCTGGTCCCATGGAAGTGTTAAAGGAGGAGAGCAGTGATGCTGTGGCTGGAGCCCAGAGCAGGGGGGCCTGACTGCTGACCCCAAACCCCACCCATCCAGAAACGTGCCTGGCTCCCCTCTCCTTGCCAAGGCTCTCCTCCTGGGGGAGAATGTATTCAGGATGCTGAGAAAAACCAGGAATGTCCAGTTTTACACCACGAGTTCCTATTAGCATGAATTTACTTCCTGAGAGCCACAGGATGGTTTTCCAGCTGTGGAATGGGAAACAAACTAACGTATGCAGCTGGAAAATAGTTCTACATTTTTCTCTTTTCTTGCCTAAAGTAGATAAAATAAATCCATGTTCACAGCAAAAGGATGGCAAAAATAGCTGTGTAAGAGTTTCAAGTGATATATTCCATTATATATCTGATTTTTAAGAGGGCAAATGCTTTTAAAGTTAGACAACTGCTGAGGTTCCTTTTCTGGCGTGGATAGTTGTGCTGTTAATGTCTGATTTCTGTTAAAAATTCAAAGGCAGGTCCCACCTGTAGAATCAGTAGATAAAGCATTCACCAAAAGTGCTCCAGGGGAGGGCTTTTAAGTCCTAGTTTGATGAACACACATGGTCTGGCATCTGCATGTCTTGAGATAGCGCCGAAATTAAGTCAGATTTTTAATGAAGCTGCTCCTTCCAAGTCTTGGAACTAATTGCATGGGCTGTGGTCAGCTGAGAGGCTTCGAGAACACTTGAGCTTTCTGGTTTTAATTTGTATTTACTGCAGGGAAGGCCTTTTGCTCAAATGTAAGGACGCTGCGTGCTGTGCTGCTCCCAGCTTGGACTCTCAGAGGTCCCGTGGCTGTTTCTTCCCATCGTGCATGGTCACAAGATGTGTCCAGGGAATACTGAGTGCATGCTTTGATATCTGACTCCAGTTTTGATGCATTTTAATCAGCAGACACACAAAATGCACTTCTGAAGGCAGCCTTAATGTGCAACTACAGCTGATAGCCACAGGAGGGGTCTCTAGGCCAGTTACTGCGAGATGTTGAAATGTTTCTAAGATGAAATGGTTCCAAGCTGTTTGTGTACAACCTCCCCTCCTGTTTTTGTGCCACCGAGGAGCCCCAGGCTGTGCCCTCTGCTGTGTAATTCCAGCTGCCTCCTCCACCACTTCCCTGCGTGTCCCACAGCACAGCCACAGCCCCGTGTTTGTGTTGTCCTCGGCGCTCTGTATCCCCTAGGAAATGTTCTCCACCTGCCACCCTGGCCCGGGAGGTTAGTCCTGAGAAGTTGTTTAAATGTACTATTGGAAAATAAAGATAACAAACGAGTCGTTCTTAGTTTGTCTTAAATGAGATTGTAGGACTTTTGTGTCTGGGTTTTCTTTAGTTTTTTGGGGGGATCTCTTGTTCTGGTCGCTTTTCAGGATGCGATTCTGGCTGACTGGGGAGGCTGCTGGTTGCTGCTGTGTGTGGCAGTGCTCCCTGCTCAGGAGGTGTTGAAGCTCTGCTGGTGGCTTCTCTCCTGTCTGATTCCAAGCAGAAATCGTTATTTTTTTGGGTGCTTTCCTTGGGAAGTGCTGCTGCAGGTGCTTGTCTGAGATGGGCTACGGGATTTTGGATGGAACACTTTTATTCTCACTGAGCAACCTGGGCTAGTGAAGATGTCCCTGCCCATGGCAGGGGGTTGGAACAGGATGGTCCATAAGGTCCTTCTAACCCAAACCATTCTGGAATTCATATCTGAGCTCTGTGTTTCCATAATAACCCATCTTGCTGGGTATTGTTTTTATCAAAGATGTAATTATTAGTCCACGTGTGGCTGCTTGGAGGCAGAGCTGTGTCTTGTAGTGGTATCAACAGTAACTGCTCTTTCTTGGGATTTAACTACAAGTTTTACTCAGTTGAATGATCTGTTATCTTCTTGAAAACTTACCACTTTTGTTCAGATTCAGGTATTTAAAACTGTAAGGGTCAACTCCATCAAGCAAGGAGGAATCCAGTACTTTATTTTGAAGCCTGATAGTTCACAAGGAATTTCATTTAGCTTTCTGACACAGATTCCTAGAGCTAAAGAATCTTTAAATACTTGAACTTGATACTCTGGAGTATTTTAATGGAAGTGAAGAGCCTGAACAGGTTTAACGTGGGCGTCTGCTCCCTGCCCTTCCTGGGCTGTACCTGTGTAAAACCTCCATAGAGCTGCTTTATAAATAGGAAAAAATAATACTTCGAAGCCTTCATCTGCCATCATCTTACATTCTAAGCAGTTTAAGGGACTAAACCGATGGGGGCTCAGTCTCCAATGGAGAAGTCGCGCCCAGGCTGCGGAGAACACGGCACCGCCCTGAGCGGGGGAGTCCCGGGATGGGGAAAGGGGTCCTGCGGCAGCCACCACCCCCATCCCCACCGCGTCCCCCCGGTCCCGCTCCCGGTTCCCTCGGGGGCTCCGCCCGCGGCCGCCCCGGGTCCCCTCCCGGAGCCCCCGGTCACGTGACCCGCCGTGCGGCCCGCACCACCCGGCGGGGGGAGCTCGGCCCGCTCCCGGTGCGGCACCCGCCGCACGCAGGGACGGCTCGTCCTCTCTCGTGTTCCCGGTGGTCGGACACCTCTGTTCCCGCTCTGCGGTGCGACAGTGGG
>VZRZ01005092.1:287067-300160 GCA_013398175.1 Climacteris rufus | reverse complement strand
CCCCCGCAGCTGGCGGTGGCGGTGGTACGGCCGGTGGGTCAGTCGGTGTCAGGCGCCCGCGGACACGGGACGGGCCGGGGGAGCCGCGGTGAGCGGGGTCCGGGCACGGGGAACCGGGACCGGGCCGGGGGTGACCGGGCACGGGGCCCGGCAGGACAGGCCGGCCCGGGTCCGGCAGGGCCGGAGGCGTTCGGGTCCGCGGGCGCTCAGCAGGGCCGGCCCGATCTGGCCTGAGGCTCCGGGCACGGTGATGTGGTCTGTCAGACCTCAGCCTTGATCCAGAGGAGGCCACCAAGATATCAGAGGGATGGAACACTTCTGCTTTGAGGAAAGACTGGAAGAATTGGGATTGTTCAGCCTAGGAAACAGCAGGCTTCGGTGTGACCTAATTGTGGCCTTCCAGTACCTAAAGGGAACTTACAGGGATGATGGGACAAGACAATTTACAAGATTCTGGAGTGACAGGACAAGGGGGAACGGCTGCAAACTGACAGCAGGGTTAGACGGGATATTGGGAAGAAATTCCTCCCTGTGAGGCAGGTGAGGCCCTGGCACAGGGTGCCCAGAGAAGCTGTGGCTGCCCCATCCCTGGAAGTGTCCAAGGCCAGGTTGGACGGGGCTTGGAGCAGCCTGGGATGGTGGAAGGTGTCCCTGCCCATGGCAGGGGATTGGAACTGGATGAGCTTTAATGTCCCTTCCAGCCCAAACTATTCTTTGATTCTCTGATCCTGTCCCTGTGAGATTGGAGGTGTCTGGGCAGGAGGGCTTTGTCCAGCCCTGTTCCACCTCCATGGGGTCTGAGGTGTCCTGGCTCAGCCTCAGGGATCCGGGCACGGTGGGTTGGGCTGCTGAAGCCCATCCCATCTGTCACAGAAGGTTGGTCCGGGGTCAGTGGAATGCCCAGGTAGATGGTGGAGTCCCCATCCCTGGAGGTGTCCAAGGAACGACTGGATGTGGCACTCAGTGCCCTGGTCTGGGTGACAAGGTGGGGATTGGTCACAGGTTGGACTCGATGATCCCAGAGCTGTTTTCCAACCTCAGCGATTCTCTGATTCTGTGATGCAGTGGGGTCGTGCTGGTTCTTCAGGCTGAGCTTAAGGCCTGCTGCTCCCCGAGGAATGCAGAGCAGGACTGGCACCAGCCAGGCCTGAGAGCTGCCCTGCTATCCCTGGTGCTGACCGTGTGCTCTCTCCCTGGCTGCAGGAGGCCCAGCCCTCACTATGAACGCCATCGTTGCCCTGTGCCATTTCTGCGAGCTGCACGGCCCCCGCACCCTGTTCTGCACCGAGGTGCTGCACTCGCCGCTCCCGCAGGGCGCCGGCAGCGGGGACATCTCCGGCCAGAACGAGCAGGCCGAGGAGGAGGAGGGTGGGATTCAGATGAGCAGCAGGATCCGCTCGCACAGCCCGGCTGAAGGGGCCAGCGCCGACTCCAGCAGCCCGGGGCCAAAGAAATCGGACATGTGTGAGGCAAGTGTGGACATCTGGGTGAGGGCATCGGTGTCCTTGGCTTGGCCAAAGGGTTCTGGGATTGTCTGCTGCAAATGGAAGTGTTTAGAGAGGAAAAAAAATGTGAACAGCACTTGTTTTGTGTGTGTCTGCTACTGCCAGCTCTTCGAGTCCTCATGAACTGCAGCCCAACCCTAACCCTAATCCCAATGATCTGTGACAGCAGGATGAAGGAGCTGTTGTTGAATATATAGACCTTGATAGGACACTGAAGTCTTATTAAACCCTGTGATCTGTGACTCTCTTATGACTGAGAAATGCTTTCCTCATCCTTGGAGAGCATTTACTTTGTTTAGATTAGGTTACATAATTTATGAATAAGAATTTTAAGAGCAGTATTGATGAGGAAACAGGAAAAAAATGCAAAAACAATTGAAACAATAGGAAAAATGTATATTCTCAGTTGTTCAGGGCTGTTCAGTCTGGAGAACAGAATTTGTGTGGAGATCTCATAGCAGCCTTCCAGTGTCTGAAGAGGCCTTCAGGGAATCCAGAGAGGAACTCTTCACTAAGAAATGTAGTGATAGGTCAAGGAGTAATGGGTTCAAACTGAAAGGGAAAATTTAGGTTAAATGTACTATAAAGAATTCCCTGTGAGAGTGGTGAGGCCCTGGCACAGGTTGCCCAGAGAAGCTGTGGCTGCCCCATCCCTGGAAGTGTCCAAGGCCAGGCTGGATGGGGTTTGGAGCAACCTGGGATAGTGGGAGGTGTCCCTGCCCATGGCAGGGGATGGAGTGAGAGGAGCTCTAAGGTCCCTTCTAACTCAAACCATTCCATGGTTCTGTGATTCTCACACTTGTCTTCTATCAGTACTTGCTCTGACATATTTGTTACTTACTTTCCCTTCAGTTGTGGCCAGTTTTGTTTGGCCAGTTGGTTTCACAGCTGCTGTAACTGAATTGTACCAGCTGTAGGATCAGCACCAAGTTCACAATGAAATTAAACAGTGGAAAATGAGATCAGAGCAGATGAAGTACATCAGAGCTCTGTGTGAGAAGCTAAGTTCAAATCCTGACCCTGACTCACATTCCTTGTCTCCCTAGTCTTTGTGTTCCTGTCCGTGTGGAACATTTCACGATGTTTTTGAAGGAACATCCAGAGCTCTTTGGAAACCTGGGATATCTGCACTCACTTATGGCTGGATTTGCTTTTCTGCCTGCAGGGCTGCCGCTCTCTGGCAGGAGGACACCCAGGGTATGTCAGCCACGACAAAGAAACCTCCATCAAGTACGTGAGCCACCAGCACCCAAACCACCCGCAGCTGTTCAGCATCGTGCGCCAGGCCTGCGTGCGCAGCCTCAGCTGTGAGGTACTGCCCTGGGCACAGGGAGACACTGATCAGGGCTTCTGGGTCACTGCAAAGCCAACTTATTCCTTTGCTGATCCTGGCTGCACTGAAACAAGCAGGGAATTAAGTGGAATGAGGCACAGAAGTCTGTTGATTCCAGGAGGGGTGGTATTTGTTAAGGTTCATCTTTGGTGACCTCAGAGGTTCCTTCATCTCACCTTCTGAAGCTAAAAATATCCCTTCCTTGGTTTTGTTCCATGTGTTTATTATTTTGCATTGTCAAATTCCTGTTTTTGTTAAAACCTCTGAATCTGTTGTTGAGTGCCAAGAAAGATTTGGTCTTTGTAGACCATTAATATTCATCGTGTCACGGATGTGAAGGGAAAACCTTACAGACCAGAGAGCATTTGTGTGTCAGGATCAGCAAAATTCCTTCTGGATTCTCATTATTGTACTTGAATGGAGCTGAATTCTTAAAATACAGTTAAATTGAAGGATTTGGAGTGTTTGTAGGATACCTCTTGAGGGTTTTTGGCCACATTTTTTGGATAGAAGCACAAAAAGGCTCAATTTATTCACCAAGTATGTGTTAAAGTGCAGGAGGCTGTGCAGTTGATTCCTGTTTGATGTGTTTAATGACTTTGGTGTGTGTATCCCTTCCCCTCAGGTCTGCCCAGGACGTGAAGGCCCTATTTTTTTTGGAGATGAACAGCATGGTTTTGTGTTCAGCCACACCTTCTTTATCAAAGACAGCCTGGCTCGAGGTTTCCAGCGCTGGTACAGCATCATCACCATCATGATGGACAGGATTTACCTCATCAACTCCTGGCCTTTCTTGTTGGGGAAAATTAGAGGCATCATTGATGAGCTTCAGGGCAAAGCACTGAAGGTGGGTCAGTGCACAGAGTCCCTGTGACTCAGTGTCAGTGCAACCTCATCATCCCTGACTGACAGCTGAGGCAGAAAGCTGATCCAGCTCATGCCAGGCTGGTCACTAAGATTGACACAAGGCCCAGAGGATGGTGTGTATCCCCCTCCCTGGAAAGGTTCAAGACCAGGTTGGATGGGGCTTGGAGCAGCGTGGTCTCATGGAAGGTGTCCCTGCCTGTGCCAGGGGGGTTGGAACAAGATGACCTTTAAGATTCTTTCCAACCCAAACCATTCCAGGATTCTGTGTGTGGGGGTGTAGGAGGGAAGGAACAGGGTGCTTTTGTCATTTGAAACACTCAGTGCTTTTCACAGGCCTGCTGGACAACAGCTCTGTTAGAAATGTAAGTAAATCTGTGAGGGACAATGATTTTGGAGCACAAATGTTACTTAATGATAACTTCAGTGAATGTAAGAACAGGATGTCCCTTCCCTCTGTTTCCCGTTGATGGGTGTGTGCGACGCACCCTTTTCACTTTTTTCTTGTGACCTTCTGGCTGAGCTGTGTGTAAACACAGACCCTTCTCCAGTGTGTGACAGTGCCCCTGCTGTGTGTGCAGGTGTTTGAGGCAGAGCAGTTTGGGTGTCCCCAGCGTGCCCAGCGCATGAACACGGCCTTCACCCCCTTCCTGCACCAGCGCAACGGCAACGCCGCCCGCTCCCTCACCTCCCTGACCAACGACGAGAACCTCTGGGCTTGTCTGCACACCTCCTTTGCTTGGTAATGCCCCTGCAGTTCTTGTGCAACCTCCTGAGGAGGATACTGCCATATCCTGACAGAGTGGGAATGTGGTTGGAGTGTCTGGGTGTTTTTTTCCCTTGAGGTGTTAATTAGGCTTTGCTAAGTAGTGTCTGAATGGGAAGGAGCCAACACTGATGCATTTAGGCCAAAAAATTCTTTTTGCTGTGGAATAAAACTAATATGGCAGCTAATAAAAGCCATGCTGTGTAGATGGAAAGGTTTTGCAATGTGAAAGTGTGGAAGACAGGAATAAAAGATGCTCTTACCCCCAGAGTGTTGCACCTTGGATTCCCTGGTGGTTCACCTGGAAGTGCCCGTGTGCTGTGAGTGGCACTGTGGGAGGTGCAGCCATTGGGCTCTCTGGGAGTCCAGTTGCTCCAGTGCCTGACTGGCTCATTAAACCTTCCTGAAAAGATGCCACAGAGAGGGCTGCAACACTGGAATGTGATTTGGGTGGGGGATGAGTGTGCTGCACAAAGAAATAGCAGAATGGTGGGACCTGGGTGACTTTGCAGGGCAGGGATTGTAAGATGCATTGATGGTTCACTGAGGAAAGCACAGGGATGCATTGGCAGGAACCACAAAATGTGAGTGGTTGGATTTTTTGTTGAGTTCATGGCACCAGGTTTCTTCCTGGATTTTTGCACCTGGCAAGCTGCATGAGCTCTGCTTCTCTTCCTTTCAATGTCTCCAGGCTCCTGAAGGCTTGTGGCAGCCGTCTTACGGAGAAGCTTCTGGAGGGAGCACCCACAGAAGACACCCTTGTTCAGATGGAAAAACTTGCAGGTGAGATAGAAGTTTCCAGAGCTGGAAAGACTCTCAGAGAATTCTTTGGATGGTAAAATACCAACTCCTTTGATCAGCTTCATAAGCACAGCCACTGCTCATGAGCTTTACCTTGTGGTAGTTCCTGCAGAGCTGCTGCATCTCCCATCTGGAGGTGGCTCTGACAGGACCCTGAAATCCAGGCACCTCAAAGGCTCTCTGCAGTGGTGTTTGTCACTTGAGTAGCAGTGCTGCATCATCATGATTGTTGTTGTCTCTGGCTGGGCTGGCCCTCCCAGTGCATCTCTGCAGCCAGAAGGATTTGCAGTCACAACATAAGCACTTCTTGCTTCTTTTTCTACAAACTTTCTAAAAGGATCATAACTTTTTTTCTTGCATAGAATTATTTTATTAACACATTTAGACCAGAAATCTACAAAGCTTTGGCCATAACCTTTAAAACAAGAATAGAGAACATGTTGCTGATCAAAAGATGTGACTTTGTCTTCTGTAGAAGGTGAAAATTCCTTCTTGACCCTTCAGTGGTTATTTTTTATCAGAATTAACACTTCATTAACACTTAGGTGTGTCTGTGCTGCTGCCAGCACTTTCAGTTGGTGTGTTCTGAGCTCTCTCTTCCCACATACACCCAAAATCACGTGGCTGCAGCACGTGGGCACTTTGGAGACAGCTTCCATCCTTAGAGAGCAGCAATTTTTATGACCACTCTGCCTTTTTTTTTTTTTTTTTTGCTAGATCTGAAAGAGGAGTCAGAAGGCTGGGATGGTTCTGAGGAGGAAGAGAAGCCTTCTTCCCAGCCAGATGTTGTGGAAGGGCAGGAGCTATCCAAAAGCTCACCTGAAACATCCCTGATGCCAGATTGCAACAGCTGGAACGTGGCTCACAGAAGGTTGTCTGTCTTTCGCTCTCTCAGGCACATGAGGCAGGTAAGAGGCTGCTGAATTCACAAGGTCTTTTCTCCTGATAGTGTTTTTTTTTTAATTTAAAGATACATTTATTTCTTGCAATCTGCAAATTCCCTGTGTTCAGCACAGTGGCTGCCCAGCCAGGAACGTGATGTGAACTGCATCTCTGGGCACGCTCCCTTCCTCACGTGGGCCTCTGATGATCATCAGTCATGTGGGCTGGGGTCAGATGATTTCTCTCAGATTCTGCACTTTTCTTCTTCCCAAGAGCAGTGTCAGTAATTTAATACAGAGGTCATGCAGCATCTGCAAAGCCAAGTATTATTTGCTTTAAACAAAAGTGTTTCAGAAGCGAAAAATAAATCACAAATCAAATAAATTATTCTGTAGAGATCTTGCTTTTCTCCAGTGCTTCCAGTGACCTGGCTGAGGGGGAAGTTCAGTGCTTTTGACCCACAATCTCTCTCACACCAGTTTCCCTGGACACTCCAGTGGCCTGATTGCTGCAGTCCAGCAGAGCACTGAAGAGTTTGGAAAAACCAAGGAATGAAACAGTTGTTCTCTCAGTGTGCTTGATGCTGAATTGGGTCACTGATGAGGCATGTGCCCAAAACCTGCTAAATTTCCATGTTCATTTCTGCTGTTCAGTTTTAGCCATTTTCCTCCATGTCACTCACGTTTTTGACAGGGCAAACTGGACATTTCACTCATTTTCATGACCCATGCAGAATGGTTTTGTTGGGGTTTTTTTCAGGTTCTGGGAGCATCAGCATTCCGAATGCTGGCTTGGCATGTTCTGATGGGGAACCAGGTCATCTGGAAAGCTCGAGACATGGATCTTGTCCAGTCTGCCTTTGATGTGCTACGGGTAGAAACCTTTTTTCCTTTGTTTCCTGGCTGCATAGTTTCACATGTATTTCTCTAGTAGTCCAGGCTTCATAATGACCTGCCCCTGACATGTCATCTTGTGAAGAGTGTGTTCTAAATTAAAAAGCCCCAAAAACATGCACCAAACAAAACCCCCTCAACGTTTGGCTGTCTTTCTTGTCCTCGGCAGCTGAATAATGTCTCAAGCTGAGTAGGTTACTTTGATCCCCCAAATCAGGAGCATCTGCCTAAGCATGCTCCAGGTCTGGGTTAGCCAAGCCAGGGAGAGGTTTGTCCTTAGGTTGTTTAGTGCCAGAGTTTCTGCTGAGAGGTTCCTCCCCCTGCAGACGATGCTGCCCATCGGGTGCGTGCGGATCATCCCCTACAGCGAGCAGTACGAGGAGGCCTATCGCTGCAACTTCCTGGGCCTGAGCCCTCACGTCCAGATCCCTCCCCACATCCTCTCCTCTGGTAAGAACCTGCTGCAGAACCCTCTCCTCTCCCTGCCATCTCATGGTAAAGGACACCAGATTATTATTTTTTTAAAATAACGATTGGGTGCATGAACTAAAGCCCGAGCCACTTCATTTTGTTTTCCTGATGTCCTGATCAGTGACTGAAAGCTGTGGCATCTTTTATGAGCACTGAGCATAGCAGGGTCTGTAGCTGTATTTGGGAATCTGGAATCACAGTTCATGCTCCTTTGGGCTCTTGTTGCTCCAGAGTTTGCAGTCCTCGTGGAAGTCCGCGCTGCCACCCGCTCCAGCCTCTACCCAACCCTGTTTGATGATGAGCAGTCCCTCAACAAGTACGAGTTTGTGGTCACCAGTGGCAGCCCTGTTGCAGCAGATCGAGGTGGGTGATTTGAAAGCAGAAAGAACCTCTGTCACTGAGATTAAAAGAGCATCTGGGTCTTTAACTGGTTTTCATGTACTGGCCCTTAAGGTGGTTTGGGTCAATAATGAACTGAGGTGTTGCTGTTCGAGGTGAGGTTCAACACAGGCTGTTCATTTAGAAAGGATTTGCTTTACCAGCATTTTGCTTATTCATTTTCATAAATGAGAAATGGATTCTGTATCATAGGTACAGGAGTAATTGTAGGAAAATTCTGTTACCCACGCTTTCAGTCCTGGAGTACTTGTGTGTTTATTTTGAATAAGTTTAACTTACCAGGACTATGACATCACTGATTTCCCATGCTCCACTTGATAGACAAGTGTGACTGATAGAGAAATACCCAAACTTTTAAATTTAATTTTACTTACTTTGTTCCAGCACTTGAACACTTGCACCTAGATGTGATTTGAGTCAGGTCCATCAGTCTTGTGTTTTCTGGGAAGTCTTAATTTAGATGAATTGACCTCACATGGCTCATCCTTCCTCTCTGTCCCCTTGAAGATACAGATGCAAAGCAGAGACTTGCTCTCTCTGTAGTGTTCTTCCTGTTGTAAATCCCATGTGTATAATCACACCAGTCTTATTTTCCATCCAGCCAGTGGCATGTCCAGAAGCTTCTGGACAAAAATAGTCACTGGAAGGTCTTTTCTCCACCACTACATCAAACTTACTAGGCCATGGACTGCTGGGAAAAAATCCTCCTAAAAAAGTGGTCCATGAATGCCTTGGGTTGGTTGTTTATTTTTTCACTAAGTATCCTGGAACTGCCCTTAACAAGAGGAACATTAAATCAAGAGTAAGTGGAGACTTCAAAATTAAGAGTTTATATTTTTATATACATGTTTGTGTATTGTACAAAGCATGAAGGTTTTTCATAACCTTGTGTTTTTAATGAGCTTTTGAAAGGGAACAACAAAATCTAAGCAACAGTTGAAAAGTGGATCTGAAGAAAACAAAGGCCCCTGAACCTGTTTGCATGTCTCAGATCCTTCACTAAATTCCATGTTGCTTCTTGGATCAGATTTTTTTTTAGTGGGATGATCTTTAACTCTTCTTCCATGGAAATAAAATCCAGGCAGGCCTTTGGGGGATATATTTACCAATTAGCAGTAAAGGTGTAAGCAGTAATCTCTAGCTTGTGTGTCCTCTTCCTCACCCTTTCTCCCTTTTTTCTGCTCCTGTAGTTGGCCCAACAATCTTGAACAAGATTGAAGCTGCCCTGACCAACCAGAACCTCTCTGTAGATGTTGTGGATCAGTGCCTTGTTTGCCTGAAGGAGGAGTGGATGAAGTAAGTACAGCTGCCTTGCTTTCACAGAAACAGCTTTGGCACTGCTCCTGGGACAGTTACAGCAGAGTGCAGGACACACTTTAGTCAGGTAACTTCTGCTGCAGTTCAACAGTAGCTGGATTTACAGGAGTAAATTAAGTCAGGAGTTAAGAATTTTCTGCTCTAGTCCTAACTCTCTTTTTGGCTTTCAGCAGTTCTTAACCTTTATGCTTCAGTTCACACATCTGTAGGTTACCTGCATGACAACACCTGTCTGCCTCAGCTTTGTTAGGAGGATTAAGTATGCAAATCCCCCTCTGCCTGTCAGTGTGGCCGTGTCCCAGCACAGGTAACACCCAAACACAGCAGGGTTGTGCCTTCAGGCACTGCTTTTCCAAGGTGCAGGTAGCTGTAAAGGAAGACCAGCCAGTCATGTGAAATAATTCTTGGAACATCACGACTTTGTGAGTTTACCTGAAGGCCAGATGGGCACTGGATGTGTGGGAAGATTCCCACTTGTCACAATTCATTGTTCTGCTTTACGCTAGAGTGAAAAAACCAAACTAGAAATATGCCCATTACAACTGAAAATGACTCATCTCCCTAACTGATCCCCCTCCTTCATGAAAGCATGAGAACAGCTGCCATAAAACACAGGTTGAAGCTTTTATTAACACTGAGTTGCAGTAGGTGCTCGAGAAGCTCCAGTTCCTGCTCCAGTTCCCTGTCTGATGCTGTGAGTCCATTTGGTAATGACAGGAGTCTCTTGTTCCTGCAGTAAAGTGAAAGTCCTCTTTAAATTCACTAAAGTGGACAGCAGACCCAAGGAGGATACCCAAAAGCTGCTGAGCATCCTGGGGGCTGCAGAGGAGGACAATGTCAAGCTCCTCAAGTTCTGGATGACCGGCCTGAGCAAGACCTACAAGTCCCACCTGATGTCAACAGTTCGCAGCCCAACGTCCTCAGAGTCCCGAAATTAAAGGTGCCCAACCTCCCCTGCTGCCTTCAGAGAAGGGCAGGGAACCCTGGTTACCTCTGCTGAGCCTGCAGCACGTGCTTTAGGTGGATAGTGAAGCTTCATCACTATTCTCCTCGTCCTCAAACCAACTTGAAGAGTGTCTTGAGTCTTTTCTACTTGCTGTGAGACTGGACTAATAAGTGCTAATACACAGTGCTGCTGTCTCTCCTGAAACTCAGCTCTCAATCTAGACATGCACACTCAAGACTAAAACACAGCAATGCTCAAAGAATCAGCTGAATTAATTAAAATCCCATCCTGTCCTCATTAAGCATCATGGTGGGGCAGCAGCGCTCACCTTGAGATTCCTTGGCAAGACTCAAGATAACCTGTGACAACATCCAGAACTCCTGGGAGTGTATGTGGTTAATCTCACCAGATCCCACATAAATCTAAATGCCTGAGAGAACAAGAACCAAAAACAAGAGACACGTCACAGGGTATGGATCACATGTAAATTATTTCAAACCACTTCATGCTCAGATTTAAGAGACTATTTTCTGCTGTAGCATAAGTCAGGATATCCCATGGGGAGTCCTGTCACTCCTCTTTATTTATTTATATCTTAACTTGAGACGGTTTTAGCATTTGCTTTGGAAATCTTGTCTGGGAGGGCAAATTGTAAAATAAGAAGTCTGAAAATGCCGCCTGCTTGCCTCTCAGAGGGTAAAACACTCGCCTTGTTTTGCCTGTGGTTGCAGAACTTCCAGGTAATGAAGATAACCTCACCAGGATAAGGTTCTCTTCTGTCTTTTTAGCTTCCTAATTAAGTTAAGCAGAAGAGATTCAACCTGTAGGTGCTCCCTTATATAACTCTATAGTAGCCATTTTTGCTTAATAGTTCATGGAAACATTGGTGCATTTTTTAATTACCTAACCAGATATTCCTTATCTGTACTGTAAGGAATCACTGTTTCTGTTGTGAAGTCTGAGGTTTATGTCTTTTTTTTTGTTTTTCTGGATCATTGGGAACACTTGACGTTACCATAGACATTTTGAACAAGCTAAAGGCAGGTTTTACCCAGGTGACCTTCTACACTCACTCCAGCTCAGAGAGGATGTTCCAACTTGTCACGAGTTCTGTTCTTATATGTAAAATATGCAGGTTGATTTTTGTCTGGAACATCTGTAAAATGGAGACAGGCATTAAATCTCATAAGAGCTATTTTTGTAAAATGAACAAAGCCTGGTTTTGTGTTCATTTTTGATGTGTGTGTGTTGTGGTGGTGGAAACAGCAACGGATCCATAAAATTCCTGCATCCTTAGCCTAGAACTAATGTACAGAATTTAATAGAGATCTTATCCTCTTAACTTGGTACTAGTTTCTTGTAGACTGACCCAGTACTCTTTATTTTCAAGCTATTCTGGTCTAGTTCAGAGCTGTGTAACACAGCAGGTGAGACATTATTTGGCATTTAGACCTTCTCTATTGCTGAACTGGTTTTATCTTTTAAAAAACAGCTCTCCCATGCAATCCAGCATCAAAACCTAGCCTAGTGGTTCCTTCCAAAACAGCAAAGGTTGGTCACAAGGTCGAGCCTGAGGCTGCTGCTTCTCCCTTGTGCTTGGTGAGTTGTGCACGATCCCTCTCCATCCTGACCTGAACCACGGCTGTCATGGACAACCAGGCTCAGGTTTGTGCCAGGACAAGAAAACCGCTAACAACACCTATAAAATGCCCACAGGAAAGAAGGGGGAGAGCTGCCAAGTCAGTGAACACACAGCCCAGATGTGCTTGCCTGCCAGAACACATCTATCCGTGGGATTAGCAAATAATTGCCTGGGCAGGTTCCTGCAGGTGAGGCTGCGGGTGCTCCCTTTGCTGTCAGTGAGAGCTGGAATGTGCATAACTTAATTAACAAAAAAATCAGGTCTGCAGACATCTTTCACCACCCTCCTTCCCTCTAAACGATACGCCTTAGAGACAAACTGATTGAGGCAGGATAAGTCTTTATTCCAGAGTGGTTTCTGCCTGGCTGAGCAGTGCGTACCTGGGAGCGAGGTGGGAGCGGCAGCCGGGGGACAGACCCAGTGCTGGGTCACTGCTGGGTGCAGTTACAGACAAATCCTTTGTGCACCAGTTCTGCCACCCCTGTGCCCTCAGCCAGGCAGGGTCCAGCAGGGGATTGTCCCCCTCTCTTCCACAGAGACGCCTCCAGCTCTGGGGCCCACAACATGTGGAGCTGCTGGAGCCAGTCCAGGCCACGAAGATGCTCCAAGGGCTGGAGCCCCTCTGTTCTCAAGCCAGGCTGGGAGAGCTGGGGGTGCTCACCTGGAGGAGAAAAGGCTCCAGGGAGAACTTAGAGCCCCTTCCAGTGCCTAAAGGGGTTCCAAGAGAGCTGGAGAGGGACTTTGGATGAGGGCCTGGAGTGACAGGACAAGGGGGAATGGCTTCCCACTGACAGAGGGCAGGGTCAGGTGGGATATTGGGAAGAAATTCTTCCCTGTGAGAGTAGTGAGGCCCTGGCACAGGGAGCCCAGAGAAGCTGTGGCTGCCCCATCGCTGGAAGTGTCCATGGTTGGACGGGGCGTGGAGCAACTAGTAGTTGCTCCACGTAGTGGAAGGTGTCCCTGCCCATGGCAGGGGGTTGGAACTGGATCATCTTCAAGGTCCCTTTCCACCCAAACCATTCTACAATTAAATGGTGTGTTGTGTATCTGTAGCGCCCACGGCCAGCGTGTGGGGAAGGGCTCGGTGTCGGGGCTTCGATGCTCTGGGAAGGATTTGGTGCCCGTGTTTCGGTGCCTGGGGGGCGGTCGCTGTGTGGGGAAGGGTTCGGTGTCGGGGCTTCGATGCCCTGGGAAAGGTTCGGAGCCGCTGTTTCGGTGCTTGGGGAGCGGTCGCTGTGTGGCGAAGGGTTCGGTGCCGGTGCTCCGGTGCCCTG
>VZRZ01005092.1:204630-286510 GCA_013398175.1 Climacteris rufus | reverse complement strand
CGGCCCTGCCCGTGCCCGCTGCCGAGCGGCGACACCGCCCTGAGCCGCCTGGTGCGGCGCCTCCTCTCCGCCCGCCGCTCGCTCGATCTTTGCCTCTTCGCCTTCTCCTGCCCGCAGCTCGCCCGCGCCGTCCAGCTCCTGCACCGCCGCGGCGTCCGCGTCCGCCTGGTCACCGACGCGCAGTACATGGGGCTGCACGGCTCGCAGATCGGCCGCCTGCGGCACTCGGGTGAGCGGGGCGGGCAGCGGGACAGCCCGCGGGTCGGGCCGGGCCCTCGGGGCGCCCTGACCGGCTCTGTGTCTCTGTGTGTCTCTGTGTGTCTCTGTGTGTCTCTGTGTGTCTCTGTGTGTCTCTGTGTGTGTCTGTGTGTCCGCAGGGATCCAGGTGCGCCACGACCAGCACAGCGGCTACATGCACCACAAGTTCGCCATCGTGGACCAGAGGGTGCTCATCACAGGCTCCCTCAACTGGACCACGCAGGCCATCCAGAGCAACCGGGAGAATGTGCTGGTCGTGGAGGACGCCGACTATGTGAAGGCTTTTCTGGATGAGTTTGAAAGGATTTGGGAAGAGTACAATCCTGCTAATTACACTTTTTTTTCCCAAAGGCGATAAATGAATGAGTTGCCTCATAGGGTTAGTGGAGCACCTAACAGACAACACCCACACATTTTAATATTATGTATAGACATCATCGTCTCGTCCATCTGGGTGTAACTTTGGTAAACTTTCCAGAGAAATGAAGTGCTCTCTGCCCTAAAATGCCACAGCTCCCTTGCTGGAGGTCATTCCTGTGCTCGAGGGAATGACCCAGCTGTTGGTTGTGAGGGTAACAGAGGTGCATTCAGAGGCATTAAAACTTGGGGCAGGCTCACTGCTGTGCCCTGGTGCAGACCAGGTATGTCCATACCATGCTGGGCACACGTTTAAGTGGTGAAAGGAACATTTTCCAGTTTGAGATGTGGAATGGAACTGTAGCCAGTTCCTAATGGAATTGTAGCTCAGTGTGGCTCCTCTGCACCAGTAACTAAAGGAGAGACAAGAGGGCTACAGCAGGGTTAGAGTTTGTGTAGACGAAGCACCTCACTTATGTTTCTTGTTGGCATTAATTGTTGAAAGTTTGTAAAAGGAAATTTGTGGGAAATGGCCAAAATTTCTAAGTTTTGGTTGTGTACATGTTTCTTTTGGTTAAAGGTTAGCAGAGCTCCAGTGCAAAAGCGTGAGCACAGTGATGGACAGCTTCTCTTCCAGCAAGGAGGTGTAGGGAACTGGAAGGAAACGAGAGAAATGGTTCTTTGGGATCATTGTTTGGCTGGAGAACAGATACAGCTGCAGTTGGGTCACCCACTTCAGGAGAGGTCTGGAAACCCTGGTCCTTGCAGGGACATGTCATGGTCTGTGCAAGGGGAGGGAGGTGACATCTCTGTCCCCCAGCTCAGGGTGGAACAAAGATGGTGAAACCTAAGAATTTCAAACTCTAGATAGTCTGTGTAAGAATTGTTTTATACTGAATAGGAAGTGCCTTCATATCTCTCAAATTGAAAAGAGGTTTTGATATTCTGTTACCAGTTTTGTTACCAGTAGTGCTGTGATTGGCACTGTTAAATAAACCATTTTCACACAAAACTTCAACATCCTCATCTGACTTTTCCATTCCAGTTCCTGTAGATCCTTACTGGGATATTCATGATACAGATTGTAGATTTGTTCTGTTCTGAGAAAGTTTGCATGGGGAAAAGAATTTTGTGTTACCTGTGGGGTAGCAACTACAGAAGCACCTGGGGGAGGTCATTCTTTAGCAAATCCCATTCAGCAGCACTAATTTAAATTACTTTAAATATCTTATTGCTGTTAAAATGCTGCCTGTTGCATTTCCTTTGTGAAGTGTGACTATAAAAGCAAACATCTCCCTTCTTTTCATGCCCTGGCCTCTGGCCTGTTCTCCCTTCTTTTTAGAAATAAACGCCTCACACACGGCATGCAAAGGGTGGTGCAAAAATAGTTTATTACCATATAGTTAATGTAAAGTTAGGTAATTATATTTACAAAGTAAAAATGATCAGCTACATCCAGGGGAGCCTAGCATGTCACACAAGGTTTTGTAAGGAATAAATACAGTGAGAAAAAGTGACATTTCTATTACAGCAAGCAGCTGGTCAGCAACGGTGGCTTTTAAAAAAGCACTGAAAGAGACTGGAAGGGAGAAGGGAAGGAGAGAGGAAAGCACACACAGGGAGATACAGGAGCCTCCCACATCCTTCCCCTTTGCAGAGGGAAAAAAATGCTGTGTGAGAGACCTGAGGCTGCAGCATCCCAGCCTGGGTCCCACTGGGGCTGCTCCAGGCACAGCAGGAGCTGAGGACTGAGGGCTCTGCCATTCCTGCACCCCAGAAATGGCTCTGGGAAACGACTCCTTCCCCTGGGCTGTTCCCAGGCACACGTGGCAGAGCACAGTGCCTGGATTTGACCCATCCCCACCCCGGGTCAGTCGGGTAAAGCTCTGCTCAGGGAGAGCCAAGGCCAAGCTGTTCTGGGCACTGGAGGAAGGCTGACCATTAATAGCTGAATGGCCAGGGCCACATCAGGCACACCCACACCCTCACAGGGCTCCCTTCTCTCCCCCCAAACCTCCATCCCTCCAAAGGATTCTCTACATTCTCAAGCCATCCAGAACTCCAAGTCCCAGGAGGGTGGACATAGCCCAAGCCAGAGCATTCCTGCTTTCTACTTAGCACAGCCTACAGTATTTGACATGCTTTGCTTTCTCTAGGTGAGAACAAACAGTGAGTGTTCTGTCCTGCATGCAGGGTGAAGGAAGCATGAAGAAAATAATGATAATTGCACCCATTATTCACAAGTTCAGGGCCAGCTGGGTGAGTTCAGATTTCTTGAGTAAATCCCACCCTCTCTTTTCCTTCAGCAGCCTCACACTGAGGCTGTTCCCAGCCTGCTGCTCCCTGTTCCTGCATTTGGGTCCATTTGTAAGGAGGGTTTTGTACCTCAGGCTCACTGAGTGTGGAGTTCCAGCCCATGGCCACGCTGCTGTGGGATGCTTGGCTGTGCTCTGGGGGCTGTGGCTCCCTTGGGAAGCACAAGAGCATCCCAAATGTGCTGCACAAGGAAGCACAGCCTGGGTTTGGTGCCTCCCAAAGCTGGGGAGCTCCCTGTGCTCACTGCAACAGCCCCAGGTGGCTGTGCCAGCAGAGCTGGGGCTCAGCAGGGAGGTGTTGCTGCTCTCTGTAGCACCAGGTAACAATTTGCACAGGCCACTATCAAACACAACGTTACTGAGTCCTCTGACTGGGAAAAAATAACCCAAATTTACAGCAAAGCAGGTGACAGTGGTCAAACAGACTGTGCATAATCTTTGGACAGGTACTTTCAAAGCTAAAGGTGTGGATCAGCAGAAAAGGTTTGGAAAGGTGTTTATAGCAGTGCTCAATCCCAAACAAAGCTTTATCAGGGTAGATGGGGTGGGTTGGACACTTCACACTCACTGCTCCCCTCCCAACCCACACGTGGGGGCCTCTGTGCTAGAACAAGACAAAAATCAAACCCACAACTCAGTGAAAAAAGAGAATTCTCTGCTAACTGCTGAGGGGTAAATATTTACACTGCGTGCTTGGAATACTATACAGGTTTTAAATTACTTTGTTTTTTAAAAAAGAATAACAAAGCTTTTTTACCTAAAAAAATGGAAAAAATTACAGAGCAAAGGCAAACCACAGCAAGTGTCCGTGTGCTTGAGTGTCCACAACAAACTGAGTATCCAAACCAGGACAAAAATGCAAAACTTGTGGAAGTGCCATCAAGAAGAGTTGGTACAAAAGTGACATATTTTGCAATTTTAAGGGGTAGCACTTTTTCTGCAGCCCAGTTCTCTGGTACTGAAAAAAAAAGGGGACTTTTCTGGTTTGCAAGTCAGCACCAATTCTAAGCAATTCTGATTTTGAAGCAAATGAACACAATTTGCTTCTTTATTTTAATATGGGGGCGAAGAAAAGGTGACATTTAAAGAAGGATTCAGTCTGGCTCAGGGGAGATGGTACAAATGGGAGGAAAAATCTACTCAGGAAAAATCTGATTCCTTGGAATGGATGAGAAGACACCCATGTATGTGCATTCACTGCACTTGACTTTTCCTAAGTTTCCCATTTCAGGGCTATCCATAGTGTGGAGTGGTGCAGAACTCAGCAGCTTGCCCACACACTTTCTAATTTAAATAGCCACTGATTAATCCTAAAAGATGGATGAAGCCTGGAGCAGGAAGAAGCAGGAGGATAACTAAGGACCATTGCTGTGAGTAAAAAGACTTCCAGCTGGATTTTCTGCACCCCCTTTATTTTCAAGCACTGTGCTCTGCAGGAATATTTCAGTTCTCGGCTGTTTATTGGTGCTGCAGGTTCTTTTTCTTTCCTGTAAAGGCAGGTGATGTGCTGCCTCCTGCCTTGGAGAGATGCTCAGAGTCAGCTGCAGCCTATGAGACCACAACCACCATGTTCACTAAAGGCCCCTTTGCTTAGCAAGAAATATTTTAAGCCCACAAGTGCAGCAATGAGGTTAATTAATTTGGCTTATTAACCATGACAAGCCCTGGCAGCAGTGCCTGGCCCCCAGCCCTGCACACACCACGTTCCTCTGGCTGTTCTGCCACCCAGCACCTTTTATTTCAGCTACACCTGTTGTGAGTTCCAGATTTCTCCCAGATTTGCTTCTCTCAGCTGTTTGAAGGTCCAGAGAAACTGGTCAATAGGGATTAATAAAAGTTCCCCAACAGGAAACCTCTGAGCAGCTGATTCCTCAGAGCTCATCCTGTCCATGCAAACTTCAATTTAAACCCTTTAACAGATGTTTCAGGAGTCCATAACCAGGGGGGAATGATGTGAGGACTGACATTTTCTGTACAATAAAGTAGAAAGAAACTAAAGGAAAGAGAGAAGAAAATCCAGCTCCATTGCTGAAGCTGCTGGACCCCTGCCAGTGCCTCATCATGGAGACAAAACCCACAGTGTGCAGTGCCTTGGGTGGAGAATTCTCAGAAGTAGCCAAGAAGCTTCTAAAATCTCTTGCTTAGCACAGGAACATGACTACAGGAAAGGAGCAAGAGCTGCACAATTTCCTGGGTGGTTTTCCCCCCACTAACCAGCAGTATAATTTTGTATGTGTATTAATCAGAGTATGCCCTGCCAGCCTCTCTTCACAGGGTGATTTAGGGCTGGAGCACAAGCAGGAAGGGCAGATTTGGCCTTCCCCTGTCTTCAGCACTGAGCTTTGCCCACACATGCAGTGCTTTGCTGCCCATCCTCACTCTTTTTTATTCTTTAAATCATATTAATGTATTTACAGATGCTAAGTCCAAAGCTGGGGATGATCCGCTCTGCCTGTGCCCTCTGTTTGCCCAGCTGGTCTCTACATTAAAAAATAAGAAATCCAGTGCTGTCACCAGGCTCAATACCTGGTCTCAGACAGGGCACTAAGCTGCAAAGAGGATTTTGTGGTATGAGCAAGTGTACAGCAGAAAACCTCTGTCCATGGGCAGCCTCAGGGTGCCAGTGACACAATCCTGTGTCAGAGGGGGCC
The DNA here is from genome assembly GCA_013398175.1 of Climacteris rufus. Classification (NCBI taxonomy): domain Eukaryota; kingdom Metazoa; phylum Chordata; class Aves; order Passeriformes; family Climacteridae; genus Climacteris; species Climacteris rufus. Next base: position 280,929 of record VZRZ01005092.1, on the reverse strand, counting down.
CATCCTGCATCCCCCATCAATGAGCAAACAGCAAAGTACGTAAGTGCCAGTCCTCATGCTTGGAATTAGGGTTTCTGAGCCAATGCAGCATCCAAGGGCAAGGCAGGATTTGCTGGGGAATCTAAGAAAGGTCATGGTCCACATGGCAAGGAGATCAGCACGTTCTGCTCAGTTGGCTACAAAGGACAAAGTCCCATCCTAAGTATAAAGAGAAGAGGAGGAGGAAGAGGAGGAGGAGGAGGGTGTTCTCCTGGAGCCAGTGACATCTTGTAGGGGAACAGCACTGACAAGGACAAGGCCTCCATGCCATCCCAAATCCATGCTGCCTCCCACAGCCTCTGCCAGGAGATGAGAGCTCAGCCCTGGAGCAGCCAAGGATGAAGTGTAAGGGTTATCCCAGCTGAGAGCTGGACAGGTGACCTGGGATGGACCAGGCCAGGCACCAGGGCTAAGTGACCATCTCCAGATATGGCCAGAAAGGTGCATCCAATCTACAAAGCGCAGTGGATGGAGTTACCTTCCCACCCAAGTAACAGCCCGAATTTGGATGAACCTGGACCACAGCACTGCCATCCCTGCTGCTCCTGCCATCTGCTCTGCTTGGCAGGTGTTTGTTGGTGTCCCTGCTTTACATTACAGACTGCCTTTAACCACTCAGAGATGCCAGCCAGGTGGGACAGTCCCAGCTGCTGTGAGCACAGGGCCCTGAACGCCCTTCACCCAAGTGTGAGGTGAGAGCAGACCCAGACCTGGCGCTTCAGTCGAGAGCAAGATAATGACAGGGAGAGAGAAGAGAGAGAAACCTGCACACAGCCAGGGACACAGGGCCCTCTTCTCCCAGAGGTGGATTTCTAAGAACATCACATTGAGTACTTGACTTGGAGAAAGCTGAATTTGGGACAGGCTAAGTCAGGGTGTGCTGCATTTGGTTCTTCTTGGCTGGAAGGGAAGCAGGACCCAGAGCCATGGCTATAAAAAGCCTCTGCTAAGCATGACCAACACACATGGGTTTATCAACAACAGTCTGTGCTTTAGATGGCCATTCCCAGCTTGGTGTGGTGGGATCAGGTGTTTCCACAGCCCCAGGACAGTGCTGAGGGGACCATTTCCACTTGAGGGCTCCCATCCACACAGATGATGATGATAACTCTTGGGCACACTGGTTCTTCCCTGGAGGGATGGAGGAGGACTGAGGCAGCTGCTGCCAGGGATGAGAGCAAAGCCCAGGAGCAGCACTGAGGCTCCTGGGAGTGGCTGCTTGGAGAGGTGGTCCAGGTGGGTCTTGGAAGGTTCCCAGGTTCTCCAGTGCCCAAATTATGGAATTGCTGTGGTGAACCTCGATATGGTGAAAGGCTGTACATCAACACATCTCAGAGGGCACGTCCTGCTCACGAGGGAAACGCTTTGTATCCGGGTGGTTGAGCATCTTTCCTACCCTGCTCCCATCTCCAGGACTTCCATGCATGCCCAGGCACACAGAGCATCCCGGCAGGAAGAGGTGCTCTGCCCACTGCAGGGTGCTGGCACCTGGCTGGGGACAAGCAGGGCTCCTCTGGGCAGGACTGGCTGCCATGTGCTGCCAGGAGTGCCCAGGGAGGTGCCAAGCCGGACACTTCGCCACAGCAAAGCCACACAAACTGGACAAGAGCCTCACTCACACCGTGGTTCGATCACACCGTGTCCTGCTGAGGCTCTGGTGGCTGGAACAGAGATGCTGCTCTGAGGAGGATGAAGGTGACTCTGGCAGCCACCATGGCCCAGCCTGGCAGGACTGGGGGTGGCTCCACCAGCCCCATGGGGCTCTGAGAGCTGCACCAGTACCAGCACCAGACCCAAAACCAGCAGGGAAGCACTGGGAGCTGCGGCCTCAACCTTGGCTGAGCACCTGAAGGACAAGAGGAAGCTGCTCCAGGTGAAGGCCAGGATGTCTTTAACATCCCAGCCTGAAGTGGTGAGGTCACTCAGCCCCTAACCAGGGCTGGGAAGCCAATGTGCTGGAGTCTCCTTCAGCCCTGGGGATGGGAGAGGCAGGACCTGGGATCTTTCCAGGTGATATCTTTAAATGATGAAGCCCCAACACCTGCAAAGCAGCAAAGGCTTCTAGGAAGCCTCTGCTCAGCTGGCTGCAACCACTTAGTGCTACCAGCTCCTCATCTCTTGGTTTGTATCCCTTTACCAGCCTCACGGTGCTAAATAGCACATTTTAAACACAAAAGGTATTAGGACTGAGAAGGTCTGAAGCATATACTGGTTTTGAGATTTTTATTTCAGGAAAAGATTAAAGAATTAAAATAGGAGCTGCCCTGCTGACAAGAAGAGTTGAATTCAAGAAGCTGGTAAAAAAGGAGCATTATATGCATTGAGCACTGTGCATTTTCAGTCAATATTGGCTCTACTTTCTACTCTACTTTCCTTTGACTAGGAAAAGGGAGTTTCACATGCGCACAGACCCTGGGATACACAGGATTCAATGAGAGGAAGGGAGTAACAGCAAAAAAAAAAAAAAAACAAACAAAACCAAGAGTGCTGGGCTTGATCTAACAGAGGCAAGAAAGTGATCTTACAGCTCGGCCCCTGGGACACCAACTCCGACCAGCAGGCAGGCGGGAGCGAAGAGGCGCCGGCGGGGCCGGCTGGATGGTGCACTTCAGTAGCTGCAGCTCCCCATCCATAACCACCTGGGCAGCCACCAAAGCTTGCTGGGCTTCGGTGGCACCTACATTCAGGACACGGCACAGTCACGGGGCAGGAGAGTCACTTCTTGCGTCCTTCCCCAGCGGGATGGCAGCGTTGTACCTCCGGGCTGCGGGCGCCGGCACGGGCTCGCGCTCCCTGACAGCTTCCCCCGGGCTTTCCCCCCTTGTAGGTGCAAGTAATGCAGTCGAGATCAAGGTTAGATCAGGCTCCTGGTGTGCTCTGAGCACTGGGTCTCTAGACAGCAGTAAGAGCTCGGTCTGGCCAACACCAGCCAGGCCCTGCTCGCTCTTCCCGACAGAGCTATAGCTTATTAACAGGCTACTGAGCCTTAATACTGACACTTAGTGTAATGGTTTACAGTAAAGAAAGGATTCTCCTACAAAGCGCCGAAGAGAGGGGGGAAAAAAACCCCACTCCAATCCCTTCCTCTCCCTCTCAGAGTCTCTGGAGCATCTCACAAGCAGGGAAAGGAGGCGAGGGGGGGGCACCGCCACGGCGGCGCCGGGTCCCGTCGGGGCGTCAGGACGAACGACAGCGAGGACATCGTGAGGAACAGAGACAAACGGTGCTGGTGCTGTGCTGCCTCAAGCTGGGAGGTGCGCGTGGTCAAGCGGAGCGGGGAGAACTAGTCTTTCTTCAAGTCCCTGGATTCAAAAAGCTTCAGGCGTTCTTGCACAGTCAGGCCTTCCTTCAGACTCTGGCAGAGACAAAAGACAGAGAGCGTTGGGGCAGGCGGGGCGGGAGCCGTGGCAGCGAGGAGGGGGCTCTGGGGGGATTAGTGGGACATGCTGAGAGAAAACACACGGTTATGGAGGGTGGTTACTGGTGGGTGGTGCCTTGAGACAGGGTGAGACTGCAACGACCCAGCTGACGAACCAGAAGCAATGAGAGGCACATCATGCTGCAAGCGGGATTAGCTGACTTGGGAACGGCCCCCAGAGCTCACAGTGCAGTGCTGGATGGGGCAGTTCCAGCAGAGGGAGGGAGCCCTGAGCAGGCCAGCTCAGATCTGCTACTCTGAAGCCCCAGGATGCTGAGCAGGAGCTGCAGGCTGGTCCTTCCCTGCCTCCTGCACCACTGTGGCACCGACAGGGACAGTCCTGGCTCCTCTCCATGCAGGATTTGCTCAAGAAACCCTGGAAACTGCTGTGTGCTGCCAGTGACCTTCCCACCCCTTCTCTAACCCCAGCCTCTCCCAAGCCAAAGCTGCCTCCACTGCCCAGGGTTAGACAGAGGACTCCCAAATGCTGCTCAGGTCTGGCAGGCTCTGATGGCTGATCCAATTCAGATGCAGCATCCAGATTTCAAGGCACAACTCTCAGCTGGCCAACAGCCAGCCCTGCTGAGCCCCTGGCATTTGGAATTGTGAAATCCATCACCTACATGTAGGGACTCAGGAGCACAGCAGTGAGAGGGGCAGAAACCCAGAAACAAATTGCCTGACTCCTGCAGGACAGCTTTCAGCTGAAACGAGCCCAAAAGGACACACCAGTCCAATGCCAGCCTCCCTCCTTCCTGCAGCCCCAAACCTGAGACATGAGAGATTCAGGGGAGAAAAGCACTGGGAGGTGAAATGTCCCTGTGGATGAGGAGGCACAGCCACCCCCATGAAAACAGCCCCCAGAGCCAGGGCTCTGCCCCTCTGTGCCCCACTGCCTGTTCCCACCCACAGCACTGCCTGCCTGCCAACTTGCAAGTTCACTCTGCAGCTGGAACATTATTTGCTTTACAGACCAAGACCTGGCACCTTCAAAGGCACAGACTGGAGGGATGGAAATCAGCTCCTGTGGGGAAAGGCTGAGGAAATTGGGATTTTTCAGCCTGGAGAAAAGAAGGCTCAGGGAGACCTCAGAGCCCCTTCCAGTCCCTAAAGGGGCTTCAAAAGAGCTGGAGAGGAACTTTGGATGAGGGGCTGGAGGGACAGGACACAGGGAATGGCTTCCAACTGCCAGAGGGCAGGGTTAGATGGGACATTGGAAATAAATTCTTCCCTGTAAGGGTGGGGAAGCCCTGGCCCAGGTTGCCCAGAGAAGCTGTGGCTGCCCCGTCCCTGGAAGTGTACAAGGTAGGACGGGGCTTGGAGCAGCCTGGGATAGTGGAAGGTGTCCCTGCCCATGGCAGGGGGTTGGAACTGGATGATTCTTAAGGTCCTTTCCAGCCCAAACCATCCTGTGATTCCATGATCCTACTACCAGGCAGCTTTCCCTTCTCCTTTCCCTTCCCTGGCCATGGTGCCAGAGGACTGTTCAATCACAGCAGCAGGTCAGACTTTTGGGCTGGATTTTCTTTCCCATGTGTTTACCAAGGCAGGACTCCATGATAAACTCGCCCCAAGGCTGTGCAGATTCCCATGGTTACTGCATTTCTGGAAATGTTTTTCCTCCCACAGGCCCACAAGCTCAGAACACTTTGCCAGGCAGCACGGAAATGAAAGCAGTGAATTGGACTGGATTTCCCAACACCGTGTGCTCTCTTTCCAAGGGGCAGCAGAGTCTCCTGGGATGAGAGTCTCTGAGCACACACTTCCTAAAGGAAGTTTACTTTGGGCCTCTTTAAATGGGAGCAACTCGTGCATTCCAGTTTCTCGCATCTGATTTCTCATCAGATGGAAGGAGACACCAGGAATCATCAGACTGTTCTGCCTCATGGCACAAATTCCAGCAAACTCAGCCCCCAGGCAGTCTCACAACCCAGTGGAGTTGCTGAGGAGGAGAGCCTGATGAAGTGAGACTAATGTAGGATGATATCTGTGAGAAAGGGATCTTCCAACAGAATTCCTGGGGCTCTTCAGCCACTGTGCTGGGAGCTCCCCTCTCCTAACGTGCCTCTGCAGGTGCTCCAACCTCAGTCTTTGCCATGGGCCAGGAAATTCACTACTGCTCCAGTTAAGGGAGCTATCTGGCTCATTAGGGTCAGCCTCATTCCTCATCAGCTCCTTCCTTTTGCTGGAGGAGCTTGGAAGCCAGCATGTGGGAAGGTGAGCAGAAGTAGACTACTGGGCAAGGAAGACTCTTGCTCAGGCACGGATCAACCTGAAGAAGCAGCAATTGTGGGGAAAGGAATTTAGGGCAGCCCAGGACATTCCCTCTGCAGCTGGGGTGGGTGAGACCATTTTCCATGCTCTGGGACATTGTGGGAAGTACACTGAAAGGCATCCCTGACTATTCCTGCACCTGGCTAACAGCAAAACAGGTGTTTTCCTATGAGACCTGGATGGTCCTGGAGTTTAGTCTCAGGCATGCAGAGTCATTCAGGCATGCACACTCAGTGTCCCACACTCCCAACACAGCAAACAGATAAACATGCCCCACCATGTCCAAACCCTCTCGGTGATGAGGAGCTGTGTTGGTGAGGGTGGGAAGAGCAGGAAGACAAGAGAACCACATTCCCCAGGGAAGAGCCAGAGAGATCGCGTTCCACACGGACCTTGGGTGCGCTGACTTCTCCCCTCCCCTTCCCCTGCCCCCAGGGAAAGAATGAACTGTGAATAAACCGTCAGTCACTGAGAGGAGGAGGGCTCTGCTGTGGCAGGGAGGTGTGAGCAGTGCATGCAGAGGCTGGGCCGCTCCGGCGGCGCCGGGAGGTGCCGGTGTGTTTACCTACGTGGCAGGGAACCTGGACTCGGGTTCATTTCAGTTATCCCATGAGACCTGCTCAATAACGGACTGTTGAAGGAAAAAGCAAAATAAAACAAAAAAAAACAAAAACAAAAGAAGAAGCTCATAAATCCCACGTGAATTGGCGCTGGCGCAGCCCCAGCCCCCCGGCCCGCAGCGATGCCCTTGCTTGCTCTCCTCTCCTTCCTCACCACGCAACACACATGGGGATCACACAAAAAGTGATTGGAGGCGAAGTGGTGAAGGCAAACCCAACATCAGAGTGGCCCAGCAGGTCTGGGCTGCCCTGAAATGTGCAGAAGTCTCTCTGTGTTCACTGGGTGCAGCGCAGACACCCCAAGCTGAGGAACTGCTGCTCACAGAGCTCTGAGTGCTTCCCCACGTGGGCACTGAGCTTGAAGCATTTTGCCTGCCCTGCAAGGGCCCAACCACTTCAAACATCACCACGAGACACCAGGTGAGAGGCAAAGCAGGTCTGCTCACGCTGAGCTTCCTCTCAACTGCCCTGTGTTTAATGCTGACTCCTGATCAGCATTATTTGCCCTTCCTTATCCCTGCGGTCCCACATGATGTAACTGGCTGCCAAGGAGAGCTTGGCATGGCATCACTGGGCTTTGGGATCAACAGCAAGCACAGAAGGACCACAGAAGCACAGGGCCATCTGCACCATGTTAACACACAAGCAAAGCGTGTGGTAAATATGCCCAGGGCTGAGGCATCATTGATACACATAAAGACAAAAAATCTTGCAGTGATGAACACTAAAACTAGAATGATGTGCACATTTCCACCTAAATTTACAACTGAAAACAGGGAGCAGATACTGGGATAGTCCTCCTGTGAAAGACCAAAGAACAGGGTGAACTTCAGCCCTTTTTCCAGCCAGGGAGCAGCTTCACACCTCCATCTCAGCAGGGTCCAGTGGGGGAGCGGGCCCTGCCTGGCTGCACAGTCAGTCCTTTTGCAGTCAAAGACCATCCAGGCTAGCCCTAGTGACCAGGAAATCCTCAGTTTTCTTCCCCTGCCAATTTCTTCCCACCTGGGATCCCCACCAAAGAGAAATGCTGGGCATTCCTCATTCCCATCCCACTGGGCAGGAGATCTGAGCTCACCTTTGACCTGATATTCCTTAGTTGCCGGCTAACACTGGATCTGTCTTTCTTCAAGAAATCAGGGTTGCTTTTTGATTTCATAATATCTGGGAAGAAGCAAAAGAAGTGGCATTAGCCTGGTGCCCACTGCATTCCTGCAAGGACAGGGCTGGGGCTCACCTGCCCTCCCAGCCCAGGGAAGTGCCCCGCTGAGCCCGACTCAAGCTGTGCTGCCCTAAGGGCAGAGGGGCTTTTGGGGGTCCCTGCTCCCCTGCATCACGAGGTTTTCCTGATGCAAAATGCCAGAAGGCTTTCAAAGCCCACCAGCTTTGGGTTGGAAGGCCAAGTCCTACACTCAGACCCGGGTTTGCACTCCAGGATTGACGTGTTAGCTCGGGACACCCAGGACTGCTTAGAGCTGCCGGAGGAGGACTGACCATATCCCGATACAGTGGTGTTCACAGGGGATTTCTCTCCCTGAGCTTCTGTGGCTGCTTTCAGCTGCTCTTTCAACCTGCTGATATCACAGTCTGCCTTGGCCTTCACGATGCTCAGCTCCGTGTAGATGTCTTTGTACTTGTCGCTGGCGTATTTCTTATCCTGGCAAGGGAACAAGAAGAACCCGATGGAGCCAGACAGACAGCTGGAGCCGAGGGGTTTGTGGATGCACTGAAGAGGAGCTTGGCAAATGCTGACGGAAGAAGAGCCGGCAGCAGGAGAAACGCTTGGCCAGGGCAATGCACACCCTGGGAGCTGCTCCCAGCAGCGGAACGGGACTACAGGAATGGAGACAGGCAGAGCTGAGAGCCAAGGGCGAGCACACAGTGCTGCCCGTGCATGCAGCCCCTCAGCTACAGGATTGTTTGTGGCTTTTCCTTTCAGCCAAGACACAGAATTCAAGCAGAATTCCCAGAAATGGCCTTGGCTTGTCCAGAGCAAACCAGTTCCACCGCTGCAAGGCTGGGCAGATCTCTAACACTGATTGTTTGTGCCATTTAAATCTGATCTGATGTGACAGAAAATGGGGAAATCACGCTGAAAGGGATGTTTTCCCACACTGTCTCCTTTGTGGGCTAAGTCCTAAATTGATACAGTCATGGAGTGCTTTACTGATGACATGAAAATGGGTATTGAATTCCATTCAGGGGAAAAATGAAATACGGTTTCAAATCTGGGTGTAAATGGGCGGAAATCTAAGCACAGACACACAGCAGCAGAGCACAGTAAGATGATTTGCAGAACCATCCCTGGCATTACCCTCAGTGCCGTCTGCAGCTCGTCTTTGAGGGAGCTGATCTCCTGCTTCAGGTACTGGATTTCAGATTCTTTGACCCGCAGCAGGACCTGTGGGAACAAAAACCAACATCTTTGCAGCCCAGCAGACAGTGTGACACTGGTGACAACTGAGCCAGGGCTGAGCCAGCACCACAAGGCCTCTGGTCCACCCATCTTCTTCTTCTCACAAGAAAACTCCTCCTGGATCTCTTGGGAACTTGCCGAAGCTTGCACTGCTGATGTGCTCCCTGCACACCCCAGTTTCTGTCCCCACTGCTCTGCATGGATTGGATCCCAGGGACAAGCAGGGGCTGGAGAAGGAAGATGAAGGCAGCAACTGACAGAACGAGAGGACACAGTCTTAAGCTGCACCAGGGGAAATATAGATTGGATACTAGGAAAAAGTTTTTTACGGAAAGAGTGGTTAAATATTGGAACTCTTTGCCCAGGGAGGTGGTGGAGTCACCATCCCTGGATGTGTTTAAAAAAAGATTGGACGTGGCACTTGGTGCCATGGTGTAGTGGAGGTGTTAGGGCATGGGTTGGACTTGGTGATCTTGGAGGTCTCTTCCAACCTGGTGATTCTGTGATTCTGTGAGTGTCTGGCTCGACAGGGTGAGAAGGGAAGATTAGGACCTCAGCATCTCCTGGCCTCATGCAGCCAACCATGCACAGTGCTGACCAGCCATGAGGCCTGACTGGGGGGACGGGTGGCTGGGACACTTTCTTGGGCTGTGACACCTTCCCAGTCTGGGACAGTCTCTTCCAACCTGACACCTCCCATGCTGTGACACCTCCTGGGCTGTGACACCTCCCGGGGCACACAGCACTGGTGCCCACCCCGTGCCCCTCGGCAGAGCTCACCTCCAGCTCGTAGGCGTCCTTGCCCTGCGTGAGAGGCGACCCAGCAGCCTCTCCCCCGCCCTCCCCGGTCAGCAGGGTCCGCAATCGCGTGATCTCCGCAGCCAGGCGGTTATTCAGCTCCTGGAGAGAGGAGGAGAGCCATTGTGGGAAAGGGGGCATGGCCAGGCTCAGAGTGGAGCCCAGCACCACCTGGGCAGGGATTCTCACCTGGTTGTGGGCGTTGAGCTCCTGGTTCTCCCGCTGGCACTGGCGGAGGGCCTGCCTCTCAGCCTCCAGCGCCTGCGCCAGGTGGGCGTTCTCCAAGCACTTCTGGGAATACTGCTCCGAAAGCACCTCCAGCTCCCGCTGCACCGACTGCAGCTCCTCCCTGCGGAACACACCCGGGGTACTGCCCTCTCCACAGCCCCCTCCACAATGCCCACTCTTCCTCCAGCACCACGGGACAACCCAATAGGAAGCTAAGCAATGAGCGTGAGGATTGCATATTCCCTTTGGGAAAAAACTCAAGCTCAGAGTGACTCAACTCTTCCTCCTCCTGGCAGAGCTGTGCTTGGGCACCAAAGGGGATGGGAAGTCGTTCTCTCAGAGGTTAACTGGGAGAATTGCCTCAGGTTTCCAAAAACTGAGCTGAGATCTATCAAAATCTACCTATGAGAAATTCTTCCCTGTGAGGGTGGGGGGGCACTGGCACAGGGTGCCCAGAGAAGCTCTGGTTGCCCTGTCCCTGGAAATGTCCACGGCCAGGTTGGATGTAGCTTGGAGAACCTGGTGTAGTGGAAGGTGTCCCTGCCTGTGGAAGGGTTTAGAGTAAAATAATCTGCAATGTCCCTTCCAACCCAAACCATTCTAGGATTCTAAATTTCCTCTGGGCACTCGGACCAGGGGTATTTGCACACCTCCACATCTTATACAGATGTATCAAGACTGGTAAGCTGCCAAACTGCTCTGCTCAGCTCCCACAGGAGGACAGCCTCGCCACAGGAAGCTCAGCTCTTCCTCCTTGCCTATTGAACAACCCTCCCACTGCAGCTGCATGAGAAACAGCACTGGCTGCACATCTGCTACTTCTGGGGACCATAAAACAGCTATTTTGGGTAATATGGGGACATTAACCTGGAGCCTGAAAGATTATGGGCAACCAGGAAGCTCCAATGGATGCAGCTGGATCAGGACCAAGGGAAGAGGCCCCCGGAATAACCCCAAACTCATTGCCAAAATCAAACAGGAGAGAGGAGTCTCCCACATGGGTAATCTCCCTGCAAGATGGCAACAGCCAGAGGATGATGATGATGATCTTACAGGTACTGCCTTCGGAGGGCCTCGATGTCGGCGTTGACGCTGCTGATCTGGGAGCGCTGGGACTTCTCCAGCTCCCGCTCCAGCTCCTCCCGGTGCGCGTTCTTCATGGCCTCGATGGCTGTGAGGGGCAGCACAGGGTCAGCACCCAGCACCCTCCACCCACAGGGGGGTTTGGGGAGTTTTTGTTTGTTTTTTAAAGGAACAAAACCAGAGCGATCCCTGCAAACCGCCCACTGCTTCACGGCCCCTTCAGTGTGTGCCCCAGCTGCAAAGGGGCTTCTGCAAATCCCACTTTTTAACAGAGTCCAAATGATTGTCCAATTCACACATTGTTTCCTGGACTGTGGGACTCCTAATGCAGAGTCCTTGAGCTCCAGTGTTTTAACACTCCCTGGGGCACTGAAAAATGCATTCAGCGTGGAATTGGCAATAAATTAACCACAGGAATGACTAATGCCTTACTGAGTTGGAATGGAAAACAGATTAGACTGTGTAACAGCCAAGGACAGGGGCACCAAGCCTGGAGAAGGACCAGGACAGGGGCACCAAACCTGGAAAAGGACCAGGAGACAGTCCTCCATCCAAAACACCTCTCCCACCAGCCCTTTCCCATCTCCCTGTGCTCCTCACCCAACACTCATCCCATCCCTGCTCTGCTCAATGGAGCAAACACCATCCCTGTGTCCCCATCACCACAGAGCTGCCCCACCATGGGGGACCCTGAGGTACCTGAGATGGTGGCAGCCGTTTCCTCTGCCAGCAGGCGATCCTTCTCCTCCCGCAGCTTCTCCAGCTCCCGCTGGTGCTGCCGCTGCAGGTCCTCGATCTTCTTCTGGTGCGTCTCCTCCATGGCTGCAAAGCCCCTCTCACATGTTGCCTGCAAAGGGACGAGGGGAAGGGGTTGGCCCAGGAGCACAGGGCCGGTGCCACGGCGGTGGGGAGCCCAGCAGGAGCCACAAGCCACCGGGCAGGGCAGCTCCCAAGGTCCAGCACGGATCTTCTCCTTCCCCAGCCATGGAGCAGGATGGGCCACACAAAGGTCAGGGCTTGTCCTGCAGTCACTTGACCCCCGACAGCTCCAGGGAAAGGGAAGTGCAGAGTAGGTCTAGGGGCAGACCCGGTTGGGGAATGCAAATATATGTCAAAAAAACAACCAAAAACCCTTCTGTGCCCCTTCTGCTCTTTGCAATGCCTGTTTTTTTCCACCTCTGGGTGGAAGGAAGATGACATGACAGCAACAGGACCTTCATTCCCAACCAAGTATTGCTGCAAATGCTGCAGGGACAATTACTTGCCAATGAGTTACTAGGTATGAACTCAGGCCAGGACATGGGAGCAGCGATTTGGGGACTTGGCATTCACCAGGGATGAGGTCCTGAATTCCTGCCTGGTCCTTCTGCCCCTGGCACAGCCCCCACTCCTGCCTTTGCAGCAGACAAATGCAAAGCCTGTCCCCAGCTCAGCTGCCAGCCCAAGCACATCGGGATCCCACAGGGACACGCAGCTGCAGGACAGAGACAGCAGCAGCAAAGCCACAGGCAGGCCCAAGCCACAAGCAGAGAAGGGGCACACGTTGGGGACAAGGTGCTGAGCCCCCTCAGACAGCTTGGGACAAACCTGGTGCCAAGCACTGCACAGGGCTTTTCCTCTTCTTAATGACACAGGTTGGCTTTATTCCCTGATTTCAGTGGACCTCTTCTTGATTAACACTTTTCCAGGGGAAGTAAGAACTGTCACCTAGGGACCTCTGGGACCCCACGGGAAATTTTAGGGGGTCGAAATCATTCCCCCAGTGAAGAAAGTGCTCAGGACAGTCCACCACCGCTGACCCTCACTAACATACATCCCTCAGCACCACTCTGTTGGCTAATGCTCTGTAACCTATGCCATTCTTCATTACCAATTTTCAGCTGCAGTGGTTTTTTACCTCCCCTTTAATTTTTAATCCTGAGGCATTCTTCACTTTCTCAGCCTTGTTTATTTTTATTTTAAAAACTCCAACTCAGTGCCAGAACCTGCCTGGACTTGGCTGTGGCACAGAGCAGCCCTGCAGGATTCTTCATTATACCCAGAATCATAGGATATGCCGAGCTGGAAGGGATCCACAAGGATCATCAAGTCCAACTCCTGAAACACCTCTAATATTGGAGGACAAAGGTGAACACTCCTCCTGGAGTAGTCTGGACGTAGATTCACTGCTTAATGTATTGTAAATGCATTGCCATAAATCCATGAGATTTGAACATGTGCAAACCAGTATCTCATAGAATCCCAGAACGGTTTGGGTTGGAAGGGACCTTAAAACCCATCTTGTTCCACCCCCAGCCATGGGCAGGGACACCTTCCACTATCCCAGGTTGCTCCAAGCCCCATCCAACCTGGCCTTGGACACTTCCAGGGATGGGGCAGCCACAGCTGCCTGGGCAACCTGTGCCAGGACCTCCCACCCCCACAGGGAAGGATTCCTTCCTAATAACTGACCTAAATCTACCCTCCTTCATCTTAAAGCCATTCCCCCTTGTCCTGTCACTCCATGCCTTTGTCCAGCTCTCCTGGAGCCTATTTAGGCACTGGAAGAGGCTCTAAGGTCTTCCCGGAGCCTTCTCTTCCCCAGGCTGGAGAGTTACTGGTGTTACTGACATTACCTTCTCCATCAGGTTCTGCAGAGAAGAATGGAGCACATTTAGGCCTGTGATTTGGGCAGGTTTCCAGTCACCTGGTTGGCTTTCTGACCATCACTGCTTCACTCCAATGGGATTCAGCAAATCTACTGCTCTCCCCAGGCCAAAACCAGCTTTTGGCTGGAGCTGAGCCACGCTTTACCCCCAGCACAAATGTGTGCTGGATCTTGTGGCTGAAGCAAACTCTCCCACATTTCTGCTGATTCTGAAGAGCAACTCCTCCATGAAAGCCTTGTCAGCACAGCCTCAGCATCGCTGCCTTTTTGGCTTCCTGTTCAACCTGGCAGCCCCCCTTGGTGCTGCCAGAGTCCTCCACCACCCTAAACTCACTTCCTAACTGGGAATGCTCTCCTATGAAAAGTGAAACACCAAACCCAGGAGGTTTTTTTAGATGCTGGACCATTTCAGAGCCAGTCTGATTGGTGGGGCAATTTGAACATTTCATTGCCAGGGGGTTTCTCTGCACCTCACCTGGGTGTCCTGTAACTGTGCACTCTTTATCACGTACAGAATCACTGTGTCCAATACCAGCACGGTCCTCGCAGCCTCCTGCAGAGGAGTTCTGCTTTGCTAGAGAATTTGGCATCTGTCTGCAGCTACTTTCCCCAGGAACATATATTTTGAGAGCATCAAGTTTCCATTTCATCCTGAATTTTTGAAGGCAGCAGAGACAGACTGGAGATTTGATCAGATTAGGAAAGACAGAGTTGAGGAATGCTTTTAAAGGGAAGTCACAGACAAAATGTACATTGGGGGTACAAGGAGAAACACTGTGGTCTTCGTGTTGAAGGAGAATGATGTTATTGAGCTACTTTGAAACTCTCTCTCCTTCTCCACACAAAGATCACCTCCAGAAATCCACCCTCGCCAGTCCAGCAATGCATTTAGAATACCCCAGCATCGAGAAAAGGGAACACCATGCTTTACAGAGACCTGTCTAACACGTTGGGGCCTGTTTCAGCAAGCTGGCTCTTTTGGGGGGTGCCCCTTGATTCAGCAAGCGAACCCCAAGACTGCACATGCCCTCCCACCTGCTCAGCAGCACAAAGCAGAAAGTGTTAACCATATCAAGACCTTTAGGTTTTCAAAGTCTTTCTGGTATTTTTCCCTCAAGGTGGAAGCGTTGCCCTCCAGATGTTTGTTCTCCAGCTCGTCCCTCATGACGTTCATCTGGGCCTCCAGCTCCTGGATGCGTTCCCTCAGGCCATGCATGGAGTCTGGGTCGCTGCCGGGGTCCTGCCCGGTGCCACCCGCCTCCCAAGTGTCCCCACCGCCCGGGGCCACCGCGGGGGACGCCTCCGGGTGCTGCCTCTGGTACTCGTCGAGGGTCTCCTGCAGGCGCTGCAGGTTCTGGCTGTAGTGCTCCTGCAGCGCCTGCAGCTCCTCGCCGTGGATGACCTGCAGCTCCTTGATCTTGGCCTGGAACTTTTCCTCCAGCGTTTGCATCTGCTCCAGGTGATATTGCTCCATGTTCTGCTTGTCGCGGACAATAGCATCCAGCTGGTTGAGGCCCTCGGTCCTCTCGGCCTTCAGGGCATCCTCTGTCCTGTTGAGCTGCTCGATCACGTTTCGGATCTCCTCCTCGTACCGTCCCTGCAGCTCGCTCAAGCTCTTGCTGTGCTTATGCCCTTCCTCCTCCAAGAGCCTCTGCTGGTTTTCCAGCTGGGACACCTTTGCTTTGAGGTCGGCGTTCTCCCTCTCCAGCACGGCGATGACCTCGCTGTACTCGCCCTGCTGCTTCCTGAGCAGCTCCTCGTACTCGTCCCGCAGGAGAGACACCGTCTTCACGCGCTCCTGGCACAGGGCATCCATGCTCTGCAAGGATTCCTTGTAGGACTTCATCTCCCTCTCGTGCTCCAGCCGGACTTTGCACGCGGCGTAACAAACCTGAGCCTGAACAATCGCGTCGTGGACTAACAAAGACGAATAGCGCTCCAGGTCTCCCATGCACGAATGGTAGGAAAGACTCTGGGATATCTTCAGGAGCTTCTGACAGTCTCTCATGGCCTCCTCAGGAGGCAGAGAGAGTAAGGCAACAGATATCTCCTTCAGAACACTGGATTTGTCCTTTAGCTGTTGGGCAAGATCTTCCTGAATGGAAACGAGAGCTTCACTACTACGGTCTGGCGTGCTGCCCAACTCCTCCACCTTGGCTAATTCCTGGCATGGCACCATTTGGAGATGGCTCCCATCCCAGGAGATCTGGGTTCTTTCTGAAGCATCTTTCTGTATTTCAAGTGCTTCAGAAATCTGGTGCATAACTCTGTCAAACTCAGGAGTCCTGTACGCTTTGATGATCTCCTCCAACATGCATTTGTGCTGCTGGAGAGCTGTTTTGGTATTATGGAGCTCTTCTTCGATTGTTTTTAACCTCTGATGAAAAGATTCTCTCATTTTCTGTGCGACAAACCCAAGTTCTGCCTTGATCAATGTAGCATCTGCTACAGCACTGAGAAAACATGGTGAAAACCCTGAACTTGTTTCTGTTTTGCCCTCAGCTTCTCCGTCTCTAGTGCTCAAGTGTGCTCTCAACTCCTCCACCTGGCTCCAGAACTCCCCCTCCAGCAGCACCTTCTTAGATAGGATGCTGGCCAAATCGATGGCTGTATGAGAAACACTTGCTGGCTCCAACAAAACCACTTCAGCTGTTCCCTGGATCTCTCTCAGAAGCTGGGCTATCTCAGAGCTTGCATTTTTCAAAGACTCTGCTATTTGGTTGATGAGAGAGGCCTCAAACGCCACCCTCTCAGAAAGCCATCTCAGCTGGCCAGTGTCAAACATTTCTGCTCGCTGCTCCTTGCAGACGTGCTCCTCTTCTCCCAGACCCCCTCCTTCTGGAGTGGGGCTTTCCGTGGTGAGGCTTTCACTCTGCTGACACTCCGACGGGACTGGCGCCCCACTCAAGGCTTGGATTGCATTTGATAAGGTCGTTTCCATGCTGGACAGAGTAACAAGGAACAAATCACCCTCTTTGTCCTTGTCTGATTTAGGCAAGGATCTCAGCTGCTCCCTGCACTTCTCTAAGCAAGTCAGTGCTTGATTGTTTTTCATCTGGAAACCTCCCAGCTCGCTGACGTGACTTTCTATGAGCTTGAACTTTTCCTGCCTCTCACTCTCCAGCTGTGAGATCAAAGCATTGACTTGGGACAAGCTGGTCTGAAGCTGTTCCCGCAGCTGGGACTCCGTGCTGGCCCACTGATGGTGGAGGGCGATGAGCGTCTCCTGGTTATGGCCGTGCTGGCTTTCCAGCTTCATCGTCACATCTTTGAGTTTCTCCTCCGTAATGTACAGTTTGGTTTCCAGGGAATGGATGATGGAGAGATAAGTCTCAGAGTCACTCGTCCCCGAGGAGGGGTAACCCAGAGTTGGCTCTGAGGACATGCTTTCTTCAGACAGTGATCTGTCCTGGCTCGTGTCTGAAGAGGTACTGCTTGTCCAGTTTTTCTCTGATCCATCTGGATGGATGTATTTCTGGCACTGGATGCTTGAGAAACGGATCCTTTGCCTCTTGGCCCCCATGACTCCTACATCAGGCTTTGCTAAGGCTTTCTGAACCAACTCTTGGTCCTGGAGCTCTACAGCTTTAGATGGGGAGCCAAATTCCTCCACTTGCCTCTGACTGGTCTCAAGAACCTCATCCTCCTCCTCCTTCAGTGCATAAGTCAGAGCAGGGAGGATATCCTGAGTTTGCAGAGCCTGCCCCAGTTGGGATGGATGATTTTCATCAGCCTCAAGACTGGGGCCAAGGTCTTCTGCCTCCTCAGCACATGGACCTGTGCCCACACTAGCTAATTTCTTTAAAGCCTCCTCCTTGGCTTTTAGCTTTACTTTAGTCTCCTCTAAACTGCTATCTAAAGCAACCATTTTAACCAAAGCCTCACTCAGATCTTGATCTTTCTTCTCCACAATTCTCAAGTGCATTTCCTTAACATGTCTCAGCTCTTCCTCTTTCTCTTTCAGCACCTCTTGCACACCCCGGAACTGATCTGACACCTCCTCGAACGATTGCTCCAGATTGTGGTAGTTGGTCTCCTCCATTTTTAACTTTGCTTGTAGCTTCGCCACTTCATTATCCGACTCAGCAACCTGATTCATGAGCTCGTGGAACCGGCACTTGATCTGATCCCTCTCTTGTTCGAGCTCCTTGATGTGCTCGGCGAGTTTCTGGATGCTGGCCTCCTTCATGGCCAGCTGCTCCTCCAGCTGGTGGACGAGCTCGCTGCCTTCGAACTTGGCGCTCAGCTTCTCCTTCTGCAGAATCTCCATTTGCTGCTCGCTGTTCTGCAGCTGGTTCTCGTACTCGTTGGCCTTATCCTCCACCTCCTTCAGGCTCCTTATCAAAACCTGCTTCTCCCTCTCGCAGCTCTCCAGCAAAGCCTCGTAGTTCTTCTGCAGCTTCTCCTCCATGAGGACCCGTGCCTGCTCGCTGGCGTTCAGCTGCCCGCTGAGGTCTGCAATCCTGTCCTGGAGCCGCTGCACTTCCTTCTGGTGGTCCCGCTGCAGAGCCTGCTGCATCTCCAGGTCCCGCAGCTCCTGCGTCTTCTCCAGCAGCAGCGCCTCCGCGCTCTTCAGCTTCTGCTCGCTGGCCCTCAGCTGGGAGCTGAGCGCGGCCTCGCCGTGCTGCCACTCCTCCAGCTGCTCTTTGGCTTTCTCCTTCTCGCTCCTCAGGTCGCTCTTGAGCTTGGACAGGGTCTGCTCCTTGATGGCGAGCTCGGCCGCCGCGTTGCTGAGCCTCGCCTGCAGGCTCTGAATCTCAGCCTCGTGGTGCCGGATCACGTCCTTGGCCTCGGCGTAGCTGCGCTTCAGCGACTGAATCTGCTGATTGATCACCTCTTGACGCTGGCATTGGGCTTCCAGCTCGCTTTGGAGGTCTTGGTTGACTTTGTGGAGCCTCTGCCAGGCACCTGATGGCGAGGCGGCCACCTCGGTCTTAAAAAAATTGATTAAATACTAGATTAGTAACACTCTTGGCTCTCCCTTCTGAGTGTCACACCTCTGGCCAGGCAGGCCATGGAAATGCTCCTCGCAGCGACTTGGCTGCTGCCCACTGCTCCAATTGGGATGATTTGTTCTTGGCACAATTTGTTTTGTTTAACCAACTTTTTTTTTTTTTAATGAGCGACAATTGCTTTCCAGTAACAGAAAACACTGACCACGACATTAAAACAGCTGTACAGTAACAGGCTAAAAGGAAACAAAAATAAACCCAAACTCAAACAGAACCAAAAAACAATGAAAAAGAAACACCAGCAGTAAAATGGAGACAGACAGACAAGAGAAAAATGGGAAGGATGATGAGGAGGAGGAGGGGATGGAACAAGGTGGAGGAGAAAGGAACTGCTTTTTTTTAGCGAGTTTGTTCGTTTGGTTGTGAAACAAAAAGTGCACAGTTCAGGTAACACAGTCCTACCGACCAAAAGCAACAACAGAAAGTGAAGTGACAGAAAATGACATCACATCCCACCCAAACGCAGGGAGACGAGCCAGCCGTGGTGGCGATGTCATTTCTGTGCCTGCCAAACAGGACTGAGTGGCTGCTCATCACATTAGAGAGATGCTGTTATGCTAAAGCTTAGGGCTAGGGAGGAGCTAAATTCTCTACCTGCAAAATAAAATAAACCAACAAAGGACAAAATAAAAAGCCCAACAAGTGGAGGGAAGGAAAAGGTGTGATGAGGATGTAAAAATGAAAGAAACCAACCTTTGTGAGATTCAAACCAAAGCAATGGAGCATGCAAAGAGAAAACTCACAGAAAGCGTCATGCAAAAGGCGACAGAAATTATGTATCTTAAAAAAAAAAAAAATACACAGACAGGAAGAGGCGAGAGAAGCACAGCGTTAAGCCTAGGAATTTGGCCTGCCTTGCTGTACTCTGGTTGCTGATTAAGGAAAGCCCACAGATGTGACACTCAGTTATGTTAAGTTAAATTTCATGCTTTACACCAAAAACATGCAAGAACATCCGCCCGGGACAGGTTAGTACGTGCCCCCTCCCACCCACCGTGGCCACAGCCAGGGGATGTCTCCGGCCTGTCTGCCAGGAGCAGGAGCCCCCAGTGCTTCTCCCAGTAGGGAGCAAAGTCAGGGTGCCCCATCCCAAGGAAGCTGAGAGCGAGAGAGGGGTTACACGAGGCCAGAGAGGCTTCGGTGCACGGCACATGCATTGGGGGGTGTCTCAGCAGCTGCCCCACACAACAGGCAGCGCCTGGGGGTCTGTGTGGGGCTGGTCAGGCTGCCAAGGAGGGGCTGCTGCCCCCCAGGCAGCTCAGGAGGGATGGGCTTGGCAGCAGTCAGGCTCCTCCATGATGGAGTTGGAGTGGCACATGAAATCCAGAGGGTTTGTCCAAAAAAATGCTGTGATGTTCATCTGCAGTCTAGGGCTGCAGAATTCCCCCAGCGGCTCCACTCCCTCCACCCCAGCAGGGTTTGGTGGGGTTACTCCCTTCTACAATAGGACTTTAATCCCTCTGGCTCCCAGGAAACACAAGGGAAATCCCCAGAACAATTACACTGGAGCAGGCAAAAGCTTCCAACCTTTCCAAAAACCCTCTCCAACTTCCAGGTCCAAGTTTGGGTCACTGCTCACTGCAGCTCAGCCCCTCTGCAGACTTCCCCCCTCTTGCCACCCCTCCTCGTATCGAGGCACTATGGCCAGCTTAAATCTGATGGTGGATTCAGCACCCAGCTTTTAGCCCCATCCTCTGATTTTTCCAGGCTCCAGGCAAAGGGAGGTCAGATGCCTTTGCCCCAGGGAAGTGGGAGTTAGTTACTCTTCCAGCACTGCCAAGTGAAAATGGAACTCCTCCAAGCAGGCACTGTCAGCTCAGAGACTCCAGAAATGAATTAATTACTCCTCCTGGGAGATCATGGGCAAGGAAAGCAAGATGTCCCCCTCCCTGGGCTGGCTCCACTGCCTGTGCAATTTCTTCAGGGGAAATTTTTCCTGTGAGAAATAAGGATGCAAGGTTTGGCGTCGACACTGGGTTTGCTGCCACGGGAGCGCAGCATGCAGCCACGCACAGCCACTTTGATCCACAGCCAGTTTGGTCAAGTAGATTTGAGCAAGTCAAAAAGCTGCCCCTGCGAAGGACAGGACCATGGACCCATGAGAGCAGTCAGAAGCTGCCCTGCAGGTGCCACGACTCCTCCAGGCATGGATGTTCCCAGAGGAAGGGCTGGGAAAAGTCCCACTCTGGCTGCAGGGAACGTGCCCGGGCGATCCATCTGAGTGTCCTGTGTTTGCCTGTGTAACTGGCACACAAAATCCCCAACAGGAGTAACTCCTGGGCTACAGGATGCTTGGAAAGCCTTGTGTGCACCCCAATTCCCGAGGGGAGAATCTGGGGCACAGAACGGGGGAAACAGCTGTTGCCAAGGCAAACACAGTATGGGATGGATCACAGGTGGACTTTGCTGAGGTCTCACCTGTCTGGCTGTGTTTTGTTTTCCCTCAGGAATGCTAACAGGTAATGCTGCCTTCTATCCCATCCCAGATCAGAGGTTTCATTAAGCAGGTAACTCTGGTAAAGCTACAGAATTAACCATGTTTGCAAGAAAGTCAAATGTCTCAGAGCCCAGTGGTGGTCACCCAGGATGTCCCCACGAACACCCCAGACTGAAGCCCACCAGGGACCCCCTCGGGCACAGGGAAGATGGATCTCTCTCTCCTCCCTGCTCTCCTACCTGCAACACGTAGCCCTCCCGGGCGCTCTGCTCCCGGCCCAGAGCCACTTTCAGCTGGTCCTGCAGGTGCCGGTTCTGCTCCAGGAGCTCCAGGGCCTCCTTCTGCTTCTGCTCCAGCTGGAGGGACACAAACAGAGACAGAGTCCAGGGAGTGGGCAGGGGGTCAGCCATAAGGAACAAGCACCTCGGAGGGGACACAGAGCAGAATGAACAGGGCTTTTGATGGCACCGCTGCTCTGCTCTGCTCTGGGATGTGGATTTCATTTTGCCAGGACAAATCCCTCCCCTCTGAAAGAACTAACTTATGCAACAGTGTTAATTCATAAAGCTCACTGTGGCAAAGGATGAAGGGCACAGCTCGTGCCTGGCACAACCCTGGCAAATCCCAGGCTGGTTCAGGTCAGTGATACTCCTGGTCAGTCCATGCCTGTACCCTTTTCATTCCCAGTAATACACCTTAATCCCAACTAAGAACAACCTTTGTTATCCCAGGCACGGGCCTCTTCCAAGTGAGCTGAGTCTCCTTTCTTTTCTAAAAATCTTAAGACTCTTTGATGTAGGCTCCACAAAGAAAAAACCTTTGTGGTGTGTGCTACAACTCAAGGCAGTTTGTAACTGCAGACACAAATCTCTACAGCTGCAGAGGCACAGAGGATTAGGAGCTTGAATTTGGAGTCTGGCTGATACACCTCAATTCTACCCATCTTGTCAGAGCCAGGCTGACTACAACCAGCACAAATCAGGCTTTGTTGGCTGGAAGGCGTAAGGAAGCACTAGGCTATAAGAACCACTCTTTCTGCAGTCCTGGGAACATGAAAGCTGCTGGCAGGGAGCAATGGGAACGAATGTGGATCTGTGCCCTGCCAGCTCCCCAAGGAACCTACAGCATCCCTGCTTGTTGCTATTATAAAGGAGGAGTAAATATGGCTTTTTTTAAGCCTATGTCAGGCTTCCTATAGTCACCACAGTGGCCTGAAGGCCATTTTGGCAGGCAGCCTGCACCCTACACACCCCTTTACCTCCTTCTCCAGCAGCGTGGTCAGGTGCTGCTTCGTCAGCCCCTCGTCCCGGTCCTCGGCGTGGGCGAGGTGCAGGGGCGTGATGGGGATCTGCTTCTCCTCCCGCAGCGGGGTGGTCTCCACCTGGTGCCAGCGCTGCTCTATCTCCACGTGGACGTTCTGCGGTTTGATGTCTGCTGGGACGGGCAGGATCCTGTCCACCTCCATCCTCAGCGCCTCTTCCGACCCTGCCCCGTCCACGGCATCGATCATCTCGAAGCGCTTGCGCCGCTCCTCCCGCCGCCGGGCCCGCTCCCGCTCCAGCTCCCCGGGGTCGGCGTCGCCGGCTCCGCTGTCCCTGGGGAAGGCGGCCGAGCCGCTGCCAGACGAGTCTGCGGCGTTTGCACGCTCCTGCACCAGGGCCTGCTGGATGGGGCGAAATTCAGCCCAGTCAAAGGTCTTGGAGCGCCCTTCTCGCCGGCGTTCGCGGGCCCAGCTCCGCTTCTGCTCCGGGTCCAGCTCAGTTTGCTCCGCATCCGGCTTCTCGCTTGGCTTCGGACCAGTCTCGAAGGAAGAGCTTGTTTTGCTTTTCTCTTCCGGCAGTGAGCTGCAAGGGCAGAGAGAGGGTGAAGGAAAGCGTCAGTGGGTGCTGGAGACGGCCGGGCACTCCCATGCATGCCTCGGATAGCCGGGTGGAAAGGGGCTGCTGGAAGCCCAAGCCAGTGCCACGTGGGTGCCCCCTGCCCCTCCGTCTCCTGTCGCCTCTCGGGCACAGGAGCTGCTGCTGCCCTTCCCCAGGTCGTGCTGGTGTGCAAAGCTTTGGTGCAAGCGGCCCCGGCTGCTCCTGGGACCCTCCTGGCACCCGGAGAGCAGCTGATCCCAACCTCGCTCCTCCTCAGCAGCCACACTGGGGCCAGTGACCACGACCCAGCAGCAGCCCATGGCCAAGGCAGCGAGCCCAAACTGTGGTGCCAGAGGCTCCAATAGCTCCTCCAGCTCCCCGGCTGCAGGGCTCCATGCACACCCTGGTCAGCATGGCCACAGTCACGTGCTTGCGGGAAGGATGCCACCAATGCCACCAAAGTCAGGCTGGCTTCAGAGCTGTGGGGAGGAGAAGCACAGAGCAGCTCTGAGAGTCTTGGGAAACAAGGGAAGGTTTCCCTTGAGCTTGGAAAAGTACCAGTGGGTCGAAAACTTCTCCATGCCACTATCTGCACTGAAGGCAGAGACCTCCCAGCCCCACAGGCAGCACAGGCAGCCCTCCTGGCACCGGGCAGAGCCCCACTGTGGGCAGGGGTCAGTGCAGCAAGGAGAACAAGTTATTCAACACATCATGGAAATCACTGAAAATGCCACTTTCTCAAGCAAGGAATGATTTTTAGAGCTGAGTTAGAGGGTTGGTGAGTTGAGGGGGGAGACATACTCATCAAGCAGGGAAAGTTAGTATGGAAAGGCAATACTGTTTCCAACCTACAGATAATCCATAATGCAGTATTACTTATTAAATGTGGACATGCCAGCCCTGTAACATGCAGATCAAAATTAAACCAGAAAAGAGCAGTATGCTAAGTTTCTGGAGGAAGCCTGTCCTGAGGGAGTGGTGGGCACTTGCTGAACCCTCTTTGCTATCCAAAGCCCCAAAGATGCCTCCCTCCTGCTCAGGCTGACTCCTAGTTGTCCCTGCTTCCAGTACAACCACAGCATCCCCCTGGGTTCCAGCCTCTGGAAGAGCTGGAAAGCAGCTCCCTGGGCCCTTCACTGCAGGCTCTGACCCATGGGACCACATGCATCGGGACTGCCATGACCAGGAGCAGCAGCAGCAGCAGCAGCATCACAACTTCCCCCATCTTGGAAACACACCCAGTTCCCACAGCCAACAACCTCATGGATGTGCATATGCCCAAAACAAAGGATGGAGCAGAAGAGATGGCTCTGCATGGGGCTGAGCTAGTATCTTCCGATGCACTGTCATCCAGCAGCAAACCACAGGCTCAGTAGAGCTGGGTTTCGAGAAATTCTGGCAGTTACAGGCTAAAACCAGCTCAGAGATAATTCCTTCTTCAGCACTGTCACTTGCAGCTAATAAAATAAACCCAAAAGGCACCACGATGAAACACTGCTGCTCCTCACCCTTGATACTGCACGACTCCAAAGCCAGGCTCTCAATCTGGAAGCAGTTAGTGACTACAACTGCATTTTGAAGTAAAGCGGGGATGAGATTGATTCTTAAAATGGAGAAGAGTGTTAGGAAAAAAATGGGGGTCCTGGGGCCCCTCAGATGGTGTTGGGACACAGGAATTACACTGCTCTAAATCCCACGTGGAAGAATCTCAGCATTTCTAAAGGTGACATCTCTCATGAGCTCATTTCTCCTCTGCTGCTTTCCAAAGGGCATGGGATGTGTGTCAGGGAGAGGAGGAACAGCCATTGGGAACAGAGCAAAGAGACTCAGAAGATTGACCGAAAGTTTCTCATTTCATCTCCTTCAAGTGCCCCATGGCTATTAATTCTGCTCAAACATTTCACATCTCCTCCACCGTAGACAAATTAATTCACATCACACGGGAAGGGAGGGTCTTTGCCTCCCAAAGGTATTTAGAGGTCAAAATAAAAAAGTTTTTTTTATAATAGGGGTGGGTGTGGAAACGGTTCAAGCTGTGAGCTGAGCACACTGTGGCAAGAAGCACACAAAGGCTGCAGGGAACTGGGGAGCACTGGGGAACTCAGCCTCACCAGGGCTGTGAGCTGAACATGGATCCAGTGCTGAAATAGCCCCTTTCTTTCTTGGGCTATTTTCTATTTGCCCTGTCATCATTAGCAGCGTGTAATTAGTGCCTCTGCAGAGTGCAGAGCACTGCTGAGGGCAGGGAGCAGTGCAGCATCTGCTCCCCATGCTGGGTGCTGACACATGCAGCCATATAAACAGTCATTAGGACTCAAGAAAACAAGACAAGGTGTGTTTGGCTCGGTGCAGACACGGCAGCAGGTTAATGAGACACTGCAAAGGGCTGCAGGGGTGTGCAGAGCGGGACCAGCCCTGGGGATGGGTGAACACCATTGCCCTCCCAGCACACTGAGCTCCCAGACAAAATCCTGCCTGCACCCCGGCCACACTGTGCCAGCGCTTGGCACCCCTCCACTGTGAGCCTTGGGCAGTCTGTCCTCTGGCCTTCCAGCAGCCCCCTTCACCAGCCACTCCCTGTGGACAGCAATGGCATCCCAAAGCCAGGCAGGATGGGCTGGGATACCCCACACTGCTGCAGAGGGCTGCCAGGCAGGCAGCAGGTGAACAGGGCCCTGCTGCACACACTGCACAGGACTCACCAGCAATGCCACTAACCCGCACCAGCCTCTACCCCAGCTGACACCAGCTCGGTGGGAAACCACAGAAGCACACACATAATTCCCTTTCCCCAGCTCAGGATTGAGATTCACAGTCTATTTGTGCAGGGTAACAAGTTACTGCCCAACCAGGACCTGCGCCTGGACCCTCTCAGAGGGAAAGCCAAGTGAAACCACTCTGCGTGGGCTCGGAGCAGGTGCAGTGAGCACAGGGCTATCGTGCTGCAGTAACCTGTGAGCAACCATAAACACATCTGGCTCTTTAAAGGCAGAGAGGTCCCCTCAAATTTCCTTGGTCTTCATCTTCATATCTAGTCACATCGGAAGATACCAGTGTGGGGAAATCAAGGGTCAAGACCAGGTTGCTTCTTCCCTTCTCTCTGGTTTTTATTTAAAGGAAAAAAAAAAAAAGGAAGGGAGGGAAGAAAAGAAAGAAAAATAAATGGAAACTGCAGGACTTCCCATCTGAGGTGAAGAAAAGGAGGAGCATGCAGTGAATCACGAGATATACAAACCACAGAACGTTAATACAGGAGAGAACACAGTTTTCCAACCTGGGCTTCAGCACGGATAGTTTCAAAGAGAAGTTTTTCCTGGGATTGCATGGAAATCAAACATACACAGGAGTGAGGAGAGAGGCAGCTTCCCAGAGACCCCCGCCAGATCCACCAAAGCTTGGGCAGGGCTGGGAAATGGTGCCCGAGTGCCAAGTGGGATGGGCAAGGAGAGGCTGGAGCATCTCCAGGTCAACAGCACCAGGTGAGAAGAGCCATTGCACCAACACAGGGACAAACCTGACAAAAACCTGCTGGCTGCAGCTATGGTAAGGACAGGAGATGGGGTTAGTGGTGTGTCCATGTCCACACAGCCTGTAAGAGGTGGCCTGTACAGGTGTGGCCAGCATGGTCAGCTGTGAGGAGGCCAAACACCCTGTAGCCACAGCCAGAAGCACCCACAGAAGATACTCTGTGAGGCAGGGGGACCCTTCCTCTGGCACTGACGCAGGAGGAGACGCCAGCATTACTGAAGTGTAAGGGGAATGAGCTGCAGCAGCTTTCTGGAAGATCAAAAGAGGAAGGAAGATGATTTGCTGGCTGGAGTTTAAAATAGATCAGAGCCAAACAGCTTCTAAACTGAACCCTGAGCTCCTGCTGCTGTGACCCGTGGAGGGGCTGGGCAGCTCGTGCTGAACAGTAGCCAGAGGAAAGAGGGAACCCAGCACAACTGAATCCAAGTGGTTTCACAATACCTGGTGGGAATCCAGAGGAGCCTTGATACAGAAACAGAATTTCATATTCCTATGCACAAATTAAAACCACATTTTCAACCCTCTTTGAAATCTGCACGCGTAAGAATAACTCCACATATCAGCGGCCCCACAAAGCGTATCCAAATTAAGCTCAGAGAGATGTGAGAAAGAGCTGCAGCTTCCAGGAACAGACAGGCTCAGAAGGAGGAAAGAAAAGGGATGAGGGACGAGTTACTCCTGCACAGCAAACCACCCAACTGCAGGGGCTGCTACCCTGGCCCTTTACCTGGTTACATCGGGAGCAGTGGTGGGGCGGACGTGCTTCATGATGGTCTGGATCCAGTTGCGGCGAATGCCCGACGTCATGGCTGAGAGGGTGAACTCCCCTTCCTTTGTCTAGGGAGAGAGAAGGAACAGCTCAGAGCAGGTGATTGCACCCTCCAGCACCTTCCCAACTCCTCAAGCTCCCAGTGCTGGGCACTGCTCGCTGGCCACACAGAGGTCAAACCCAGCACAATCCATCCTCCAGCAAACTCCTGGTGGGAATTAGCATTTCTCAGCAATCAGGCTGATTTTGCCATAGTTGAGACCTTAAGACTGACAAAACCTTCCCTTTCCCCCCTTCCTTTCTGCCAGCCAAAAAACTGTCTCTCAAACCCAAGGCCACAGCTCTCTGGCGCTCTGTGGGTGGTGCTGGGTGGCCTCTCTGGGGTGTTTGGGGAGCATCCCCATCAGCTGTCCTGCAGCTGGACTCTCCTCCTCCCCAGGTTTTCCTTACGTGGATCTGGAAGCCGTAGTTCCGCTGGACCGGGTACTCAGTGACATCATAGCACGTGGATAAATCGATTTCTCCATCCAGGTCAGCTGCCTGCAGAGGTGAGAGGTAAAATCAGCCACAAAGTTCTGCAGCCCCAAAGCACAGTGGGCTCACAGGGAGGCATAGCAGGGCCCTGAGAAGCACAAAGCCCTGAAGAACAATGCTGCAGGATCTTGGCATTTTGGAAAAGGGGCACTGAGGAAGGCAGTGACCTGCCCATGGTCAGTTTGGGAGCACCAGGAGCTCCCCTGGTGCAGAGCAATGGGTTGAGCACTGACAGAAGACACTTACCTCCTCCGCCACCGAATCCCGGTAGTATCTCAGGCTCTGGTCAGTCAGCACAAACCAGTGCTTCTTCCACTAGGAAACAAGCAAGATGGGGCAGTTACAACCCTGCTGCTTCCCCACCAGCTGCTCATCACAACCCACCTGGCAGAGATGGCCTCTCCCTCCCAGCTCCACACCCGGCTTCACCAAGGCCCTTCCAGGACAAAGAGGAGACCCAAACAGGCAGCAGTGCATGGGACAGGGATGGTTTGCACCACCAGGATCCTGAGTTCCCCGGTGCTGCCACCCTGCAGAGCACCAGACCCTCAGCAGCACTGACCCTGCATGTGACACTGACACTGTGAGAGCCACAGGGCAGTCAGAGCCTCCCCATTAGCTCCACTGCAAGATGAGGCTTTTAGGGACTGCACTTAAAAGCCTTTCTAACAAAAAAAAGCAGTAAAACATTTATGTTTTATCTGCAGTACCTAGAAATTGAGGAGTCTATTCCTGGCCCTTGCTCTACACAAATCTGCCTCCTGCACACTCCCAGCACAGGCTCACCCGAGGCAGCTTTCAGTCCATAAAGCACTCGCTCCAGCAGCCAATTCCCCCTTGGCTGTCTATGGATGTGTCCTTGGCTCCAGGGCACAATGCTCCAGGGGTACCCACAGCAGAGCCTGGGCCACCCACAGCCTCGGGAGAATCGCCCTCGTTTTCCCTTGACAGCTGAGCAGCAGGGAAGGAAATCAGGGAAGGGGTGGTTTGCAAACATCCAGGGATGCCTCAGCATCAGTGCCCACTCCTAAGGCTCCAACAGAGCAGCACATCCTGCATCCCTTTGGGAGTGAACAGCAGGAAAGCAGCACCAGCTGCTTCCCTCAGTGCCATTTATTTCTTTCTTTCTTGGCCTTGCCATTTCCCGGGTGCTCAGGAGACTTTACCTGAGCCTCATTTCTGACACCAAAGAGGTCGCTGGGTCGCAAGGGAGACGAGACTAATAAATAGAGAACAGGAACATGAAACCAGTGCTGCCATCCAAGCTGCTCTGGCTCCCTAGAAACCAGGATATAAGATCCACCTGCAAGGCTTTGAAACCTCTCCAGGACAGAGAACCAGCAATTCCTACTCCAAGGAGGCCCAATACTGATCTACCAGGACACCAGAGCTCCATCCGAGAGCTGCTCCATGCACAGCTGGCACAGCCAGGATGGTGGAGAGAGCTGTCAGAAACCAGGACAGACCACAGCACCAAACATGAAGGGCAGAGCTTCCCCTGGACTCACCTGCCCATCCTCATACTGCTTTGTCAACCAGCCCTTCTTGAAGTTCAGCAGGTCAGGCTGGAAGAAAGGAGAGAGGGATGAGGAGAGGGAAGAAGTCTCTGAGCCCAGAAGGCAACAGCAGTGACTTGATAAAACCCAGCAGAGCAATAAAGGAGACCAACAAAAGTTAAATTCATAGAATCATAGCACAGTTTGGGCTGGAAGGGACCTTTAAAGGTCATCTAGCACAAGCTAGATCATTACACTGCATGGTGACAAAATGTTTGCTCCCAGGAGGAGCAGAGACCTGCTGCACGGTTTAGTCAAGCTGTTCCCTTCCTACCATTTCTCCTGCAATTTCCTACTGCTACAACAGCATTACAAAGGAAGGATAAACAAGGAATTAGCAAGGCTTGAGGCAGTTTCACCCTCTACTACATATTATGAAAGAAAAACTATGTGCTGTTGCTGCAAAGCTGCAGGGTTCAAAACAGGATGAGTTCCCAAGGCTGGAAATACAGGGAATCTGAGCCCTGCACCACCCAAACAACGCCTGCTCCTTCCTCCAAAGTGGGTGCATGGGGATGCTGAATTCCTGAGAAAAGCAAGCAAGACAGCGTGGGATAACTGCCAGCCCTTCCTTCCAAGCCCTGCCTGTGTGCAGGGAAAGATGTGGTGGAAATGCTTTCACTCCCTCGAGGCTGAGCTCCTCCAGCTGCTCCATGTGCTGCAGAGTGGAGGAGGAAAGGACAGCAGTGTGTGAAATCCAGCTGCAGCATCTGACATGGGCAGCAGCAAGAGCTGCAGTGGAAATTGGGTCTGGGAGCCTTTTCAATCAAACCTGTGCTGTGGGGCAGCACACTCCACATTTCAGTGGTGGAGGGAACCCAATCCTGCTCCACAGAAACACAGGAAGGAGTAAAGCATTGAATTACAGAATCCCAGAATGGTTTGGGTTTGAAGGACCAGTAAGATCACCCAGTTACACCTCCTGTCATGGGCAGGGACACCTTCCACTATCCCAGGTTGCTCCAAGCCCCATCCAACCTGGCCTTGAACACTTCCAGCGATGGGGCAGCCACAGCTCCTCTGGGCAACCTCTGGAGTCTCTCACCCAACTCACAGGGAAGAATTTCTTCCTAATATCTAATCTAAACCTGCATGACTTTCTTCCCTTCACTAGATAATGTGCATTGCCACTTCATATGCACTTCCTGCACTTTTTATTCCCACCAAGAATTTAAAAATCACTCTTGTGGCTGTACAAGTCTACAGGAACAGCTCCAGAAACACCAAGCTACTGCATTTTTCTGATAAGTCCTTGAATAGAAGCTGTCCATCCGCAAAAAATGCAACTTGTATTTACTGTAGCTCTGTAATCTATTTGAGAGATTAGCAAGTGTATTTATTTTGTCCCTGTAGAAGGGTGGTGAGGGAGAGGAGAGCACTTTGTGTTTGTTCTGTACTGTTTGCCTCCAGGTCTGGCGAGCATTTGAAATATGCAAAGGGAGGAAAGCTCAGGAGGGAAGGTTCAGCCCTTCCTTGCAGCCTTCATCCCACTCACACCCACTTCCAACTGCATAAACATCAAGGAAATGGCATTAGAAAACTGGGACATGTATTTACTCAGCCTGGGCAAATGGAAAGTGTCCCTGTCCTTGGCAGAGGAGTTGGAATGAGATGATCTTTAAGGTGCCTTTCATCCTAAACAATTCTGGGATTGTGTGATCCTATGGAAAGGCACCAGTCATGACACAGTGGCTGGTCCAAGTCCAGAAACTGGACTGACCCTCTGCTGAGCTGGAAATGCCCTGCTGCAGCCTCTCCTGGGGCACAGCATGGAGCAAAGAGGGGCTCTGGCCAGGTGAGGTGACCCCAGCACTTCCAGGGTGACCTACAGCATGAGTGTCTGACACATCAAGCAAAGCCTTGAGGAAATGGGATGTTCCAGGGGAAAACAACCAGCACAACAGGGTCTGCTTCCCAAGATGCTGCTGTACTTGAAGGAAAAGGGCTCCTTGCAAGTGTTTGAGTTTTAATTTCTGCAACAGGCAAAAAGTGTGGCTCTCCTCCAGCTGAGACCCTGAGAGTCTCAGGATCAGTCACACCTCATTCAGGTCACTGAACCTGCTCCAAATGTGAGCGTATCCCACATCCTACATGCTGGCTGTGAGGAAAGCAGCAACAGCCCAGTGTTCATGGGACCTGCTGGGAAGGGCCTCTCATGTCCTGCCCCAAGGCAGCAGACACAGCCCTGGTGCCTCACCGTCATAGAGGACTCCGTGGACCTTCTGTCCAGCGACTTTGCCCGGCGGTGTGGGGACAGAGGCGACGCAGACACGTCCAGGATGGAGCCCACGGCTGCTCCTTCACAAGTGAAGTCCTGTGTGAACAGCAATAGCCCAGATCAGTGCAGGAACTAGGACAGAGTCCTGCTCTCTTGGCTCATGGCATAAAAATCTGCTTTATTTAAGTGGCATCTCAGGCTCAGAACAAGAGTCATTTACTTGGCAATACATTTTTTTGTCCTCTCAGGCATTAATTTGTTCCCAATATATCCAAGCTTATCTGGGACTCTCAAACCTGTTTCTTTTGTTACTTCACCCCATCCTGATGTGTCCTGCCATGCCAGATCTGAAGCTTCCCTTTGCATTTTGGAGAAAGGAGAAAAGACAGCCTGATTTTCCACTCTGATCTACGCCTGGGCCAAGGCAGCAGAGCGGCAAAACCCGCACAGATGGAGCACGTATAGAGGTCTGGCTTCTGCCTGCGACTCCAAATCCATACCCAGGGACAAACCCTGTAGCTAAAGCCTCTATCCTGGGCTGCAGGATCCCAGGATTCACCCTGCAAAGCCCCCCAGGAGATGTCAGGGAGCAGCTCACCCGTTTCCGTGGGAACACCCTCTTCTCACTCCGGCCCTGCCGCGTCTCGCTGGAAAGGGCAGCGCCTCCCGACACGTTCGTTTCCATGTGCTCTGCATTCTCAATGTCTAATGCCTCAAACTTCTCAATTACCTGGGATCTCCTGGAAAACAGAGAGAAAAGGGAGAGCAGAGACAGTTTAAACACAAGAGCAGCGACTGCGCGGAGCTGTGCAACCCCTCAGGTTCAAGGTTGCAGAATTGCTCGACCAACAGTTCATGCACACCTGGCTTTTGGTCCCTGTTTCTCTGTGAGCTCCAGCGTGCCCAAATCCAGGGTAAAACACCCCAATCTGACATTATTTTACCCACAGTCAAAGTGGGGGAAAACCTCACGTTATTCAGCTCCACAAGTAGCATCATCTTCACTAACTAGAAACCCTTGCAAAACCAGCAGGAACTTTTTATTTGTGAATTTTACAGTTCCATGGGAAGCAGGGATTGTGGAGCAGCTTTGGCTGAAGCTTTGGCTCTAACCTCTAGCACTGGAGCTACCAACAGCCCCCAGGTCCCAGAGCATTGACACTACAGACCAAGCTGGGGTGCAGAGGCAAAGGGTGGCTTCAGGTCCCCCAGGATGTTCATTGCAACAGGAACCCTCTGAAAACTCAGCCCCAAACAGGGAACAGCCACAGGATTGCATGGAGCAAGGCATGTAGGTGCCTCCAGACCACAGTTCTGGCTCACAGGATGCACCAGCTGAAGGGGCATGAGGGGATGAGGAGCACCCTGTGCCATGGCAGGGCTTTCCCTGAAAAACCTGGGACCTTTCCCACCTCTTAAACTGGACTGAAAATCCAGTATGGACATCAGGGAGCACAACCTGGGCTCTCAGACACTGCCTTGGGCGCCCTTTGCACTGTGGCACTTTTGTCTCTGAGGATGGAGAACTATGAAGAAACATGGATGGAGCAGGAGCCAGCCCTGGATCAAACCCACAGAAGAGGCATTTTCAAAGAACCTGCTGGTGTCCAAGTTTGCATTCCAGGGGGTTTGGGCAAGTATCAGCCCCAGATCTTTAATCACAACCTGGGAATATAAAGCAATAACCCACCACCAGCATATGCCAGCTGTGCTCCAAGCTGTGAGGTTTAAAGCTCCATTTCAAACCTCCCCAAAAACCTCAGTCCAGGTGGTTTCTTCACTCAAAATTTGGACCCACAGGTGTCACATTCAAACTTGGGGCTGCTGGCTCTGTGTGAGCCTCTGATGTGCATGAAAATCACAACGGCAACCACATGAGGAGAAACAGGTTACCCAAAATAAAATAATTTTTAACACTTCCCACAAAAAGGAACAGCACGTTAAGGGCTCAAAACCATGAGATGTTCAGTTTTCAACCAATATTTGCACCAAATTCTATAAATGAGAAGACCAGTCTAAGCACAACCCATGCCTCAGGGGCTGGGGGCCCCCCACTGCTGCTCAGAGCCAGGCTGCCAGGACACAACCAAAGAGGAAGGACTAAATCACTGAGGAAAACTTTACTTTGTAAATTCAAGGATTTTTGATGCTTTTACAGGACATCTGTTCAGCCCCTGCTGCCTCCCAAACTGGGAGTGGGCAGACCTTGGGCTCATTCAGAGCTCCCGATTTCCCTGAGATGTTCTGCTTGTGAGATGCCCAACATAAACCAGGCTGTGGAGCATAAATCCATGTTCTGTGTTCACTGACAGACAGGGAATTGTTTTGGAGTCACTATTTTTTAACCCTTTTCAGACTGGCCCAGCCTTCTCTGAGTCTCAGTGTAGGAGGCAGTAAGAGGTCCACGAATTAACATTGTCTGTGCCCTATTAGGTGAAGGTCTGAAGAAAAACAAATCAAGAGGAAAAAAAAATAAAAAAGAACAAAAACCCAACAAAAAAACCATAAAAACAAAATCAAAAGCAGGTTGATTTCTCATGAAAGGGGCTGCACCACCAGGTTGTTCTACGGCTTGAGATTGAGATGAGATGGTAGCGAAGCAGGCGAAGTAAAGGTGGACACGTCACACAGCAACACAGCAGGAGAAGGTGGAGAGCAACAAGACCTGGAAGAAAACAAGGCTGGAAAATGAATGAACAGAAGAGGAAATTATATATCTGCATCTACATACAAAACAAAATCAAAATCATTCCAGTCATTTGTCATTGGAAAAGGGAGGAGAAAAATAAATCACTGCAATCAAATCACAGCCCCAAGGGTTAATATCATCCGGATTACAGGAAAGAATCTCTTTTTTTTTTCCCATTAGATCAACATTTCAGAGAGGTTACTGCCAGAAATCCTGGAGGGATGGGGAGGGAAGGGCTCTCCTCCCCTCCACACGTGTTGGATAGAGCTGCTCCCTCTGCACAGCAGCTCTGTGTGGACAAACAAGGCTGGGACAGGTATGAAGAAGCTTTTTAAAAGCTGCAGAGCCATTTAGTGCTTTTCAATTACAAAAGCTCATCCCAAGGAATTCCTCGGCCATGCAGGCTGTTAATCTTTTCCAGGCCACTAAACCCAGGCTGCAGATCTCAGTTGTTAGTGGAGGGGGTGTGCAGTGGGAAGGAAAGCTCAAAAGACCAGCACGAGCTGTCATTAAAGTGATTTTCTTTGATTGGTAGAAAGGGCTTTGCTTTTATTGGATTCATTCATTATTTAGCATCAAGAAAGATAGTGAGTGCCAGGAAGAGGAAGAGGAATTTCCCAAGGGGTCCACAAGCATGATGAGGATAGTTTTACAAGGAAAAAAAAAATGTATTTGGGAGAGCAGGTGCTCCTCTGTATGGAGAGAAGCAGAATTCAGAGCAGAGTTTACATCTCAAGAAACTCCAGAGAAGGAATTTGAGCAAGGAAAGTCTTTTTAAGCAATTTCAGGCAGTTCTGCTATTACTGAAGCTAGAAATACACCTCAGCCCCTGACCACACTCCTACAGCAGAGCTGGCTGACACCACAGTGGACTCTTGCCAGCGTGAGAAGAACATGGGTCAACTGGGAAAGCCATGATTTTACAGGCTGCACCCCTGGAATTGTGCAAAAAAAGCCAAGTTTGCCAAACAGGAACCCTGGGATGTGCCAGGATTTATCCCTGCATCTGCAGAGCCCCGCTGGGATTTGGGAACCAATGTCTGAGGACATTCCTGCAGCTCTTTTCAGCTGTAATTCTGTGTGCAACACTTCGAGATCCACCCATGGGGTTTCCAAAGAGCTGCCCCTGCCCTCCTGCCCTAGGGATGGGTCTGAGAGGGGAGACTGGAGATGGCTCAACCCCTCTGGCCACAATCCCAGTCCCCCATCCCAGTGGGACACCCTGGTGGGTGCCGCAGCCCCGTCCTGCCGTGTGCCAGCAGAGGGAACTCGCACTCTGCTGCTCTGCCAAAATCCTGGAGATTATCTCCTGTTTCCTGAGGCCTGGTTCTGAGTGGCTGCGAGCTCAGACGTCTGCATGGGGCGTGGAGGCAGCATCAGGTACAAATGGTCAGCACGGAAAATTCCTGCACTGAAGTCATGCAACGTTTCTTACGATAAGGAAACAGGGCAAGGAGCCTTGACAAATGGCTTTATCCACAGCTAAGCCTACAGGTGTGGCACTCAGGATGCAGCACTGGGTACTTAAAATAATTCTTTTCCATCCACAGCTCTGATTTACACAAAAAAAAAAGGGAGGAAGAGCTGAAAACACCAATCAGAGTGAGTTTCATTTGGCTGCACTGAAGGGCAGATCTGAGTGATGCCCGGCTGGTGCCTGTGGGGTTGGCATGGGACCAGTGCTCCCAGACATGTTAGTGGGTTACTGAGAAGGATTATCAGAAAT
Organism: Climacteris rufus; assembly: GCA_013398175.1. Lineage (NCBI taxonomy): Eukaryota > Metazoa > Chordata > Aves > Passeriformes > Climacteridae > Climacteris > Climacteris rufus. Next base: position 245,081 of record VZRZ01005092.1, on the reverse strand, counting down.
GGTGTTAAACCAGGGGGGAAAAAACACCAACCCCACATGGAAGTCAGTTATTCTATCTGCACAGCCTCAAACAGCACAGTCTGAGCTCGGAGGAGAAAAATGAGAGGAACACGGGGACTAAGTAAACTCAAGTCTAAAAAGCAGCCAAGCCAAGCTGAGCAGGGTACTGGGGAATGTTAATTCTCTGTTGTGATGCTGGACCGTGTCTCTGTTCGGAGGAGAGTCCCCCTGAGCACTCCAACACAGGTGTCCCAGCTCCAGGACACACGGCCTCTCCACCCACACCACCTGCACTGGACAATTCCCAGGTTACCAGAGGAAAAAACAAACGTGTCCATCCCTAAACACTCACTGAGCCATCCCTGCTCATGGCACACTCCTCCAGCCATGGCCAAACCCTCTGGCAGGTGGGGACCCCTCACCCTACTCTCTGCCACCACCCCCCTCCCAAAAGCTGGACCAGGCTCAGCCCCGTGGACAGAAGGACCCTGGTGCCTACTGCAGCACCCACTCCTCTCCCTATACCCATCCTGCTCTGATAAGAGCCCTGGGCTGATACAGATGAACTCCTGCCAATACTGATAAAGCAAAAAAAACTGTTAACAGCCCCAGCTAGGCTGGGAAAAACAGACTTTCCCTGGGAAAAGACACCCACCAGAAGGCAATAAGTGAGGCTGACATTAAAAATGGACAGACTCCGGCAGCAATGTCCTCTCCCAGGCCCTGTTATCTGTTATAAATCTGCTCCCCAGCTCTGTGCAGGATGATCCCAGTGCTGCAGGATACCCCAGGGCTGGAGCAAGGGACTGTTGGCACTGGAGGAATGCACTGACCTGTCACACTGGGGACAGGTGCTGGCCTGTGCCAGCAAATGCAGCAGGGACATGATTTCACCCATGGGCAGCACCAGCTCAGCCTGCAAACCAGACCCACCAGCCTTTTCTCAGCCCTGTCCCCAGTCAGGGTGGCCAAGGTGGTATCCTCCTCCTCCTCCATCCTGGGGAAAAGCCAATTCCCAAGGCAGACAAAGCCACACCCAAGCTCTCCTCATTTATTCCCAGTCCAGCACTCCCTGCACGTGCCCTGGGCCAGGTCTGGGATCCTCCTGCCGACTGGCAGCACCAGCACAAAGCTGTGCTGCACATCCCAGACCTGCTCCCAGCTTTCAGAAGCCAGTCTGGAAAACAATCCTTTAGGGGCTGGGAAGAAAGAGAGGAGAAGCTCCTGCTGAAACCGTGCGAGAGAGAACATGCCCGGAGGAGAAGCAGGGCAGGAAAATCAGACTGGCAGGCAGCCCTCTCGCCCGGGGCCTGTCTCCCAGCTCGCTCCACTGCCCTCCCTGCACAAATGTGTCTCTCCCAGTGCGAGTGGAGCCCGTCCCTGGCCGCGCCCGGAGCGCACCCGGCGCGCGCTGCGGCCGCCCTCCCCACCCTGCTCCGCGCTAAGCTGTTCTGCAGCCCGCTCAGCCCTGCCTTGGCACTGCACCCGCCTCTCCCTCCTCCCCCAGATTAATGCCCTGACATTCTGAAGCCTCTCTCAGCTCATTAGGCAGTTGCATAAGGCACCTGGCACTAACACCATTAGGAGAGCTAACCTAATTAATGGTGCAGCCTGCCAGTGTGTGCCGTGCCAGGGAGGGGCTGCCAGGGTGGGCTTGATGGCAGTATGGGCATCCAACACCACCCAGCACTAGGGTAGGTTCAGGTTAGACAGTAGGAAGGAATTCTTCCTTGTGAGAGTGGTGAGGCACTGGCACAGGCTGCCCAGAGAAGCTGTGGTTTCCCCTGGAAGTGTCCAAGGCCAAGCTGGACAGGGCTTGAAGCAACCTGGGATAGTGAAAAGTGTCCCTGTCCATAGCAGGGGTGTTGGAACTGGATAAGCTTTAAGGTCCTTTCCAACCCAAACCATTCTATGTCCCCAGAGCAGCCAGGCAGTGACACCTGCCCTCTGGCACTACTAAGGACATCCCACCACCTGGTCGGTGTGGGTGGGCACCTTAAACCCAGGAGCACTGGAAAACAAAGACACTCCCCCCAGCAAATCCCACCTACTCCATCCACGCTGCGCTGGGGACGCAACCTCACTGCTGCAGGAAGCATGCAAGGAGACGAGCCACTCCTCCCTTACCTTCTCTCATTGCCAAAGAGCCGGGCCACTTCTTCTCTGCCAGGGCTACGAGCCCGGCTTCTCCGCTCTAGCCGCTTCCTCTCCACCTGGAAGGCCTCACGATTACTGATCCTAACGGCCTTGGGCACGTCGGCCAGGGTGGTGTACTGCCGGCTGGCTTTAAAAGAAAGGGGACGCCCCGATTTTTCAGCTCCCCTTCCTACATCTCTGTTGCCGGAGTCCTTGTGCATGGGGCAACTGCTCTTCGAGTCCAAGGAGTTCAGAGAGAAGCTGTGAATCATTCGGTCGCCTGATCGGACACCTGGGGAAGGAAAGGGCTGGGCATGCTCCTGTGAGGGCGATTTGGGATAACTGTACCTGTTGTTCGGGGTGCTGGGGCTGGGTGGGCTTGGTGGGGGCGGCAGTTGCTGCTCTTCCAGCTTGGAGTCTTGTTTGGTCTTCTCCAGGGAGAAGTACCCGCTCTCGACACGCGTCTTCCGCCCGCAGTCGATCCGGTCTCCGTTCATGGAGCTCTCCTCTAAGGGACAGAGAAGGCACCGTGCTGCCTTTCACATCCAAGTTCTGCTTTTAACAAAAAACACCCTGATTCCACTCAGGACAGGGTGGACCAGCCCCATGCTGTGCCACCTTGGCTTTCCCACCCTGACCGTTCCTCACACCCAGAGATGGTGGGATGGTCTGCAGGGAACTGAGAATGTTGGTCCTTGGGTGAGGCTTGTACAGGTGAAGGACCTAAACTTCAAAACAAGAAATGGGCAGCTGCAGTCTCAGCTTTGCACCCATTTCCATCCCTGCCCTTCTCAGCCTGGAATCAAGCACAGCTCCGTGGGTCCAAGGTGATGGACACCTCGCTCCTGGCAAGCAGGAGTGGGCAGAAAACAGACCTGGCCCAGGGCATGACATGGCCCTGCACCCTCTGGGTGCCCAAGAGGGGGTAATGGAGGGGCTAGAAAAGGCGTTTCCCCTTTCATTTTTGCCCCCAGTGTGAGGGCAGGCAGCCCCATCTCCCTGCCAGGGCAGGACTGGGCCCCACACTGTGATTTTCCAGGCAAATTTTCTCATTCCTGAACTCCAGCTTGTAATGCCTTGCTCCAGTCTCCACACAGCAGGGACAAGGTCTGCCTCCCTTTCCTTCTTGGGATGCTCCAGGAACCAAACCCATGGAAAACTCTCTATGGTAGTTTCCTACCAGCTCAGCTGCCTGAACCAGATCACCACAGTGTCACACCAGTGCTGGCACTCCCCTCCCTCACCTTCCTTGCTGTCCAGCACAGGATCCTTCAGGGAGCTGGCAGCCCCAGCCTGGCCTTGCATGGGGCTCTGTGCAGGGCCCATGCTGCTGCCTCCATCTGCTTGGTCTTTGCCCCTCATTTCTTCCTGCCAGAGCGTGGACTTGGTGGCAGGGACCTTCTCTGCACTGGGAATGTTGCTGCTGGTCACAGCCATCTTAGCAGGACCAGGCTCCTAAAAAAAAGAGAAGACACAGGAGTTAGTTTGCTCCAGTTCCACACTCAGGGTCCCTACAGGCTTGGCCCCCAGGCGTGGGTCCCACACAGCTTGGGTGCTGCCCATGACACGTCACAACAGGACAGGGATGGGACAGTGACATGTGCCACTGCTTTATCCTCTTTTAAACAATCATCATCTTCAGTGCTTCTCTGCTAACAAGGAGATCTGGAGCCCATCAGATGATGGATGATGCCACTTTGGTGGCCATGGCCTGGCCAGCCCAGGTTCAGAGTGTGACCCAGAAGAGGCAGCAGCTTTCCCAACCCCTTCCTTGGCTTTGTTCATTCGCAGATGTTTTGCTGTTGTCGTACTAAGCTTCTGCATTCACAGATTATTTTTCTTAAAGCCAGCAATAAATCAGTGACAATTAACTCCCCTCTGGATTGTGGGAAGTTTTCCAGCTGCTTGTTCCTTTTCCATGGAGCAGGGGGGAATACAGGAGTGCACTAGCTGGCAACTGAAAGCTGAGAACAAGGGCTGCAAAGAGCATCCTCTCCATCCCCCCCTCCCACATCAGGTGGGTTTTAGCCCTGCACCTCCAAACTGGCATTTGCAGGGCTGTGCTGGAGCTGTCAGGGATCTCCCAGGGAGTGGGTCCTGGCTTCATGCACAGACATGACAAGCAGCAAATGACCTCTATTTTTTTAAAAATCCCCTTGGGAAATTTCACACGGAAGGAATGCAGTGCTGGAGGTAAATGATCCAGAGTTCACCAGCATCCTGCTCAAGGAGACCCTGCCTGAGCAGGGGATCCAGCCAATCTCCAAGGTCCCCTCCACCCTCAATCCCTCTCCTTCATTGATCCAAGCTGAGAGCTAATCACCAGCTCAGGATATGTATCTTTATATATCCCTTTCACACACCCCCACGTAATTATTTGTAGATATGTATTTAATTAGGCAGAGATGTGGGCCAAAAAGAAGTCTGTGAGGGAGCACAGACATTAACTCTTTGCTGCAACAAACTCCAAAAAGCAGAATGCACCCAAATCAGCAAAACCAGCCTCTGGTTGCATGAGGTGTGTCTGGGCATGCTCTGCTTACCTGAGCCTGCCACACCCCTGTGCAAACCCAGGGCAGAGCCTCAAATCCCACATTTCAGCCCCAAATCCTGCCTCCAGTTCCCATGGGCAGCAGGCAGGTACAAGCATTCCAGTCTCTCCTGCTGCCTGCACTGCTCTGCAAAAGCTGCAAGAGAAACCTGCCCTTTTTCCCCTAAAACTGCAACCTGCTTGCAAAGCAAAGTGGAAACACTTCACACTCCCTGTCCAAAAATCTGCAGCAGGAGAGATATTCCCTGCATTGCTCCCACCCCTGGGATTTTGCAGAGGGATGATGCAAAATGATGGGGGGAACTGGAAATGGCCTTGATGCCCCAAGAGCACCAGCTGCAACCAAGCTCTGCTCTACATACAAGGAAAAACTATGTGAGAGTGAGAAAAAGCAGGAATATCCATTGCTGAAATTCTTTTTTTATATCACAGAAGCTCCCTAAGCAGCTCTAAGACATGATCTGCTGCCTGATTAGTGTGTGGCCATCTTTAGGAAGAGATCAGGCTTCCTCCACCAGCACCCAAAGAGCAAGCTGAACAGCAGCCAACTCCAGGAGAGGCCATTTCACAGAGGGGGATTTAGTACTGATTTCATCCTCGGCATCCTCTTTCCTTCCCTGGACCAGCCACCTGCATTAGCAGGAGCTGGGAGACAGAGGAAAATGCTGCTTCTGCCTTTGCAGGTTGCTCCTAAGTGCCTGACACAGCACAGCATCCATCTGGCTTCACAAAGTGAATTTAAACCTTTTTCCAGCACCATAGGTCTGGAAGCCATGGGATGGAGAGAGTGGGAGGAGGGTAGCAGGCAAGACAGGGTGGTCTGTCCCAAGACAAGGGGACAGTGTGGCACAAGGGTCCATGCTCCCCATCCCCAAGCACCTGGGGACCCATCTGTCCATGGGGAGCCTGCATCCTTCCCACAGCCACTTCCCTTATTTGGTGCTCAGGAGCTCAGATCCTGTACGGTTTCCAAGAAGTTGCCATGGTGATGAAATGTAACCCAGAATGATGTTTTTCTGGCTCTGCGCCCCTTCTCCTCTCCACCCTGTTCCCCTCCTGAAGCCAGCCTGGGTTTAGTGCTGCACTCTGACAGGGTGAGCATCCCTGCCCTGCTGCATCCACTCCCTGGGGTGCCCCAAAGGCAACAGCCCTCTCCTTGGGAATTGAGGGTGGACAACTCACAATATATCAGCTCTCAGCCATGGAGGGAGGAAGCATCTTCCCCAGAGCACCACCAGAGCCAGCACTCGAGGGGTTGGACAGGCTGTGAGGACCCCAGGAGCTGGGGCAGAGGGTGGCTCAGACTTCCAGCTTAATGTGCAAAACAGGATCATCTTCCCCCTAACTTTCTTCCCGTTCTCCAGAACATCTTTATCCAGCGGCATGATGAAAACTTAAACAAACACTGTAAAAAACCCATCCACGGCCCAATTTGCACCAGGGCCATCCTTGGAACTTCACTGAAGAAGAGGACCTGAAAAGCAAGGCTCAGGGGAGCCTGAGGCTGGCTGGAGGAGCCCTCCCAGCCGCTCCCCCGTGGCAGGGGGACGTGCGGCCGCAGGTCAGGCGCCCTTGGGGACGCGGCCGTTCTCAGCCCCAGCGAGGGACGAGGGTGGCCTCGGGGTCATGTTCCTCATCTGTGGGATTCTCCCCCACTCTGGCCACGTGGGAGCCCGGCAGGAACGAGTGAGTCACAGCCAGCCCCACTTTTTACCATTTATAGTCAAACTGAGCACGAAGCCACCGCCGGGTCCCTGGAGAGCCCGGCTCCGGCCCCCGGAGCTCCCAGCCTGGCCCTGGCCTTTAGTATTTTCCTTTCATTCCCATTATCTCTGGGGTCATCTCTGAGGGAGTAACTGGAGCCCGATGGAATTTCATCCTGTTTCTGCCGAAATGGCCCATGAACAGCACCACTCCCTGGTTCCCCATGGGGACCATGTGCCTGTGTGGCCGCTCCCGGGACTGCGTGCTGGGCTGGCACCACACAACAGCACCCAAGAGGCAAAACGTGGCCCCAAAGCAGCCAGGAAAGCAGTGGTGTGTGACCCTGGAAGTGATGATCAGGAATTAATTCATGCTGATCTGCAGCCCTGGCTCGCCCTGGCTCTCGCCCTTCACACAAGCAGCATCAGAGGGCTGGTGATTCCAATGGTTTGGGGGGATCTCCCCTGGGAGCAGAGCAAGGCCATGGCCCTGAGAGGGAGGCAGAGGAGTGGGTGACAGTGGGTGTGTCCCCCTGGGGTTACCTGGGGAGTTGGGGGCTCTACCTTCCTCTTCTTCTTCTGATTCTGCTTGTTTGTCCTGGGATAGACGATCAGCATCTCCAGCCACCTGAGGGCACAGAAAACAGAAGGTGAGGTCTGTGCCACAGGGACAGGAGCGATGCTGACCCGGTCAGGGTCAGCTTGGTGCACAGTACCCAGAAACCATCCCAACCAGCTCCTGGGGGAAAATAAGGGAGGAGAAAAGGGATGACCCTGGGGTGTTTTGGCTCAAACCCTGCTCCCTGCAAGAGCAAGGCCATGGCCAAGGCTGGCACGGGGCAGGGATTCAAGGATCCTGAAAGACAGTGGAGAGGAACAGAGCCTCCAGCAGGACCGTCCCCCTTGAGCGATGCCAACACCCGCACGCTGCAGACAAAGCGCTTTTGTCCAAGGAAGAGCAGCAGGAACTCGGCATTGAGAAGTCCTGTGTCCTCCCACCGTGGCCTGACAACCTGCCCCCACATCTCTGAGAACTCCACAGGGATCCCTGGACCACTGGGGAACATTCCTGTTTCAGATGTCCCTGCTTCCCTCTCCTGTTCCCCCCACTTTGCACGCTGCTGCTGTAAAGTGTTTGGAGATGACCACATCAAGTGGGGTTTGGTTAAGCAATAAATGCCAGAAGCACAGAATGAATATAAAACAAATTCTCCCCCAGCCAGGGAAATCTTCCTGTCGTGCTGCAACTGCAAACGAAACCAGCCTGGCTCAGCCCCAGAATGGGACTGCTTGGGGATGATTAATGCCTGCAGTCAGGAGCAAACGCGCTGCTTCAAAACCCATTGCTGGGCCGATGAGCAATAAATCAGCCCCACCTCGCTCTGCAATGCCTCTCCCTCCCGTGGCAGGCAGGACTGGCAACAAAGGCTGAGCTGGGAACAGGGGCGTGGGGAGAGGGTGGAGAGAGCAGGGCATGGGGGTGGCCATGATTTGGGGCACAGTCACTGCTCCTGCCATGGCTGGAGGAGAGGAGCTGGCTCCCCTCTGCTGTGATTCCCCTCTGGCTCTGCATCCCAACTCTGCAACTGCTGCAACACATCACTGTGAAGGGGGACAGGTCTGCCAGCCCAAGGTTCACCTGTGCTTAGTACAGCAGGGCAATTTGTATCTGGTTGAAATCCCAAGCTCTTGGTAGAAAAATGTCTATTTCAACAAGTATTTACAAAATGAGGGGAGTCACAACCCAAGAAAATGCTTGGAAATAGAAATCTCAGCAGAAAGTACTGACTGCTGCTGCCAGGGCAGGGGAGGCAGGACATGCCGTGCTTCAGGAACAGTGGGAAAGAGCGAGTGTTCATCCCTCCAGCTTCCTGCTCGAGTTTAAAATGTCAACAAATTCTGGGAGGGAGGCCCTGAGCTCCAGGCACTCCACGTGGGAAAGGCTCTCAGGTGAGCAGCAGCACTCCATTGCTGTGTGAGAGGACTCGGCTCTCCCAGGCTTCTACACCCTCATCAGCACTGGCTCAACTCAAGCTGGCATGTGAGTGATAGAAAAGGATGTTTCTAGGTCACAATCCAACACCTGGAGTTGGGAAATCTACCCCGATTTGCTCGTTTTAGCAGCCTAATCTTCTGTGTCACTGAGCCACTGCATGGCATTCCAGCAGGAGAATTCCTGTGAGATTTTAATCATCCTTGGAGGTCAGATGCTCCCCTGGGACTAGGAGGGTGGGGAGCATCCACTCCAGGATTCCACATTTGCCCAGGGATGGACAAGGACCAGAGTGTGTATGGCACCTGGGGTCGGACACACCAGCTCCAGAATTATGGGACTTGTCACTGGTGTGGGGACAGGACCTGTGCCAGTGGGCTGGATGTCTGACCAGCTGCCTAAAAGCACCTTGGGGTCACCCCAGCACCCACCAGGATCAGCCTGGGTAGGCACAGCCTTGGGAAAGGTCCTACCCACCCTCCTCTTCCTCCTGGCTAAGGGAAGAGCTCCACAGCCCTGGATCTGCACTCACCCACTGATGATCTCCTTGTTCTCAGCCCGGATGAAATGCTCCTTCTCCGGTGTCAGGATGCACAAGGAGAATTTCTGTCCTGTCCTGCTCTCCCCATCCACCACATCTGTGCACTGGTTCATGTTGATGGTGCCCTGCGGGAGCGTGGTCGGCTGCGAGGGAAAGGAGAAAGGAGCAACTTCAATGGAGAAGAGCAGAGCTGAGCCCTAAAACCTCTCCTGGAGGACACCAGGATCCTACACACCCACAAGTAGCCAGACCCATCTGTGTGCTGTGCCCAGCACACAGCAAAGCCCTGTCCACATCAGGGCACACAGAGCAGCAGGTACAACTCCTGCCAGCCCAGTCCAGTCCACTGCTGCCAGCGAGAAGATTTCCCTATGCTGAATATCCAGGGAAGGATGGCTGCCCCACTGTGGCACAGGGATACCAAGAAAAGGTCTGCAGCTGCAAACCACCTGGGGTGGTGGGGTGGCACCTGAGGACAGGGGTGGCAAAGCAGAAAGGTCCCACTGCCCTCAGCACAGGACAGCTCAGGGACAGACAGACAGACAGACTCAAGTGCCAGGCATTCCCCGTTAAAATGAAAAAAACCATGGAGATTGTCAGGGAAGGACCACAGCATGGAAGGAACCTCGCTTGGTGGGTTTTGTGAACAGTGTCACCTCTCAGCCCCCTGGCTCCAAGCAGACCTGAAGAAGTGGGACAGGTGGTGGCCCCTGTGGCCCGAGGGGACATTGGGGGACACTCAGAGGGATGTCAGCACTGACAAGAGCTGACAGGTCCATCTGGAGCAGTGGTGGCTCATCCGATTACAGCCCATATCCATCCGCTCCCAGTGCCTGGCCCCGCTGCCCTCCCTCCCTGAGCAGTGATCCCATGGCTCCCATGTCCCCAGCCTGCCTCTCCCTGCCAGGCTGGGTGACACTGGGCTCCCTCCAGCATCCCAGGGCAAACCTGCACCTGGGACATAAGGGAATTAGAGAGGGATCCCTCCAAGCTGCTGACAATACTGAGGGAAAACCTAAAGCAGCCTGTGGCCACCTCTTCACCCTGCCAAAGCCTCCTTGTGCCCTCCAGATGGCCAGGACAACAAGGAGACGGATTTCTGGCAGATGCTGTTAAGGTTTTTACCATGGAAACCAGCTCCCCTGCCAGCAAAACCCCTCCAAAAAGCAGCCTGTGCCATGCAAAGAAAGGGTGACTGGGGAGAGCTCGATGGCCCCAGCCTACAAACCCAGAAAATTCAGATCTGTCCCACAAAGCCCCCAGTTTAGCCATCTGTAAGCAGTGGGAAATAGCCCCTTTCCCCAGGAAAAGGGCTTTCCCTGCAGCTGTGTCCCTGGGTGGGAGCATCCTATAACAGCCCAGGGGTGGCAAGGAGCAATCACGAGTGCTGCAGCACTGCCTACATGAGTGGGACCGGTTGTACATCAGGGACACCAAAACTTCCTCTTTTCCTCATGGAATATCAGCATCCAGAGACCCCCAGGAGGGAGGGAGGGAAAGCAAAGCCCAGCCCAGACCCTCAGCACGGCGCATGCCCAGCCACCCTCCCTGCACCGCTGCGGGTAGCCAGCTCCTAAGAGGATTTTTTGTCTTAGACAACAAAAATAAAACCCCGCTTTCCGGGAGCTATAAAAACCCAGCGGAAAAACTTTCTCCTGCTCCAAGTGGAGTCTTAGAAAAGTTTTTGTCTTGCTGGCCTCTGGCACAGCCAAGGACTCCAGGACTATAGGTCTGGGTCCAACCTCCTTCCCCACCCAGAGCAGTTTTGCACCAGGGAATGCAACAAGGACAGGGGGATGAGGAGGAGGGAGGGAGCCCCAGTCCCGCAGAGGGGCCCTGGGCCACTTGGTCCCTTGAGTCCCTGTAAGGCCCCACAGGGATTTGGCAGGGAGCTGGCACAGGAGCAGAGGAAGAGCCGACACCCTCCAAGCCCAGGGCAGTTCAGGGTGGCTGCTCACACCCAGCCCTGACTGAAGCGTGCCTGGAGCAGAGGAGCCGGTTTGGGCCCCCCCACTGCTGGGCTGGCCCTGCAAAGTGGTTTTGCCACTCACCCTTCCTTGTGAAGGGTGAACACTGGCATCTTGCACAGCCTGATGCATGGATTCCCATCCACCCCTGCACCTCGGAGCCAGGACACCAGGAAAGGGCTGGGAGCAAAGCTGGGACTGACCCCCTTCCACCTGCAGCCCCAGGGATGAACCCTCCACCCCACAGCACCTCCACACCTCTGAGCAGCAGATAAAACCTGACAGACCAGCAGCCTCGCTTGCTTGGGATGTAAATTCCTTTACACCATTTATTTCCTTCCTTGGAGGCAGCGCAGGCACTTTGAAGTGAAGCGAAATGCAAATGGTGCCTGGTGGAAACGCGTGTGCGCACACGCAAACTGCACCGAAGGAAAGGAGAGGGCTCAACCCCCCTTCCCCTCCCCTCAGCACCCACTTCTGGGCTGAGGGGTTTCTCAAGGCTCTGGGGAACCCTGGAGAACGATAAGCTGGTCCCCTGGCCAGGTGAGGACTGTGTGGCTCCAGCAACTGGGAGGGAATACAAAAGTACAGAAGCAGTGAGGTGTTATATGGCAGAGACACCAAAATAACAGAGCTGGGATTTCAACCAGCCCTTGGAAGAGCAGATGCTGTGATACAAGGCTGAACCCAGAGTCAGACCCTGGGGTGGTTTCACGTCTGAGTGAGGCAGGAGTGGGTGCTCAGGCTCAGCTCAGCTGCTGCCAGTCCCCAGCTAGGGGACAGCCCCGTCCCCAGGCGCTGGCCCTGCCTTTGCCATCTCCCATGCTGCTGCCAACGGGATGGAATTCACAGCTATCCCAGAACTGGATCTGGTGCCTGGGTGTGTCCTTTAACTGGGGATAGGAGTGGAAGCACAGCAGGGTGCATCTCTGTGGAAGCAGAGGACACCACTATGGGCACCATCACCAGCAGCAGCTCCTCTCAGTGCCACCGGGTGCCTCCAGCCCAGCCAGTGCAGCAGTCCCAGAGCAGTCCCTGCCCCTCACCAGCACAGGAAAGGGAGCACTTGCACCACACGAGCAGCTACAGCTCTCCAGGCTGCCAGTACCAGCAGAGCAACCAGAGCCAAGAAACAATTGCGTTGCTGTTTCCCTCTGGAATGACAGATCCCTATTGACACACACGTGCTCACAGCGTCCCTCTCCATAGCACACAAAGCCTATAGTGCACTCTCCTCCTCCTCCTCTCCCTCCCCGGGTGCCCAGGGCATGAGTCATGCCAGGCTCTCCACATCAACAATACCAGCAGCCTCTGCACGAGATGCAGGGACCTTTGGATAGATGCTCCTAGGATGCAGAGCTCAGCAACTGCAGCAGCCCCCTCCCTGGGCAGTGGAAAGGAGGGAAAGAAGAATGGGGAGATCTTAGAAGCTCGAAGGAAAAAATCCCAAGCAGGGCATTACTGCATCCTCCTGCACAGTGCCAGATGCTCTGTGGATGATGAACTCCCAGGTACAGAAGCTGATGCTGTAAATCAAAAGGGTTTATCACCAAGTCCTTCATTTCCATAAGGTATTGCAGGGCTGAGGTAGAAAACAGGATTACTCAGATTCAAAACTCTCAGAATTTTTTTTTTAAGTACCTTCCCTGTCATTTCTAACATGAGTGGATCATGAGGACTCAGTACAATACACAGGGGAGCTTTGCTCAGCAGCTGCACACAGGATGTTTTGGAGCAGGTAACCCCACGGTCAAGCTCCCAAGGAGCAGCTCTGCCACAGCCTCAGTGGGACATGGCCAATGCCCAACCCATTCTCCAGGGCTATTACACAACGTGGGTTGATGAAATCTGGAACACAACCTTTAAAGCAAGGCGATGGGGCAGGGGGAGGAGGAAACCAAACAAAAGGGACATTTTACTTTCTGCCAAGAACCAGGAGGGGAAGAGAAAAAAAGAAAAACCCACAACCATTTGTCTATCTCGCATGGCAGGCTCGTTGCCTTGGCACCAGGGCCTGGCTGTCCCGCGGGAGATCACAGCTCTGCTGTCCCACTCCGGCCTCAGGATCTGGCTGGCTCTGTCCTGGCTCCCAGCGCTGCCCTGGAGCCTGCGGTGCCTGGGGAAGAGACATCCATGCTGCCTCCATAAATGTGTCTTGACAAATGTTAATTCTCCCAGCTAAAATATTCATGAGGGTGGCTGCCGAGCGCTGCTCGCTCGCAGCACTGCCGAGTGCTCTGCAAAGGCAGCTCCTGTGTTTGCTGAAAGCTTCACCCAGCCCAGTGCTCAGGCTCAGCTTATCATGGAGCTTGAGGTGGGATGCAAACAGAAGGGAGCAAGACTCTGCTGTCCCCTTGTCACAGGCACATCAGGGCAACGTGGAGACAATCACGGCTTGGTGAGGGCACCAATGCAGCTTGGACAGGCAGCTCCCGGCACCAGCACGGCACTGGGAGCCCAAACTTCCACCACTCCTGCCTGGAGGACATCAAGAAAGCACCAACTCCTTGAAAAGTTACAGAATCACAGAAACATGACAGCTGGAAAAGACCTCCAATCATTAACCTAGGGCACTGCCAGGTCCTTCACTAAACCATGTCCTAAGCACCACATCTACGTGTGCTTTTTAACGCTTCCAGGGACGGCGATTCCACCGCTTCCCTGGGCAACCTGTTCCAATGTTTAACCACTCCTTTAGTGAAGAAATTGTTCCTAATACCCAATCTAAACCTCCTCTGGAGCAACTTGAAGCAGTTTCCTGTTGTCCTGTTGCTTGTTAGCTGCGAGAAGAGACTGACCCACATCTGGCTACCTTCCAGGTAGTTGCCGAGGACCCCTTTTCAGCCATGCAAGGCTCTGCATGACCTCCCAAAGCCCAGCTGGGGATGCTCTGTGCACACACTGGGCTGGCTCAGCCTGCCCCGAGCTGCCCAGGCGCCGGGCGAGCAGGGCTGGCACAGCAGCAGGGCTTTTAATGAGCCTTTTGGGCTTCCTGCCACCAGGCACGAGGCTATCGATAGGGCCAGAGCTGCGGTGGGCGGATTTTATTACACTTATAGATCTGCTGGCAGGCTCAGCATCCTGGATTTATTAAATTAGACAAAGGCTCTTGGAAACAACCTCTGCGGGCTCTGCAAAAGGATGGACTGGAGCAGCCACCCATCAAAGGGCAGCAGAAGGTTGTGCTCCCACACCCCCACAGCAGCTCTGCTCTCTCTGTGCCATCCAAGCAAGAGGGAGGTATCTTTCCTTGGCCACCTGAGCACACCTTTCCCACCTGCAGCCTGCCTGTATCAGCATCCACTGCTCAGTGCAGCCACTGAGAAACCTCTGGCACCTCTGGCTTGGGCCATGCACCAGGCAATGGAAAAGCAGGTTTTTACCAGTGGCAGGGGAATCACAGAATCAAGGAATCATTAAGGTTGGAAAAGACCTTTAAAATCACCAAGCCCAACCACCAACTCAGCACCACGACCACTATTAAACCATGTCCTCAAGTGCCACACCCACATGGAGTTATCAAGCAACGTGTCCCCTGCACTTCTGTATCCACACTTTGTGCCCCTGTGCAAGAAACAGGGGAAGATGCCCCCAAATCTCACCTGCCTGCCAGAAGCCATCCTCCCCTTTCACAGATGGAGGCACAAGCAGTGCTCTGCAGCTGTGGCCTTGGCACGTGCCCATGTGGCTCTGCATTGGTAGCAAACCTGTGCCAGCACAAGGAGGGGACAGGACACCTGCCCTGGTGTGCAGCCAGCAATGCAGGAACGCCCTCCCAGATGGATAAATGCCGTAAATGCCACTTCCCCCAGCCCCACCACAAATTTCCCCACTGCTGACCCCGGCTTGTTCATCACAGGTGCCGACAGCCATCTCCTGAGATTTGTTCTGCTGAAGGAATTGCCAGGTCACCCACCCCAAGGTGGTGGGATGGGTCAGCAAGTGCCACGCACACCTGTCCCTGCATGCCAACCCCTGAAGAGCCCTCTGGAGCCTCTACCAGGACACAAAACAACATCAGCTCCCCTTCTGCCAGTGGGAAGGAATTTTCTTCCCCAGGAGCAGTTTGAGAAGGGGGTGAAGTGCAGGGGCTGGGCAGGAGAGTTCAGCCAGGGGCCACTTTTAAGCAGAGCTGGTGTTTATGTCCACAGACAGCGAGTCTAAACACTGAGCGAGGCTGGGAGCTGCCTGCACATGGCCGGGAGCACCCTCGGGCTCCTCTCCCACCCAGTGCCACCCAGCCAGGCATGCGCAGCACCCACCCTGGGGGTGCCCAGGCAGCAAGTTTGGGGCCACACATCCCATCTGTATCCCTGTCCCCACGGGCACCCATGCGGAGAGCGGGTGCTGGAGCGGAGCGAGCCCAGCCGGGGCTGTGCAGAGGCTGGAGCCAGCCTGTCTTGGCCTTATAAGGCTATTTTCACACTGCTCTTGCAGCTCCCAGCTGCTCCCCACTCCAAAGCAGGGTCGGAGTTGGCAGCCAGAGCCTAGCCTGCCTCCTTCCTGTTAACCTCTTTCCTGCTGAACAGCCTCCGAGGGGTCCCTGCATGGTGGGAACGGCCGCATCCAGTCCCGGCACGGCCACCCGTGCTGGGCAGGGAGGGTCAGCATCCCAGTGGTGGTCACCAAGTGGGTTCAACCTCCCTCAGCACTGGGGTCTGATCCTCTGGGTTCTCAGCAGCGTTGCCAAATCCAGGGAGCCTTTCAGGAAAGCTTGCAGCCATGGATCTGCACATTCCACTTCCAACGCCGCTGGAGTTAGAGAGGGACAGAGATACAGAGAACATCGGCAGCACAACAGAAAGGACAGCAAGGTCCCACCAGGATGGAGGATCCAGAGGCTGCTCTGAGCAGCCATCTCAGCTGTTTGTGGATCAAATCAAAAGCCAAACATTGCACAAAGAGCTTGGAGCATCCACTCAACCCCTATCCCAGATCTTTGGGATGCAGAAGCCCAGCAACGCACAGGCACTTGCCAAAGGCACCACCTCACAGCTCTGCAAACCCAATAGCTATTCCTTCCTCTTGCTCTCTAGGATTTAGATGCATTTCAAATCCAAAATGTCCTCCTCCCCTCCAAGGAGGGGGTGGGAGGAATACATGATAACAGATCCGACCCCATCTGCTCGCAGCTGCCAGCGTGGCATCTTCCCCACTCCCCCATGCACAGGCACAACAGCCAAAGGGGAAACAAATATCTGCAGCCTTCCAGCAAGTTGTCATGGTAATCAGCCCGGTGGCAAAAGCCCTGTGAGACCACAGAGGGACCAGAGTTTGGTGCAGGGATCATGTCAGAATTGCCTGGAGAGGGAACCACAGTCATCTGGGGGTGGGAGGGGAAAACGGGCTTCATTTGCATCCTGATACTTGAATTTTAAATTGCACTGTTCCAAATTGGCCTTGTCAACTTTATCCTCCACCCCCTCGGTGTAGGAGACGAGTCCCAGGTGGTCCCTGCACGCGTGCCAGGCACACATGTGCAGGAGCTCACCGCCACCTCTGTGCACGCCGGCTCGCACGGCCTCCCCAGCAGCAAGGGGCTTCACCAAACACCAGCAACCACGTCTCCCTGAGGTCACCCACACACAAAGATGGTCATACACACAATGATGCCCATTTTGGACACAGCTCAGGAGGTGGAAAGCTTGGCATGAGGCAGGATGACCTCCACCCATGTGGGCCAGCCCTGTTCCACCACAGCCGGACCTGGATTTCTGCTTCACGGGGGTGAGGGAAACTTGACTAAGGCAAGTGTCATCCAAGGAAAACAGCAAATGAAATCAATCAAATCCTTTTACCTCCCTAAGTGAATTCATCTCCCCTCCAGCCTAGAGGGGAAGGAAGGATCAGTCTTCATGTCTCCAGCCATCCCACAACCTCTCCTGCAAATGCAACCGAGCAGAGAAATCCGAGCAAAGACACAGGGAAGGACCGAGCCATCAGCACCATCACAGCTGTGAGAAGCCACCTCCAAAAATCATCCTCTGGAGCTCTGGATCATTTCAGGCCCTGCACTGCCCTGCTGCTGCTGTGGTGGGGTTTCCCACCTCCATCCCCTGTCAATACAGGGTCTTGTCCTGACACTCAACAACTGCAGAGGAGGAGAGGACAACCCTGGGGATCAGCAGCACCAGATCCTCTGGAGGCCTGGGCAACTCCCACGGGTGCAGATGCTTCAGTGGAAGTTCCTGAATCCGGCCAAATTAGTCTGGAAATCTCATTATTCCCCAGCACTGTTCTTATGAGCTTTGCAGAGCTTCCTGCTGGGCTGGGAATACCAGGAGGCCGGGCTCTCAGGGGTCTGCAGCTGGAGCTGTGAGGGCCAACCCAAGCCAATGAGCTTGGGTTGGCTTGGCCAACCAGGCAGCAGCCACATCCTGCACCCCACATCCCTATAGAAAACCCTACACCCACCCTGCATTGCTCCCCTGGCTTCCAGACAAGCTTGGACCCTGCAGGACTTCCCAAAAGCCGAGGTGATGGCTGGAGAGCGTTCTCCAAACTTTGATCACTGGCCATCCCACCAAATGGCACAAAATGGAGGCTCTGTGGCCAGTTCCAAGGAGAAAAGCTCCCAAGTGGCTGTTGTGGGGCAAGGAGACCACCCAGCAAAAGCTCAAGCTGTGCTTTGCTGCCACAGGCACGACGTGGTGGAGGCACCGGCGCTGATGGCAAAGAGCTGTCCTGGCTGGGTTCACAGGCAAGTGGCACTCAGGGAAAAAAGCACTTTAAACACCCAGGAAAAAGTTGTGAATAACACACCAGGCTGCTGGAACTGTCCCAGGGGAACAGCATCTGCACCCTAAACCTGCTGGTCACATCTGGTTCCTGCACTTGCAGAGGAGTTCAGTGAGAGGAGTGAGTTCACAGCCTCAAGCTGCTCCCAGGAGTGCTCCACCACCTCTCCTTTGGGAGCAGCTTTTGGGTGCAATCCCAGTAGAGAGGAGCAATCTGGGGCTGGTGCATTTGAGGGGGATGAGCCCAAGAAGATTCTCCATCCCCTGTGCCTGGGCTGACAGAATTCACCCCGCCAGCATTGGACTGTACACAGCATTAACCACCCATGCAAGCCAAACATCCCCTCCCTTCACACATCTGCTCCATCCATAATCCCTGCTGTCCCTCCCCTAATGGGAGGGCAGCCAGGAAAGTGAACCAAAACCCTAATTATATCCCAGTAGCTCCCCAGTGTCCTGGTGATCCCTGTGACTTTATCAACGCGATCACAACAGGGCTGATGAAAAGAGGAGGAATGGGCCAAGGCTGGGTGTGCTCCAAAACCCCACCTTTTCTCCCCAGTCACACCATCACAACAGGTGGAAATCCCCTAGGAGCTCAGGATGCTGCCAGGGTGCTTCCAAAACCATCCTGTGTGCCTGTTCCCTCTGTCTCCTCTGCCCAAGGAGCTGTCACCCACAGCAGCTGGTTGGAGAGTGGGGACAGCCATGGGCCACAGCAGGAGAGCAGCCCATGGACTCACTGCCGATTCCCAGGGCTCTGTTTGGCCATAAAATCCTGCAGAGCCACAGCACCCGAGGCTTGGGCAGTGCAAGAGCCAAGACCCCCAGGATCACATCACAGCATCCCAAAATGGGCTGGAAGGGACTTTGAAAATCACCCAGTTCCAACCTCTGCCATGGGCAGGGACACCTTCCACTATCCCAGGCTGCTCCAAGCCCCATCCAACCTGGCCTTGAACACTTCCAGGGATGGGGCAGCCACAGCTTCTCTGGGCACCCTGTGCCAGGGCCTCCCAAACCCTCACAGGGAGGAATTTCCTCCCCACAGCCCCATGGCAAAGGGTGCCATGGCAGCAGAGCCAGGGCATGGCCGTGGGGTGCATTCCAGGAAAACATGGGAAAAAATAAACCCTCCATGGTAAGTGGGACCTTCCCTGTTTTCTCCAGCCCCTGTAGCCCCCCAAGCAGCACCTCTGCCCCAGATCTGCTCTCCTGGAACAACACAAGAAGCTTGGAGGAGACGAGCTGCCTGCAGCGGGTGGTCAGGCACAAGCTGCTAACACACTCCAACAAACCAGCTCCTGGATCAGATCCTGCAGGAAGGAGGTGAAGGGTAAGTGAAGTTGCTGCACACGTGATTTACCTATGGTAATTTTAACTTTCAGCAAGGCTGTCTGGCTGTTTTATCTCATTACCTACTTGCAGTCAGACTTCAGTGACTGCAGGGAAGAGTCTCCTCTGTAGTTTTGAAGGAACAGGGCAAAATAAAAAGGTCTTACAAAACATATCTTACCAAGACCACATTCACACACTGTTACCTGGACCAGCATGAAGGAAAAACAGTATTTTGATGGCATTTTTTTTTCTATTTTTATATCTTGCAGTCCATGACAACGCAATGAGCAAGATCAAAAATCAAACCTGCCTAGAAATTCTCATTTTTCACTAGAAATGCCTCAAAACAGCACAGACAAAAGGGGGAAGACTCCTGCAAAACCCCTGCATTTGGTAACCCTGAGAAAAGCCGTTTACAAAACCTCACTGAAGACCTCAGCTTGTCTCCACGCAAGTTTTAACCTGACAACGTCCCTTTTACAGCCTCCAAAGCTGATGAATAATTCATGCCTGGAATAAAGCAGAAATATCATATTCACCAATGCTTACCTAACAGAGGAACAAGGACTGCAAATAAGTCATTTATTAACCCCAAACCGTGTTGCTGCTTGAACAGAGGGCACACCTCAGCTTTGGGTGGAAAAATCGCTCTTGAGCCGAGGCAAGAGCACGCTGGGGGCTGAGATCCCCTGCTCTCATCACACCTCCAGCACAAACGTGCCTTGTCCTGGACTCAGCGAGATGCCAGAGGGGAAAAAGCCCCTCAGAGCAAGGCTGGGAGCTGCCACCCTCCCTCCTCCTCCTCCTCCTCCTCCTCGGGGGTCGCAGCCGCCCTTTCTCAGTCGGGAGGGGAGCAGCAGTGGGAAGCCCACAACCCCACGGCTCCAGGGCTGCAGCCTCTTTCTCAGGCATTCCAAAATCTGGCCGGAGTCTCTTTTTGTAGCACACCCCCCTCCACGGCTGGACGCCTGCCTAATTGCGTATTTATTTATTTATGCATTTTCCCAGCTCCCCGCACACACTGGCGCAGGGTGGGGGGGAAGCCGAGGCCGGCTCCCAACGCAGACCCAAAAAAAAAGATAAAAAACCAACCCAAAACCAGGGGAGCGCAGCTCCCCACATTCCCTGGAGGGTGGGAGGAAGCTGGGAAGCGCAGGGCTGGCTGGGAAAGGGGTGGGAGCGGGGGGCAGGAAGGGGGGACGCCGGCGGCATTGCCCACCCCCTTTGCTTTGTGCGCGCTCGGGGAAATTAAAAATAGCTGCGTCCAAAGAGTGGCTGCAAGCGCCACAAAGAGCGTGTTGAGCAGAGGCAGCTGCAAGCTATTTGCTGCCCCTGGTAATCAGCATCTCAGCTTGCAGAGCCCCTCCAGCCCCCCCAGCCCCTTCCTCCCCTGCCAGAAGCTGCCGCTGCCTTTCTCCAACCCACATATGTCATGTCAACAATCAGCGAGCGCAGGATCTCTGACGGGGAGAAAAAGGGGGAAAGCGCTTTGATTTTTGGAGCAGCTTTGTTGCCTTGTTCCATTCACGTCCTCGTCCTCCTCTCTGAGCTGTCACCGAGGGGTTTTGCAGCACTGAGTCCCACCAGTCAATGCCAGGATACCTCATGACCCTCCATGGGAACAGGGATGTGCCAGCTGCTGGGATGCTGCTTTTTCTAGAAGCAGGGCAAGGGATGCTACTGCCCAGCATCACCCAACCTGTAGCCCACAGCCCACTGACCTGATCTGGTGGCATACAATAGGGCTGGAAAGAACTAAACCCAACCCCATCCCCACCACATGGCTGCAGCTGGTGGGCTCAGGGTCATTCCACAGGCACCTCGTTTTACACCCTCTCCCCAGCACCAAGCAACAGCAGGGAAAAAAAAAAAGTGGTTTTGTTGGTTCTTTGCATGGTTTGGTTTTTCACATGTCTGTGGGCTGGCACGGCCACCCAGAGACTGGGGGATGTTTGGGAGCCCAGCCCTGCCCTGGCTTGGAGAGAGCTGGGATCAGGCATCGCTGCTGCAGCCCCTTCCTCTGCTGCCTGAGGGTAACTGCTCAGCCTTAGCTGTGTCATTTCACTGCCAGCCCTGACATCTTCCCTCCTAAATGCCATCAAAGTTTGATTTCCACATTAAGGTTTTACAGTAGATACAATTTTTCCTTCAACACGACCCACAGCCAGGCTGGAAGCCACAAGTCCAGGAGTCACAAAGAAACTCCAGCTGCTCTAAGTGCCTGTTTCACTCTGCCCCCCACGAACAAGATAAATGCAATCTGAACTCCAGCTCACTTCCCTTGCTGCTCTGGCACACGTCTTCTACCTACTTTGCTAGGTCCTGAGGGACAAGGAGTGGGGAAAAAGCAGAAGGATGGAGCCACTTGAACCTGTCCTCACTGCTCAGCCTAAGAGCAATTCCAGCTTAGTGGCTCGCCCTCCAGAAGACAATAAGGGCTGTGTTGTTTCCAGGAAGGAAGCACCTGGGCCAGGTCATCAAAGCAGCTTGTGTTAGGAGGTCGCTGGCTGGATGGAGCTCTCCCAACTCTGCTTTCATCCTCTCGCTGCCTGTTAACTCCCAAACCTCCCACCACGGACTGTTTCACACTGGTGCCTTTCCCAAGCGGGTCCTGCAGCCCCAAAATGTCCTTCTTGAGAGGCTTGGATGTGGACAGTGTTCCCCAAAGACCACAACAAATCCAGGCACTTCGGGGGTCCCAGGAATGGTCCTCAGTCATCACCAGTTGCCAGGACTGGTGTTGGAGGCATCCCCAGAGGAGCCTTTCCCTGTTCCCTCAGCGCCCCTGAACTTGGCAGCTCAGCAGTTTAACCTTCCCCAACACACTAAACCAAACTAAAAGATATAAAACAGAAGAGGGTTCAGCAGTGAAGGGAACCATTCCTGGAGGAGCCCACAGGTGTCCTGACAGTAGGACCCACCTCCTGCAGCAGCTGGAGCCAGACACTCAGAGCAGAGGGAAATGGGAAGACGTGAATCCCCACAAAGTCTCTGTTATGGGATCCCCACACCCAACCCCAGTAATGATACTTGGATCAGCATCAAGACAGACATTAATAAAAAACCACAAATGAAGATCTGTGTATCCTCCTCTCACCCCTTCAAATCTGCTTGATCCTGGCTTCAGCAATGTCCTCGGGAATGAGTTCCCAGGGCTCCCTATGGGTTCAAGGATTTTTTTTCCTCCAAATCAGTATTGAAAATTAAACACAAGAAATTCATCAAAGACCTCTGAGCTCTGTCTGGAGCACTTGTGCTGTCTCTCCTGTAGAACAATGATAAGGATGTGCTTTGTCCCCTCTCCCTTGTACCCTGACTTCAGGTGTCCTTTTCCTGCCCAGCTTCCCTGGAGGAGAAAGGATGTTTGCTTCCCAGTTTTCCCTTACTGCTGCATCATCTTTGAGATATGCACCAAACATCCCACATAAAACCTCCTCACAGATCACTGTCCACACTGCAGGGCCCACCCTGACTTGACTACACCCAGTCTTGGACAAAAACAGGGATGGGGGTCCCTGCCACCGTCTGAGCCTTGCACAGTCACTCCCCTCCAGCCTTTCTGTCTCAGCTTGCTTTAAATTTCAAACACGCTTTGATTCAAGCCAAGAGCTTTTTATGCTAAACAGAAACTGAAAGTCTTGATCTGGCAAACAGAGGCACTGGCAAAACTGTGTCCATGGGGGGAAACCACTGGGGATGAGGGGATCAGGGTTTGTAAAGCCTGCTGCTCCCACGGAGGAGGGGGCAGGGAGAGCTTGGAAACTCTTAAATGGCAAAACGTGTGGAAAAAGTAAGGACAGAGAGGCCAGGATGTTTAAGGTTCGTTTTTAATCCCTGCCAATGAATTCCCATTCTGTGCCAAAACTGAAGTAAACTGCTTTGATGTGAAAAGGAGGAGAAAAACACACACACGAGTTCTTGGCTTCTTAAAACAATACAGATGACAAAGGAGGGAACTACAATGAAAACTAACGCAGCACAGCTCTGCTGACAGTGACATTTTAAAATGCCCCTTTCCTCCAAATAAAGAGGATTTTGGAGGGGGGTGAATTAGGAAACAATAATTACACAGGTCTGTGGATCACAGCATCACTGAGCACGCATCCCTCTCTCTGATCCCCCTCCAGCTGCCACCAACGCTTACACCACTCTCCTTTTTTAACCATTTATCAATTCCTTTGGCTTCCGTGGCTGGGAGCGGGGCCTGGGGCTGAGCAGGGCTCCAGATGTGACCTCACAGCCCCCTGCACAGTGCCAGACCTCCCACCTCTGAGCTGGCCTCTCTTCTCCTATTTATATACCCAGCCCAGGGGACCCAGTGCTCCCCTAACCATTCCCAGATGCCAGGCTGGCCTCTCTCTCCATCCCACCCCAGACCAAACAGCTCCTGGCTCCCTCTTGACCTCCCTCCCTGCCATCACAGGCTGGAGCAGAGATGTCTGCTTCATTGTGCTGAGGTTAATGATACTATGATCCATCTGATTTCCTGATTTAGGAGCAGGACCATCCTGCTGTGAGCTTGGGAAGGGTCTGCAATGCTGCCATAGAGGACACAACCACTCAACTCCAGCAAACTTTGGTATTGAGGTGGCTGACTACTGGTTTAAACATCCTCTCATATCCCTTCCCTATTTTAGAAAGCAGTTTCTTCAGCAAGTAAGGGGTAGGGCAGAGTTAGGGCTGACAGCCCATCCTCACACTCCACCGTGCTGGGACATGCCAGACACAGACTGAGGTCCATTTGTAGGGAAAAGGGTATGTCATGCCCAGGGATGCTCCTCCTGAATCCCTGCAGGGAAACTAAAAAAGCCCATCCAGAAGATGCTGTCACCTTGGCTCTCATTCACAGCACCAGCAAGTTTAAAATTCTCCCAGACAAGCCTGAATTTCGCCCTGTTTTCAAACCAGCATATGCACAAAGCAAAAAACCTCTAAATTAATAGTTTCAGCTACCAAAAGGAAGCCTGAAGTGACACAAGAATACCCCCAGGGAGGATGCAAAATGCCAACCTACTGTAAAGCCCAGCTCTGGAGAAGTGGCACAGGGGTAAACTGAGGCACAGACACTTCTGGCCTGGACATGCAGAAGCTGGGCTGGAGATCCAGACCCTGTCCCCTAACCTGCTCCACCTGCAGGCAATGCTTGAGGCCCCAGGCCCACCTGCAGGCCCAGGGAGGGACAGGGCAGTGCTCTCCATCCCCACAGCCCCCTCCAGCCTCTCCGCTACATTCCCACGCAGACGGGCTCTATTTACAGAGGCCTCGGCCGCTAATTATAGATCGCAGCAATCAAAACAAAAGGAGGCAAAAGCTCTGCACTTGCCACTCGCTGGCTCTGTCCCCTGAGCCCAGCACTGCTCTGGTGGCAGCTCCCATATCCCAACCAAAACCTCCCAGCCCCGCGGTGCCGGGCCGCTCTCCCACGGCAGCAGCGGCAGGGTTTCTACTGGAGACCACAGGGTGTTTCACCAGGAGGACTGAAAACTTGTCCTTGGATTCTCACAACACAGCAGCTCAATCCCAAGCCTGTCCCTGCCTTCCCATCACCCTCTTTGCTGTCTTCCCTCAGTGTAAGAGCAGCTTTGCCGTCCTGCAGCTGCTGCAGAGAAACATCAACCCCCTCATCACCCAGCCTGGCAAAAAGATTTGTCAAACAGCAGGAGCGAGCCATGATCGAGGTGCAGCCGTGGGTGTTCAGCCTGGGAAGGCAACCCCGAGTGATCACACAACCTCCACATCCACCCACGGCTGGGAGGGAGGAATTTCTGCACGTCTGAGCAGGCTCGGCTTAGCCAGGGCTCGGCAGAGCTTGGCAGAGCTGGGAACGGCTGCTGGCACAGTCCCCACGGAGGGGAAGGGGATGGGATCTGCTGGGCATTCCCTGGCTCTGGGTGCCACCAACTGCACCCAGAGCGAAAGAGGGAGACCCCAGGGAGAGAGTCTGGCAGTCAGCCTGGTGTGAGGGGATGAAGGTCCAGAGCCTGTGCACATCCCCCCCACGGCAGCCATCGTGCAGAGCTCACTGAGTTTTCAGACTGAAAATAGGGCAGAGAAAGGACAGATACACAGAAGGAAAGTGACCAAGCAGTAGCACAGACTCGGGATCAGCTCAAGGATACCCATGGGCAGGTCTCAGGAGAGAGCTGGATGCCAGCAGGGCAGCTGCTGCCTGCTTGCCCCACCTTCCATGCCCAAAATGCCCAATCCAACACCAAACTTGACCCACTCCATAACAAAAGGCTCCTGTGCCCAAAGCTGCTTCATCCCATGACCTCTATGAACCACAGCACCAATGTCTCTGGGGACTCCCTGAGGTCTCCCCAGCTTGGGGTTGGGCTCTGAGCCACCCCATGACACCCCACTGCTCTACAGCCTGCTGGGAGCCAGGAGCACTCTCTCTCTGGCCAGGCACAGGAACATCTCCACCACCATCACCAGCCCAGGACTCCCCTCCCAAGCTCAGCCCTCCCTCCAATTCCACTTTTACTAAGAGCAGAAATTGCCAAACCCGCAAAATTAATGTCTAAATGGTTCAAGGCAGAGCCATTCAACCCCAGCCTGGAACTGCCTGGGAGGTCTCCAGCCAGCTGCTGCCCAGCTCCTGCACACTCCAGAGGCTGCTGCATGTCCAGGCCCCATGGGATTCCCAGCCAGCTCCTGGGGAGACACTGGGGCACATTGGGGGTAGATCATCATTGCATGGACTGCAAAGTGGATCCCTCATGGAAAAAACAGTGGTTCTGCTGTGTGTGGGAGAGGCACCCCTTGGATGAGGCCTCAACCCCTTTACTCCTCCCTGGCCCACGGAGGTGGTGGGGACATGACAAGAAGCTGGCACAGCCAGAGGGGTGGAAAGGTCAGAGGTATTTTTACACCATGTGTCAAACCCCAGTGAGGAGGAAGAATCTGTGACCATCTCCTCCATCCATGACTATGACGAGGTCAGACCCTCCTGGGACCCATCACATCCAGTGGGACCCATCACACCACAAAGGGCCATGGGGCAGCGAGCCCAGGTGCCAGCACAGTGGTGTCACGCTGCCCAGGACACCGTCCCCTGCTGCACACTCCCTCTTTGCTTGTATTTGGCCACTTTTTCCCTTCTCAAGGGAAAAAAGCCCAACAGGTGCCTGGAGAACTGCAGGATGCTCCCGCTGTCCTCTGGGTACTCTCTGGCAATGGTCCCTGTGGCACAGGGTTCAGGCACTATCCGTCTGCTCCTCCTCAGATGCAGCAGAACCTGGGGCAGGTCAACCTCCTCAGGATTCAAAACAGCAAGAAAATATTCCAGATTATGTTTCCCAGCACCTTCATACCTCTACCTCAGACTGAGGCATTTTGCTACTCCACCCACACAAACCACTCTCCTGTCAGTGTAGGACAGGAAACACCAGCCCAGTGCAGAGCCAGGTTGCTGACACTGAATATGTATTAAAGACTCCACTGCTCCTACCCAAGACATTTAAATTATTTAGGGCACTTGGACCAACCCCAAGTAAAAATACAAACAAACACAGCATGAAACCTGAGCCACACTCGCCGTGCCTCCTCATCCCACGGTGCCCTCGCAGGAGGCCTCAGAGGAGGATTAAGGCACACTGACCTCACAGGGAGCCTCCCTGCCACAGACACAGGTCCCCATGTGTCCCTGACCCACAGGAGTGCTGTCCCCACCCAACTTCCTGAGCCTCTTGCCCAGGTGGATTCCAGCACATGGGTGCCCACTGCGTCAGGCTGCTCAGCCTTGGGTACCTCCCACAGGCTTGCTGTAGTCAGGAGGATAAATCAGCAGTCCTGTGTGCTCACAGCAAGACTGACCCACTGGGCTCTTCAGCCTCACTTAGCAGCTCCCAGCAGATGGGTTTCCCTTCCTTTGATCCCTGTTTTACCGAAGGGAACAGTGCTGGTGACAAGCTGCAGCTCCAGGGCGGGCAAGCAGTGGGAAGGCGTTCCAGCTGACCTACTTTCCACGGGCATCGCTAGGCAAGGCCTCCTTCCTGGACACTGCCAAGGTGATTCACCACAACCAGAACCCAGCTGGCACCGGGGAACTGGGCAAAAAGGAGGGGAGATGACCTTGGGGACTCTCTCCAGCACTTCCTGCCAGCGTGGGATCTGCTGGCAACTGCTCAATCCCACGTCAGTAGGACCCACACGCCTCTGAAACACCCAACATCCTCTGCAGGCCATCCCACACACAGGCAGCCTGGCACGGAGTCAAACCCAGCGAGCACAACTCTCCTCCAGCTTGGCAGAGCACCCCAAGGGCAGCAGATAACCCTGGCTGATCCCCAGAGCCTGGACAGGGCCAGGCAGCACTCACCATCTCGTCGAGGGCGTAGCGCAGCAGCCCGTGCTCGTAGAGGATGAAGAACCGACGCTGCCATTTCTGTAAGAGAACACAGAGAGCTGGGTCATGGCAGTGCCCACCAGCCCAGGGCCTTGCTGGCAGCACTGGAGCTGCACATCAGCTGGCAGAGCTCTGCCAGGGCTCTGCATGCACCAGCCCACATTGTCCAACACTGATTTGCTGCCTGGTTTTGTAGGCACCCAAAGGAGGCTGTTTTGGGGTTTCTTTCCCATCCCGCTCATCTGTGCATTCACACAGACCCCAAACTGGTCTGGTTTAACCATACAGGGGACAAAAATAACCAGAGACAAAAGATTCTTCCACTCCCAACAGAGACCCACAAACCCTGTCACTGCTCTCCCAGAAACCCAAGACCTGCAGGAATCATAGAATATACTGGGTTGGAAATGACCACAAGGATCATGGAGTCTAATTCCTGACCCTGCAGAGGACACCCCAACAATCCAACCCTGTGCCTGGGAGCATTGTCCAAATGTTCCTGGAGCTCTGGCAGCCTTGGGGCCATGACCACTGACCTGGGGAGCCTGTTTCAGTGCTCAGCCACCCACTGGGAGAAAAATATTTTCCTGCTATCCAACCTAAACCTCCCCTGACCCAGCTTCATGTCGAGAATACTGAGGACACCAGAAGGATCCCCAAACTAAATGCTGAGCCCTCAGCTTCATCCTGCATGAACCATTCCACCATCCAGTGATGAAGGGTGACAGGGTGTCACGTCAGATGTCCCCCAGCAGTGCATGAGCTCAATTTGGATGGTGGCTGCACCTCTGGCATGGCACTTCCCAGGCACTCCTGGCACTGCTGCTGCTGCAGCTGCACAGCAAATCAGATTGGAGAACTGATCTGGCTGGAAAACTGCCTCTTTTTTTTTATGTGTGCCAGGTTGTTTTCAGCCAAGAGTAAAAACTGGTCGAGCAGGCTGAAATAAAAAAGGTCCTGGATTCATAGCCCCAGTGCAACAATTCTTATCTCGCTTTTCTCAGCCCTTCGGGCAAAGTCCAGGGTGCTCAGAGACAAGCAGAACTACGAAGGACCTTGGGGATCTCCCCAAGCCCCAGCTCAGGAGGCAGCCTGGGTTCTGGGGTACACAGGTCCCATATCCCCTTAATGTGAGGCCAGCAAGCCTGTGATGAGCTGTGACTCCAAAAAATGACCCATATACCCCAGGCTGAACTCAGAACCCAATTCCTGCTCATTTGGGAGCCACTTTTTTATTACAAACAGCTCCAAGAGCATTTTGGCTGCATGACAGAGGGTTCACGGACCACTGCCATCCCTCCCACGCACAAGACAGCCCCATCCTGGCAGCCTCAGCAGCAAGTTCTCTGCAAGACAAGCTCAGGGACAGGCTGAAAATCCTCATCACAAGCCAGCAGTGAAAGGACATCAGCCTGGCCACATCCTCCTGGGCCTCACACTCCCCAGGACAGGGAATTGGGGGATACTCCGACCCCACATGATGCTGCTGTTTCTGCCATGCATGAGCAAACCTCTTTGGGAAGGAGCTGAGTGTGTCCTGCTCTGTCTGCAGGTCCCTGCTGCCAACACTTGGCTTCAGAGCTCTGCAGGGTTACAGCAAATGGGAACCACCTCTCAGTCCCTTCCTTGCTGCAGGACCTGCCTCACACTGGCATATCCACCTTAGGGGATGGAATGCAGCATCCTTCTAGAGCTCTGGGCATGCTCAGGATAAGATGCAGAAAATAAAGCAGTTGTTTCCAAGCCCTGAAGGAAACCTGGGAGCCTTTCTGATGGTCCCAGCATGGCTCAGAGCCACAAGGCCCACACCCCACTGGCCTGAGAGCTTTACTGACAGCACAGAACATGTCAGGCCAAGCAGACCAGCATCAAAACATCAAAAAGCAACAGCAACAAGCAATAAAATTGCACAGACTGAGCCTGACCGACACCTGCAGTGCCCCAGGCTGCTGCCCAGCATAGGAGACCTTGCATCCCAGGGAAGGCATTTGAGCCTTGCTGCAGGAAACATCTCCCAGCTTCCTGGTTTGCACAAGGGGATGGGTGCACAGAGGTGCCTGAGGCACTCCCAGGTCACAGCCGCCCCCGTGGGCAGGGACAGGCCCCCGCTGCTCCTCCTGCCACCCCGCCCACGTCACAGGGAGGGGATGTCCCAGCTTCACTTACCCGGGAGCGATGGACAGGGTTGTCAAAGTCCGTTCCTTCCGGGGCCAGCAGCAGCCAGCCACCATAGATGGGTTTGGCCTGCAAAGAAACAGCAGAGAAACGCTCAGGCACAGCGGAAAGCGGCTCAGCGTGGATCAGCACCACGGGGAATCGATGGCTGGCAACCACGGGAAGCCGCAGCAGCCCCGGCACGAAGGCAGCTGCGAGCTCAGCCTCCTGCACTCAGCCTTCCCAGCACAGGGAACGCGGTGCCTGATGGCAACCCGTGGTGTGACACGCACCGTGTGCCAACGGGATTGAGACGAGGACTCGGGAGGAGGCAAAACCCCAGCCACAAACTCCAAACACAGCTGCTCCTGCATGGCACCGTGCCCAGAACAGCAACCTCCCGGGTACTGCCGGGCGGCAGAGCCCATCCCCACTGGCGGCTCTTCCCATTGCCGTCGGCAGCGTGCCTCTACTCCAGAGCAAAAACACACTCCAAAGGAGAGCTCCATGTTTTCCGTTCGTTAATTAAGAGAGGAAAAACTACCCAGCGCTGGCAGCTCTCCAGCTCCCAGCCGCTTCCCGTGCCGTGCACATCCAGCTCCCGCTTCCCTGCGGGGGCAGCCCCTGCCAGCCCGCTCCCCCCGCCAGCGGCGTCCAGCGGCCCGCGGCCCAGCACACAGGAAGGTCAGAGCCAGGAGGAGGGAAAACAGCTCAGTCAGTCAGCCAGCCGGGAAGAGAAAGGGAAAGAATACTCGGAAAGAACCTTGCAGCACTGCCATAGATCAGTGGAAAAAAAAATATCCAGGCTCTTTCCACCAGAGGTTCGGATGCAGAAGTGGCCAGGGCGAAGCCGACCCACGCCATGGCAAGTGGTGGGATGGGGATGGGCACGTCCTCCCACGCAAAGTCCTGGGGGCACCACTCCTGCTGCCTGTCAAGCTGTAAACTATGAGCCAACACCTGGCAAGGGCTGGGGCCAAATCCTGCTGCAAGAGTGGCAAGGCATTGCTACACCAGCAAGGCGGCTCCGCAGAGATACCAGGACAGACCAGGAGGGAGGAAATCCAGGGCAGATCCAGCTCCAGGAGGGCTGGGAACGCTGCTTTCCACCATGGAACATCCATGCACGTCCATCCCAGAGCAGCCAAACAGCGACAAGGACACACACTCCCAGCTCCTCTCTAAATGATTCAGTTATCTTGTTGCTTTCAGTCTTTTCTGTTCCTTAAAGTTTAAAAGTGTTTCCAATTCGGTACCTCCCCTAGATTCCTCCTGCCAGTTTCTGTAGTTTTGTAATGTTAAAAAAAACCTTCCCCTCTGGAAAAATCCCTGCAAACAATAGAAGAAACTGCCTATGCACCAGAAACTGTCAAATGCGTGAAGCACTGAGTAAGCAAACTGGAAACACGCCGGAGGAGACCTTTTACTGTTTATAAAGTGAAAAGAAATAACAAAATCTCTTATCCCCTCCACAATGTGACATACCAGCTCGAGGTGTTGCTCTCCCAGCAGCTGGGAAAACATGATTTGAGAAGACCTTCCTTCCTTCCCCCTTTAAATGAGATTTAAACCAATGAAAACAAAGCGCTGGGATCGAGATTCAGTTTGGGGGAGTCAGGAGGGCCCGGCTCACCCCTACACCTGCCCTTCCCACGACCACACTGGGGACACAGAACGGCACCCGTGGGCCCCACAACCCTCCCTGGGTTTGGCAAGGAGCCCAGAGCCCCCCGTCACCGCTGCCCAGCTCACCTGGATGCCGGTTCCCTGCTCGCCCATGGCCCCCATGGCACCTGCAGCTGCCCAGCAGCACTCCGTGCCCAGCTCCGTGCCCGTCTGTGCCAGCGCCCCGCAGGTGAGCCAGGCTCTGCCACTCCCCCGGCACTCCCCGCCCCGCGCCCCCACCCAAACGCGCCCGTGACGCATCCGTGCCCACGCCATGGGAGGATTCTGGAGGATCCCACTGCTCCCCGCCACGCTGGGATCTGGCCACGGCCAATATGTGGCCTGGGAAGAGCCAAATATCCCAAACTTCTCTTCTGTTTTACAGGGGAAAAGCAAAATTGCAAATGACTAATGATGACCCATCGGAGACCCTTCAATGGGTCACTGTGACAGGAAACGGGGTCCTCAAATTCCCATAAGAGAACTCAGGGAGAGATGAGCAACTGGGGCTTGAGAAGATCTTTAGAGTGGCCTCCACCACCCAGGAGCAAGAGGATGACAGTGACAACAGGACACGATGTCCCCAGTGTTTGGCATCACCACACCAAGGCAGCACCCTGCTGATGCTCTGGGCAGCCAAGCTGTTTGCAGGGCTCATCCTGCCTCCATCCCCAAATTCTCCTCTCTGTGCCTTAGCACATCAATCCAGCAAAGCCTTACGAGCAAAAACTCTTCCTGACACAAGCCACAGCACTGCAGCTGTCCCACAGCACTCTCCCACCTCACTCTGAGCACCCCAAAGAATCCAGTCCCACACAGTCTCTGTGTGACAGGCAGCACAGTCCCAGTGCCACACTAGGGACAAAGTAACCATGGAACAACAAGGGGACATCATCACCAAACCAGCAGCGAGCAGCCTTCACTCAGTATTACAGGCATAAAGTCCTGCCCTACCTCAGTCTGGCTCACACCCCCCAGCAGACATTATCGTGCCCTCAACCACTCCAATTTTAGCTCAAGCTGTCTGTAAATAAACACTGAGCACCTGAAATACACACCCTTAACATAGAGCACGGTCATTTCTGTACCGGCGTCATCAGAAACCACCAGTGGGCTACACTTACTTTGGCAGAAGCATCCAATTTCAGATATTGAAACCAAAATAGCTGAAAGGTATGAATTAGAGCCAGGCAGCGTGGGCAGCCTGGTTCCACCCACCAACAATGAACACGCAGCAGTGCTTTTGAAAGCCAAACCAAAACAAGCTCCTGCTAAAACCAAGCAAATGCCCAGAGAGGTACAAGCCTAAATAAAAAGGATATGAATTAGCACACAAAGTGTCTGAAATAAACTCATCACACCTGCATTGGAAGGGCCTTGCTGAAGAGATGAGGTTTAAAATAAACCCAATGTGGGAGGCAGGTCTGGGGGGTGTTAGAGCACCAGGAAGGAGCTGGAGTCACACGTGGCTTCCACTGGCTCGGCTTCCTCTGGAGAGCTCAGCAAGAGGAGGAAAATGCAACATCCAGCACTGAGCAAGAGCTCAGAGTAAAAAATTCTCTCTTCCAAGCAGATCTGTCCAACCTCACATTAAGGGACGGCGTTAGAGCAACCTCAGTGTTCCCAGGATGTCTTTGACCATGTAAAGCCCCGTTTGCCTCCTGGCAGCTCCAGTGATATCCAAAGGGCAGCTCCAGGTAGTTTGTCCACAGGTAGCAGCCACACAGGGTGCTTAGGCACCGGGTGGGTGGCTTTGCTTTTATTATGAAGGTACCTGGCCAGAGGGGGAGCCACAAAATGCCGCAGAAAGCAGAGTGGAGGAGCAGCCAGGATGGGGTGGGGTGACGCTCAGTTCCATCCGATCCTGTGGGACTGCTGGAGGCTGACTCAGGCAGAAACACCCCCCACGTCACCGCTCTGCTTCCTGTCACACCTCTGGGAGTGTCCAGGTATCACATCCCACCTTTGATCTGCCACTGGAACCGGGCTGTGGAGCACCCACAGCACCTCACCTGCCTCTCAGGTCGCTGTCCCAGCATCCATGCCCTCAGCCCATGCAGGGGGAGGGCGCTGCCTCCAGCCCAGCGCCGGCAGCACAGCGGGTGGGAGGAAGCAGCGAAGGAAGCGGCCCCAGCTGGGTTTACACAAAGCTGTCAGGCTGCTGTGCTGATGCTGCCCAGGCACGGACAAACTACCCCAACCAGCTCCACCAGCACTGGAAACACGATTCCCAGCAGCCAGGGAACTGGGCTCGAAGGACATGCAGAGCCACTCAGCACTTTCCAAAGCCCAGGGTGACACAGGAACCCCTGCATATCCCCAGGGCCGCAGGGCAGCCACTTCCAGAGGGCAGGATGGGTCACAGGAGCGTGGCAGCCCGTGGAGCACCAGGTCCCAGGGCTGGAGGTGGGCTGTGACACCAACCAGCTGCCTGTGGGACAAGCTGTCACACCTCCTTTGTTTTTGGTGGTACCTTCACCTCTTCCTTCCTCATGCAAACCAGGCAGGCACGCAGAGCCACACTGTGCCAGCCCCATAGTCCCACAGGAGCCCATTGCACAGCATGGAACAGGAGAGCTGCACCAACATCCACATCCCCTCTTAGCATCCAGACTCAGCCCCTGGCAGAGCACCCACGTGCCCACTGGGATGTGCTGGACACCCCGGTGGGCTGGGATGCCCCCCAGCCAGTCCCCACCCAGCCCCACATGTTCGAGGGAAGTCCGAATCCATCGCTGGGAGAGACTCCTGGCTCGGAGCGCGTGGCGGGAGGGATAATCTGTTTAGGCTGCCGGCAGACGTAATCAGCCTGTCTCGGGTGGAGGCAGGGCTTGTTTTGTTCAGGCTTGGCAACTGAGCGGGAAGGGGAAGAAAAATGGATTGTTGCATCGGAGCTTTAGGCTCTGCCTCCAGCACTGGGAGCACGGAGCTCTGTGCATTGGGGAAGCGATGCCAGGGCTTTCAGCAGCCCCATGAAAGAACAATGTCCCCACCCCAGCTCAGGCTGTGGAACTCATCCCACCACCTTTATGGGCTCAGCCCTGACATTCACCCGAGGACCCTCTCCAACAGCAGTGCCTGCTGGTCCTCACACGCAGGAGAACACAGCTCTCAGCCAGACCCACAGAGGGGGGACAGTAATGTCATCGTCCCCTGTGTGCTGACTGCTGATCCACTGAGAGCTCCCCAGAGGCAGGGACCCATTTCTGGCACAGCTCAAGGAGAAAGTCACCACAAACACTGTGGCTGCAACCTCAAAATAGGAAACCTGGGTGGTTTCAGCTCCGCTCTGCTCTTGGTTTTGCACACCTTGGAGCCAAGAGAACATCGCTGACGGATGAGTCGGAGCAGCCGTCACCCGGCAGGAATGGGGAAGGTGACACGGTGTGTGGGGTGGGAATGGGATGCGATATCCAAGGAGGCGTTCCTGCCCACAGCACGGCTTCTAGGAACTGAGAGACAGGCATCACTTCAATTCTGTGTGCTCCCAGTGGGATGGCAGATGGACCCCTGGAAATCAACTACCCCGGCTGCCGGGAGGCTCCGCAAACACTGCTTACAAACCCGCGCTCCGCAGCAATCCCAAGGGCCGGGATGAAGCCCAGGCTCAGTAGTTAAGCTGCTTACATCTCTGTTTCCCTGCTGTACAGCATTTCCCCTCTGCTGTCTGTCACCTGGTGACGCCAAACCCCAGAGCGGAGGCTGTGGTGCTGCCACAGAGCGTCCACAACCATTCCCAGAGCAGAAACAAGTCTCTTATCCCCCAGCTCCACATCCAAGTGGCTGCTTGCTGTCCCTGGGTTCAGCCCAAACAGTGCTTTTTCCAGGATGAGACCTGAGAAGCCCCTGGGGACCACCTTGGATGGTGGGGAGAGCCCCCTCTCCATCCATCACCTGCTCTCCTGCCAAAATACATTTACATAGGGCAGGCATGAACCAGCCACTGCTGGAGCTGCAAATCCCAGGCCAGGATTTCACCAACACATCTCCACATGCAGCACAAGGCCAAACCAGACCGGACAGATCAGACCTGGGGCACGAGGAGCATCAGGTGCCACTGCCATGGGGCAGCTGGTGGGCACGGTGCATGGCACAGCCCTCCTGGCACACCGGCAGCACCGACCCAGCCGTCGGCAAAGCCCAAAGGACGGAGCTGCCCGGTCAGTTTGCTGTGTGGGCAGTGAGAGTGACCGAGCGACCAGAGGAACAGGAAGGGGAAAGGTTGAATTCACCCTTCGTGCAAACAGCCGGCCTCCTTCTGCAAACACCCCAGCCCTGGCCCCCGGGGCTGTGCTTGGGTGCGAGCGCTGCCACCGCCGTGGGCAGTCGGAGCAGGAGCTGCCACGGCCGGCTGCGGCGTGCACAGAATTTGTCCAGCAGCAGCGAAATGAAGCGGGACAGAACGGACTTTGCAATTCCAGCTCCTCCTCGAGCAGCCCCAAAGCCGGTGTGCCTGGCAGCGAGCAGGCAGATCTAACCACTTCCCACCACTGGCCTTCCTCAGCGCCTGGGACAAGCCACAACATCTCTCCACAGTGCTGGAGAGCGGATTTATCACTTCGTCGGGTGCCAGCCCAGATAAGGTGCGGCGCCGTGCAAAAACCCAGCAGCAAGTGAGTGTGCAAAGAGGACGGTTCTCCAGCACCCAAAGGCATCACCACGTCCCTTCCCTTGGGCCATGGGGAGGGTTAAGAGCACCCCAAACCAACCCCAGCATCCAACACCGCTCCCCAGTGCCCGCTGCCCTCCCTCTCCGAGGATGGGATGTTGTCCATGGGGCAGAGCCAGCACGATCCTGCCCCCCAACCCCTCTGGTTGTGCCCCCCAAGTCCCTGCCCTCCACAGCCACCAACAGAGGCGAGTTTGACATTTGCAGAGAGTCTCCCCCTGTTCAGTGCTAATAATCAGTGAAGTAGAGGCAGATTTTTGCAGCATGATACAAACAGCAGGGAGCAGGGAATGCAAGCGTGGGGGCTGCTTTCCAGGAAAGTGAGGGCCTTTCCTCCCACAGGGAGCAGGGGTGGAGGGAAAAGTGTGGCCAGGACATGACCCCTCACCCTGTCACCCTTTGGACAATACCAGAAGTCAAGATAAGTCCCCTGCAGCACAGAGCATCCCAGCCCCATGGATGCAATGTCCCAGAGCAAAGCCAAGCCTGTGACCTGACGCTGACACACTCCAGCCTCAGGGCTGCTGGCCACCAGCTGCTCAGCGTCCAGAACAGTAGGAAAGTGATAATATCCAATGGAGAAGAGATGGAAATAACCACCCCCTGCCACTGGGCAGGGGTGTCACGGGAAGAAGCAGTGGGAAAAGTTCATGAGCTCTATTTTCTAACTGGGTGGTCCTCTGGGCATCTATGCCATGATCTCAAATAAAAAGGAAAAAAAGGGGGAAAAAAAAGAGGCACTGGTAGCTGGAAAGACGTCCTCAAATTCCTCTATCTGTGCCAGTCCCCATGCCTCGAGAGAGCAAACGCATGGAGAAAATTAAAAGCAACTGCTTTATACTCTGCTCTTCTTCCAATTCAGGCCAGGCAAAATTTTTAGGTTAATTCCCAGACTGTGCCATGTTGTTGGGGGGGCTTCATCTTACAGACCAAAGGCATGTGTATACAGACACAGACTGGCCCAGAGCAGCCAGCGTGGAGAGCTGGGACCCCACAGGGACCCCTCCACAAGAGCCGTGGGTGGCTGCTTGAGAAAAGGGTCCCGCTGGACTGTCTGGCTCTCTCCCAGAGATGGAAGGGGGTCCCTGGGAACTGTCCATCTTCCCAGGCTAGGGAAGGAAAGCTGAGTTCCATACGAGGTTTGCAGGTGGTTACAGGGGACTGCACGGTGCCAGCATGGGCATGTCTTGCCAGGAAAGTGAAAATTCCCCACAGAAAGGGAATTTCTCTCCTGCCGGGAAAGGAGCAGCGTAAGATGAGCTGGTGATGGGTGGGTGGCACAGCCAGGACAAAGCCACCAACAGCACCGTGTCTGCCAGGGGCCAGACCCTGCCACAACACAGGATCAAGGGATCTGACAGCTCACGACCCACAACAACAGATTTTCCCAAAGGGAGAACAGCCGCGCTGACTGACCCAGTTTTTCCCATGCCGTGTGGGCATCCCAGAAGGTCAAACACAGATTAGAGGGGGGCAAGGGCACATCACCCCCCACCTGCAGCCCAGGGAGGGGACAGTCATGTCTCCAACAGGTGGTGGGACCGCATGGAGCTGCCCCAAATCACACCGAGCCCCGTCCGGCAGCACAGCCACGCACAAAAACAACTCGTGAACACAGCGCTCCCGGGATTAGGGACTTAGCGTCCGCACAGCCCTTTGAAGTTGGAAGCGCTAAGTCTGATTATTATTAGAGAGCTCCAGCTCATTAATCCTGATGTTTGGGGTTGGATTTCCCCCCTCCCAGCCCCACTTCTAAGCCGGTTCCTGAGTACGACAGAAATCCACTACTACCACTAAATATTTGTGACTCTTTGCAAACACACTCCGGGTCTCTGCCCCGAGCAGCTCCAGCACCCTGCAGCACCCCGGGAAGCAGCGAGGGCAGCTCCTAACACCCACACAGGTATTTTTATCTAATAAAAATCCAAAAGGGACACGAGTGCGTAAGTGTGAAGTACCTTCACCTTTCCTCCAAGCCAAGTACAAAGGTCAGACGACTCCAAAAGGCTTTTCTAGCCTGACTCTAGGTAATCACTAACACTGTCCCTGTCCACGGGGTGAGTGGGACGTGCTAAGCACGTAGCCCCCACGCTGCAGTGTGGGACCCCCCCTTAACCAAACCAAGCTTAAAAACCACGAGTTTAAAAGGCAGGAACATTCAGAGCTGTTAAATGAACCGTTATTCCTGGGTGTGCTTCGGAGCGAGCACACTCCCACACCCAGCCAGGCTCCGGCACGGGGCACAAACCGGGAGGGGAGGCGGGCAGGGCTGCGGGGAAGCGCCGGGGTGGCCGCGGCCGGGGGGCTCCTGGGCACGGGGGGTGCGGGCAGGGCGGGAGGTGCGTGCGTGCATCACACGCTACCACAGCCACCATCTTATCTGGGAAGCGGGATTACTTCACCCCAGCTGCAAGGGAGAAGCCGAGCAGGATTGCGCCGTTTTCCCAACCGGAGCCCCCCGCGCAGGGCCTGGATCCGGCCACGGGGCTGACCCCGACCCCATGGGAACAGGACGCGGGGGCAGCGCCCCAGGGCCACCCACCACCCCGATGGGAACAAAGCCAAGGAGGGGCTGCCCGAAACACGTCCCTGGGTCCCCAGGGAGGCGGCGGGCCCTGGTGGCAGGGCAGGCAGGCACTGCGGGGGGCTGCGTCCCATGCTCTGAGCGCCCCGATAAAAGTAAATAAGCCTTGCAGCAGGAGGCAGCGCAACCCCCGGGCAGCGGGCAGGGCCCGGCCGGGAGCGGGGGGCTCTTCCCGAGCCCCCTCCGGGACGGCTCCTTTGTCTGGGCACGGCCGCGACGCTCCGCGCCGCCCGCCCCTTTCCCGCACACAGCACGGCATTTTTTCCAGTTACATTTTTTCCATATTAGCCCTCAGATTTCATGATGCCCCCCCCTCTGCCGCCCCCCCAGCGAGCGCAGCAATATGTCTGATCTCATTGCCATAATAGGATCGGGAGCAGGGGATGGCAGCCCTGGCCCAGAAAGGTGTGGGAGGAGGGAGGACGGCCCTGTTCCCCTCACCCCAACACCACGGACGAGCTCCCGCACCCCAAAACGCCCCTCATGCCCCAAACAGCCCCGGCCACGGGAGTGCCGGCCTCGGGCCTGCGTCAGGCCTGGGAGGGAGGCGAGGAAGAGGAGGAAGAGGAGGAAGAGGAGGAAGGCCCAGCCCTGGCAGGCCCCCCAGCGCTGAGCCCACTCCGGGAAGGAGCTGGGGTGCCCTGCCCATGTTCCCGGGAAAGCGGGGGGCTGTAGGGCAGGGGGTCATGTCCAGCACGTCCAGGAGGGGACGTTTTGTTTTCAACCGAGTTTTTCCCAGGACTTTCAGGATCGTCTGACAGAGCTCACAGGATACCCCCCACCTGCTGCCGTGCACCCCAAGAGGGGCGGCATCACCCCAAGTGCTGGTGCTGGGCCCCAAATGGCCTCAGGGGGTGAGGCCCCAGGGGAGGTGGCACTGGGGCGAGACATGGCCTAAGGGACCGGCGGACACTGTGGGGACACCTGGGAATCTGTGGGGTCAGCAGGCATCCCATAGGATCGCTGGACATCCTATGGGACCAGAGAGCACCCACAGGGCTCCTGGATATCCCATGGGCTTCACAAATAGCTGTAAGTCTCGGTGCTATCCATGGGGTCAGCGGCTGCCCCAAAGGGACCACACACCACGAAGGGGACCAACAGGAACTCAGTGGAATCACTGACAACCCTATGGCACCAGAGAGCACCCATGGGGCTCCTGGACACCCCACGGGATCCACAGATACCTGTGGGTCCCTGTGCTATCTGTGGGGTCAGCAGGCACCCCATGCGACCATGCACCACCCATGGGGTCAGTGGGCACCCTGCAGGACTCCTGGACACTTTACGGGACCAGAGTGCACCCACAGGGTTCCTAAACACCCCACAGGATCCATGGATAACGGTGAGTTCCTGTGCTATCTGCAGGATCAGCGGGCACCCCATGGGGCCCCTGGATATCCTATGGGACCAGTGAGCACCTTTGGAGCTCCTGAACTCGCCACGGAATATAGGGATACCTGTAGATCCCTGTGCTATCCATGGGACCCCGCAGCATCCCTGACAGCCCACAGTACCAGTGGCAGCAGCAGGCACCCACAGAAACCTAGAGTATCTTTGTGACCAGCAGGCACCCCGTGGGGCTCCTGGGGATCGCATGGGATCCTGTGCAAACCACGGGGACAGCAGGCACCCACGGCACCCTGTGCTACCTGCAGGACTCCAGAACATCCACGGGACCCTATACTATGCACAGGATCCTGAGCTATCCATGGGGACACCCATGGGACCCTAAACTACCCAGGGGACCCCAAGGTACCTGTAGGACTCCAGGCTACCCACGAGGCCAGCGGAGACCCCACGGAGACCCAGGGCGCTCTGAGGGCGGGCAGGGGGCAGGACCCCGGCGCGGATTTTGGGGGGAAAACAGTGGGTTTTGGGATAAGATCCCACCTGGTTGAGATCCTCGTCGTTGAGCAGGTGGGACTCGCGGGGCTTGAAGCAGTTCTGGCACTTGCTCTTGTTGAAGATGTTGGCCTGGAACTTCCTGCAGGGATTGTCCTTGGCGGCCATGGCGCGGCCCGCGCCCGCTGCGCGCCCGTTCAGCGCCCCGCGGAGCGCCC
>VZRZ01005092.1:87115-185149 GCA_013398175.1 Climacteris rufus | reverse complement strand
GGTGAGCACCCCAGCTCTCCCATCCTGGCTCCAGAGCAGAGGGGCTCCAGCCCTGGGAGCATCTCTGTGGCCTCCTCTGGACTTGCTCCTCAGTTCCACATCCTGCTGATGTCAGAGGCTCAGAGCTGGATCAGTGCTCCAGGTGAAGGGTTTTGTACTTACCTTGGGCAGCACCAGCACATCCTCCCCTGGCACCAGGGCTGGGAATGCCCCCAGCTCTGTGCCCCCTCTGCCCAAGTGCTTCCCAGTGAGGACAGGGACTTGAGGAGAAGGAAAACCCTCAGCAGCACTCAGTGCCTCACCAGGCTGCCCCTTCCTAGCAGGCAGCTCCTGGGGACATGTGGATCCAGCCCAGCTCCAGTGCCCTGCAGACCTTCAAGTGTCACCTTCAGGAATCCCCACCCACAGCACTTGTAGGAAGAAATTCAGACCCTTATTTAAAAACAGGACACAACTGACTGAATAAGTGCCACCAGCTTTGCAACTGGGGCATCTCTGGAGGATCAAGAGGCATCAACTACTAAAACAAGAAGGATTTTAGGGCTGTGTCTGTGCCACTGAGTGCAGGAGCTCTCACCCTGTGTGGCACCAGCAGCTCCAGCCCCAAGTGGCCCAGGAGGCCACTCATCTTCTCACACCCAGGCAAAACCAGTGCAGGACAGGGCTGCTCTGACTGTCACCATGTGGTGTCAAAAATTGGGGAAAACTCCTCAGAAGGCAAGTCCTTCCCTTCAGGCCCAGTACCCAAGACAGGAGCATCTCTCACCCTTCCCTCCTTGTGGGAATACAACCACAGGTATCAGCAGAGAAAAGGTAACACAGAGTGACTTGACCAAATCAGCAGTGAAAATAACACACACCCTTAGGTGCTGGAGAACCGAGAGGAATCAATGGGTTCGGTGTCACATTTTACAGCCACTGCCCAGCAGCTCTGATGGATCACACATGGAGACATCACTGCCACTATCAGAGGGACACTGTATGTCCAGGACACAAGCAATTCCAGATGGGATAAGTCAAACCAGATGGAATTAAGGACACTGATTCTGAGCAAGAGCACCCGCCTGGGGTTTCACCAATTCTCACTTTTCTGCTTGTTCCATCAGGCAGCAGCATCAGGCAAAGCTTTATCTCTACTCAAGTGGCTGAGAGACAAGAAAATGCAGCTAAAGTCACTTTCTGGCTATTTTTGTGTCTCCTGTAGAGCCGTGTTCACTGCTGGCAGGTAACAGAACACACCCCAACGTGAGCCTGCATCACTGCACCAGTCTTTGTTTCCAGTCATTTCTGCAGATGCCTCCTCCCAGCAGACCCAGCCGTGCCGACAGAAAATACCTCAAAATAAACAAGCCAAGCCCAAACTGCTCCCCGGGACGAGGAGCTGTCACTGCTGACTGTCAGCACATCGGGGAGGATTCGCTTCGCTCCCCTTCGGGTGTTCCGTGGCCGGCGTTTCCCTGCAGGCGACGCTGAGGGAGTTCCACGGAGAAACCTCCCGGCTCCGCGGGGAATAATTCAGTGTACGAGCTGCCCGGCTGCTGCGGGAAGGATGGAGGGGGAGAGGAGGCTGTGTTGGAGAGAAAGCAGAATGAGCACTGCTCGTACAACAGCAGCTGCTCTTCCATTTTTACAGGAAGAGGGAAAACGCTGTCCCCTCCTCTCGGAACCTGCATGGATTTACTGCTGCTGGAAATAGAGCCTGGCGTGACTCGGGCAGGGACACGGGGGGTGCGACGGCAGGCGGGACGGGGGGAAGAGAATAATAATAGAGCTGTTAATACCCCAGGAATTCTGCTTTTTAAACCAGAAAGAGCCCTGCGAGCTCCCCCCGAGAACCATCTGCGCCGCTGCAGCCGCACAGAGCGGAGCCCCCTGCGCCAGATGGGCGGGGAGGAAAAATTCCGGCTGATTTATGCGGCTGCCTCGTCCCTAAACAATTTGTTCCTGAAGGCTTAACAAAGCCGGCTGCAGCGGCTCCGCTGGCCGAGCGTGTGCTGTGCAGAACTGAATCCAATAAAAACCTCGGCCAAAGCTCAGCTCTCGGGGCCACAAAGGCAAGGCACGGCCGGGCGGTGGCACTGCCCATCCCGGCGGTGGCACTGCCCATCCCGGCCGTGGCACTGCCCATCCCGGCCGTGGCGGTGCCCATCCCGGCCGTGGCACTGCCCATCCCGGCCGTGGCACTGCCCATCCCGGCCGTGGCACTGCCCATCCCGGCGGGAATGCCGCTGCAGCAGCCCCGGCAGGGACGGGAGGCTCTGCCCCGCTCCGCAAGCCTGCTGCATTATTCACCGGGAGCAGAAAGCATCGCCAGGACAGGAGGGACCCCGGTGCTCTCCCTCCGTCTGTCCCGGGACAGGAACGCTCGGGTCACACCGGGCACAGCATCCCCCTGCGGCTCAGTCGAGGTGCTTCATTCACCGCATTTCTTCCTCCTCACCCCATCACAGAAACCTCTCGCTGTACAAAACCTCCTCGTCCTCTTGCAGTCTGCGTGCAAATCAAAGAACTCCACCATCCTTCTGCTCTCGTAAGATGCTCATTTAAAAACCAAACACAGCCAATTCCCTCCTTTCCCTGTTTTTCTGGCTATCAGACTGTGCCTGGGGCAGGTCAGACTCCCGTACCTCATTTCCAGAGCACAGAACCCAAAGGGTCACAGCCCTCCACGCTTTCCCACAGCGGTAAAGCCAAGCAATGGCTGGCTGGGTATTTATGCAGGTGAATGAGCAGGGAAGCTGTGCCTGCCCCATCCCTGGAAGTGTCCAAGGCGGGCCGGATGGAGCTTGGAGCACCCTGGGACAGTGGAAGGGTGGAACGAGATGATCCTTAAGGTCCAGCCCAAACCATTCTGTGACTTTTGGTGAGACACCAATTTACAGTGCCCAGCTCACACCTCACCCTCTCCATAAGGCAGAGCAAAGCTCTTTCTGCTCCTCCAGCTCAGTTTCTCTCCCCCTGGCTGCAATTCCATCCCCAGCCCAAGCTCCTGAGAGCGAGATCCAGCACAGGCAGCTCCTGCTGGCACCTCCACAGCCATGGAGAGGGAGCAGAGGCCCCAGGGCTGCACACTGAGAACACCAACACCCAGGCTATGGTTCTGCAGGAGGAGAAGAGCAGGTGAAGAGTTAATCCATGTGGGAGGATACAAGGAAGCAATACCAGCCTAGCACATACCAGGAAAATGTGTTGTTTACTCAGAGCACTGCAGAAGGGCTCAATAGCAGCAGATCCACCGCTCAAAGCTGCCCCGGCAGCGACCGTTCCCAACAGATGGTACATTTTTCAAGACTGAGGTTCTCTCAAGGGTCAGATATATATAAATCCACCTTTGGAAGGCAGC
Source organism: Climacteris rufus (assembly GCA_013398175.1). NCBI lineage: Eukaryota > Metazoa > Chordata > Aves > Passeriformes > Climacteridae > Climacteris > Climacteris rufus. The sequence continues at coordinate 181,806 of VZRZ01005092.1, read as the reverse complement.
AGGGGAAATAAAAAACAAACCCAAACCAGCAACAACAAAACAAGCGCTTTTGAGAAATTCAAACTTATTCACAAGATTTAAAAAAAAAAAAAAAAAAAACAACAAAACAAAACCAAAAAGAACCAAGACCACTCTTACAGTATAAACACGCCAATTCATTCATTTTTACTGATGGTTGCATTTATGAATTTCATTCTCGTGAAAAAAGGGAATCAAAGGAAAAAAATTAAGAAAATAGCTATTTATAGAAAACAAAACAAAAAAAGGGCTCAAACAGAATAGAATCTGTGCTGATGCTTTTGATGAGCAGTCCGATGGCATTGAACATTACCTGTGCAAGCAGGCATGCTTGAAAACCTGTCTGAGTACTGCAGCTTCAGTTCCACAATCCAGGATTTCTTTTATGGTTGTTGGAAAAAAAAGAGCCTAATAGTTTCATACTGTATTTATTTAATAACTAAAATTCACAAATAAAAAGATACTTGCAAAGTCCTTTAGTTGTCTCATCCCCTCCTCCTCCACTCTACTGCTTTCAGACCCATATGCATAAAAAAATGGGTTTGGATTTTTAATTTTAACTGTTATATGATTGGTCGTTGGAGCTGAAGCACCAAATGGAGAAGATGCTTTATGGAGATGAGGGTAGAACCCTTTGCCTTCCCACACACATTTTGGAGGAACACAGGAGATGTACCAGCGCCCGGACTCCTCTGCTCCCATTTCCCCCACCCAGAGCATTCCTTTCATTTTATATTTCCTCTGTTAAGTGACTGACTGCAGCCTCTCTTCCCCCTTTCTGTCCTCGTGGGACTGCACACACGTTGGACATTGTTCATTTCTCACTCTCCAGGCTGTGAGTCAGTGTCAAGTAGGTCCTGTTACAGCTCAGTGCGAGTTGGTTTGTAATGGGTCTTTTCATTTCAGGTAGGTTTGTGTGTCGATTCAGAAGGCTTGCGTTGTTTCTTCCTTGTTTGTATCTGACAAGCTGCTGGATAAGGCTATTCATACTCCAGGAACTGTTTGTGATAGAACAGCAAATATCTGGAAGAGAGCAGAGGGACAGTTTCAGCTCTGTGCTGGAGCAGATGAGTTTCCATCGATGGAACCACAGAACACGAGGGCTGTTAATTTTGGTTTTCTTTTCAATTGGAAGCGATTCCAGGGACAGTGACCAAGGATGAGCAGGAGGGAAGGCAGCTGAGATAATTTATCAGTAACTCAGGGAACTGAACAGCTGTACATCAAAGAGAAGCCCCAGGGATGCCCCATTCCTGGAAGTGTTCGAGGCCAGGGACAGGGCTTGGAGCAACCTGGGCTAGTGGAAGGTGTCCCTGCCCATGGCAGGGGGTTGGAATAAGGGCATCTCCAAAGTCTCTTCTTACCCAGGCCATTCTATGATTCTATGAAACAGTCAAACCCTGTACAATCTACTCAGGACCTGAAAGCTCTGAAGATTGGACTGTGGTGGTGCCCAGACAGGCAGAAACCATTTAACACTGAAGTGGCACAAAATAAAGGGGCTTTAACATGCAACTGTTGCTTTAGAGTCACTTTACCAGAGATTAGACACCAGGGTTATTGCAAGCTGCCTCCCATTTACTGGTTCAGAAGCAAAATGAAGCAGCAGCCACGTGGGTGAACATTCATGTCCCAGTCAAGTATCTCATGTCTCTATCTGTACTCAAATCTGGTGCTTTAAAGGACGAAATTCTTCCTGTCCTTAATTACTGTGTGTGTGCTGGTACAGCAGGGAACCCAGCCCCTCACAGCAGTCACACAGCAGAAGGGGACTGATCTCCACACAACCCTGTTCACACTCTGACACAGCCACTGGTGAGTCCTCAGAGCACTTCTGAGATGTTTCAATTGTTTTAATTCCATCCAAGCCCTATGGATTCCCTCACAAAATGCAGAGCTCCTGTCTCAGCCTTTATCTGACCCAGGGAAATGCATCAAAGCTCAAACCAGCCTATAGGAGTTATGAGAGTTGTTCTGTACATCCCCTCCTCCTTGCCTCTGGCAGGTTCTCCCATGGACATAACCCCACCTGAGCACAGCCACTTGTTACTGAATTACAACAAACTCATTCCTCTGCTCACCTCAAAGCACAAGTTCCTTGTCAAATCATTTAACACTAAAAGTCAGGTATTATGGATTTACGTTTTTACTTCCCGATTGAAGTTCAAAAAACGAAAAAACGGTAAAATCTATTAAAAAAATTACAACCTGAACATTGTGCCTGCAGCAATCCCTGAAAATGTCATGAATAATTAAAACAAGAATGGCAAAGGCTTATCTTTGCAGTACCAAGTCCATAGTTGAAAGTGCAAAATGAAGACTTCAGATTTTATGTTGCTTTGTTCTTGGACCATACATGAGTCCCCAGTGCCTCCCTCAAATGAGGAACACCACGGTGCTTCCCTTGCAGAATACTGCTCTACCCTCTCAAAAGTTATCTAATATAAATATCTGAAGCCATAATGTCAATCTGAGATTAATGTAAAGCCATGAGCTAAGAAACAGCTCATGTTCTCTATCTGCCTCCCATAGAGCTTTGCCATTCTGGGTCACAGCATTTCCTTAATGGTTTTTCTTCAAATCTTTTACACTCATTGTAATCCAGAGGTTCTGCAGGCAAAGACTGGATTGTGTCATGGGGCTAAGCACTGCTCCTGCACTGGATGATCCCATCCCTCTGCTTTTCAGAGTTTGGAGATGAGCACCAGTTCCAGACACTGCAGAGTCATCTGATTGTTCCTCATCCTTCCCCTCCCCTTTCTTCAGCAAATCCAGGTTTACAAAGCAATTATGTATAAATGTAATTGTGCAGTATCAATGCTGAAGCACTGGGGACATTCAGGAGAGAAATTACCCTTCTCTATGACAAAAGGGTTTGTTTAAAGTACAGAAAACCCAACAAGGATCACAGTTTCCCTTCCTTTCCCCTTCCCAGCTGGCCACTTACCCTTCACTGTCTAGCACATCCTTAATGCTTGCCTTGGTGATAATGGCATCATCACACTTGAACCACTGGTCCTTGTGCTGCCTGATGAAGCTGGTGTAGTGCCCACTCTCCAAGGTTCCCTGGTGATTAACTACTGCAAACAAGGAATACCTGGGACAGAGAACAGCTCATGAACATATGGATCAAAAGGGCAAAACAATGGACATTTCATACAGACAGAAGCTTGAATTCATAAACACACATAGCAGTGGTTAAGGATCTGGTCCATCAATAAAACACCAGCTTTAACATTAGAAGGGAAGATGGTGTCCTTACCCAGGGAAAAAACCCACATTTTTCTACTCCTGTCTTGCTATTGCTCCAACTCTCCAGTCTGGTGACCATTGTCAGTTTTAACAATACTGGCTACCAAATTTTCTTCTAAAACAGATCAATACTGGTGCGTTCCTGAAGAGGACCACTGATTATCCAGTCTGACCTACTACTCTCCTAAATTTCTCCAATGAACCAATAAAAATGCATTTGAAGTATGGGGAAGGAGGTAATCTTAGATATTTCCAATGATAAACTTCCGAACTGATTAACTGTCTTTGATCTGCAAAATTTATATTTATTTCTAAATACTGACTATATTGTCTCAACTTCCAGCTCTCAGATGCTGCTGTGCATTTGCCTGCAAACTGGCAGACACACCTCTGTTCCAAAGAAAGATACTGATAATCAAGTTGCTCTCATTTTCTTTTTCCTTCTCTTAAAACTGAGAAGACTGAAATTTTTGGCTCTTTTGTTCTAAGGTAAGATTTAGTTTCCAGTCTTAAATACACTTGTGACTCTTTTTCAAGTGTTCTCCCCTCTCTTTAACTCTTTCATAAAATGCTGTCCTCCCACTGTGTGTGTGATACAAGCACAGCTGCACAATGGTAAAATAACCTCTCTAATCTCACTTGGGATTGTCCTGCTCAGGTTCAAAATTCACAGAACTCTTTTGACACAGCGGTGCCACAACAAGGCACCTATTCACTGACTGCCTACAGAGCCTCTGATTTACAGCCACCCTCTTTAGGGGAGTCCTTGAATCCACATAGGATGGACAGCACTCTTCAGTCCCTGACAGATTCTGACACTACCCCAGTGGCACTCAGATCACTGAGCAGCCAAGATGTCTCTGCTCTCTTTACCTAAATCCACTTCATTTTTAACAACTTCTCCAACTTCAGGCTCGTGCAAACCTCAACAGTGATCAGCTGTGTTTCCTTCAGACCTTTCCTAACACTACTAAACAGCCCACACCTAATGATTCAAGCTGTAAGATCACACAACACCTGCCTGGTACCTGCCTGGTTTGTTTTTAAATCTTTGTGTGAGTCCAGTTTCTTACTGACACTTTCAGTGGCAGATGAAGTACCTTGAATTTAAAAACACAACAGCAGCAATGAAACTTGTAACTTCATTTAAATGAAGAGACAAGGTTTGTTTGGCCATTCCTATTCCCATAAAGCAATGGATACTGGTTTCAGTTACACCCCCTGTACATTCTTGAGCAAATCCCTTATCAGTCCTTCATTTATTCTGACTGGAATCAATACCTGACCAAGAGACTCCAGGATTGCTGGGGTCATCTACTCCTGACCTGGAGTGTCAGTGTTCTCTTAACTTCCTTTGGTCCTCTGAACTCCCTTTGCCATTGCAATAGGAAGAGGATTCTTTACAGAAAACACCCATCCCTTGTCATACTGGAACCACAGCTTTTCATTTTGCCCACAGACCTGGGGGTATCACCCTCAGCTCTGGAGCGGCTCCACAGCCCCACAGAAGGGCAGGAACTGCAGTGAGAGAAGCTTTATTTTGCACCAGTTCAGACTTACTGTGCTGTCAGATATGGAAATGCACTGGCAGTGCAGGACATAAAGCAACACCATCTCCTTCTAGAAGGCAACTACCTTTCACAATAGGATCATGGAATGGACCACTTACTTATTATCATTGTTTAGACTATCCGTCGGCTGCTGGTACTGCCCGTTCATTCTGCTCTCTTTACTGCAACACACACACACAAAAATCCAGTCACTTAAAGCACAGGCTCCCCAAACCCAGCAAATTGCTCTGACATGACACGGCCTCTTTGCTGAATCCAGGTCCTTATTCCAGCTGAGCAGCAAAGGGCTGATTAGGATGCTAAAGATGCTTTATTTGCTCTCATGGCAATGCTACATCACAAACACCATTTCTCCTCCTGGTCAAGGCTTCAGTGCTGCAAATACACATCTGGTTATGTCAAATGTTTTATCCAAAAAGCTTCAAAACAGGTTAAGAAAAGATTTGTAGTTGAAACCCGGGAAATTATCTAATTACATCAATCCTTTATCTTGTGATGGGTCAATCATCCCAGCTCTAACTTGTAAATTCATTTTGTGTTTTGACAGCTGCAATAGGATTATGCTGTTGATTTCCTAGCTGGTGAAATTCAGACTACTGAGTTGTGCCTGCTGATTATCCCACCTCTATTCCATTATGCTGGATGCCTTTCATCACCAGAGTTCTATCCAGGGAGCATTCACCACAGAGGAACAGGGAAGTCTCAGAATCTTCAGAACATGTTGGAATAAACCCTATATTCTTAATATAACAGTATTTAACAGAGCTCCAGGGCTCTCCTTTCTCTCCTGGTAGAAGCATCTCCTTTTTTCCTGGGAAATGGAAGTGCAGGCAAAGCTAGAAATCATTAGTAAAATTTTAGCATCAAGCAGAGCCCCTCTGTTAAGAGATGCCATGGTTTGGGGCTTTCTGCATTGCTTCAGATAAAAATTAGATTTGAATATCCTCTTGCACATTTGCATGGAATATTTGACAAACAGTTAACTAAGCTGATTAAATTCCTTTCATAAAGGTGTATTTCTATAAATGCCACATCTTCCACAAACCTGGGAGGTGAGAGAAGTCTTGCTGTTTCTGTTTTAACCTGGACTATGTTTTTGCTTCTTGCAGCATTCTCTAAACAGAAGTTGAAGGTGCGGAACAAAAGGCCCCAGATTTGCATATGTGCAGGAATAAAGAAAAGGGTTTGTATAACTTCAGGAATGCTGGGTTAGGCATTAGGTTGGTTCTAGGCTGGCCAACTGCACAGAATGGCTGGAGGGTGGGCACTGAGGGCATGGGACCAAAGCAGGGATCTCAAAGCAGGATGGATCTGAGTCTATAAATTTAACAGGCAACCAGAAACATAACTCACATTAATTTAAAAAAAAAACCTAAAAACAACACAGTGTTTAAATATAAATCCTTTTCTGGCAGATAACTGAAGAGTTTATCTAAAAATGGGTTTAGACAAGCTACACCTTCCAGAGAAGCTCATGGCAGAAGTACCACTACAGACACTGCTCTGCACCCTCAGGGATGGTCCCTGTTTAATGCTGCACATGTATGAACTGGAAACCAGTTCTGCCCAGGCCTAGGGGGCATTTTGGACTTGGTACCCACCTGGAAGCCATGAAAGGTGTCATGTCCAGCTCCAGTGGAAACGAGACATACGTAGTGATCTTCCGCCTCAGTTTGGCTGAGTGTTCAAACCGCTGCAGGCAAAGGCAAGAGGGGTTTTCTTTACAGAAAAGCCAAGTTTTATGTGTTTTATAAATGTCCCAAGCTTAGGAACAGTAACACAAAAGCATATTAGTAGTTACTATGCAGGGACATCCCCAGATTTTTCCTACCAGCTCTCTGGGAATGCTTGTGTAAATAACAACACAATTCTACCAGCAAAATCAACCAGCATTTGTGGGCTCCATGTTCATAGAGCATTAATTAGATTGTTTACCTTAATATCTATGCATATAAACTTATTCCCAAGTGACATTAAGGAAAGAATATATCCAAGAGGGAGAGCACACACAGCCTTTACCCAAAGCAGTGTTCATTTGTACTAGGACTGTTCTGTTGCCTACCCTGGCACACAGAACTGGTAACAACGGGAGCTTGCCTTCAGATTCACACACTGCATCCACCCATCCAATCATCTCAAGTGACAGGAATCTCAAGCCTACACAGGAATACCCATTCAAATTAAGGCAAAAAATGGAATATGCTAACAAAAAAAGCCTTGTCCCTCAGCCAAAAGGGGCCTGCAATACCCACCATCGTCTCCTCGTCTTCTTGATTGAACATTTAATGGAAGCAGGAACAAATACCAGAAAGAGATGAATGAGTTTCTATTTAAAGGCAGCTTCCCTCTCCATTTCTCAGAAATTCTGCTCTATTTACACTTCAAGTTAATTATTTTCCAATTGTGATGCTGTAACAATTCCCTAGCAACAGATCCAGATGTGAAAAGCTGAGATTTCTGTAATTCTTATCTTTTGTGTTTCTTTCTTAACACATGAAATGAAATTTGCATTTTGCATAGACAGGATAACACAATCACTTAGGAAAAGTAATTTATTTTCAAAAAAATCTTCAGTCATTTGGGAGAACACAAATACTGAACTGAGTACAGCAAAGGGGTTGACCACATTCACCTTGCCTTGCCCAAAGAGCAGAATCACTAAGGTCTATCTTGTTAACTACTCTACAGCAAGAAAAACAAAAGCCCCAAAGCCCCAAAACTGCCTCCAAAAGCCAAGTACTCCTGAAACCTCAAGTCAGTAATGCAAGAATGTCCTTCAGGAAATCAGAAGCAGCCAAATTAAAACAAAGCAACTGTGACATTGAACATCCTCATGGGTAATGCTCAAGGTGCAGCAGAAAATGCTGGTGTATGGGGATGAACAGCTGAAGGCTTGACTCCCAGAGTCTGGAAAGGCTGTGAATTAGAAGGGGAAGCCTTTCCACCTGTAACACCTTGTTCCATTATGTGGAATCACTCTTCACGGACCATTTGGCTCTTGACACAGAATGACCTTCACCTGCTGTGACAGCTGCCCACTTCACACCACATCTCAGGCAGAAACTGGACAGGACTGAACTATCCAAGGGCCCCAACTGTGACATTATCTGCCATCATTTCATGGCATTCGGTTTGGAAATGTTTAAAATGTTTAGAACTACACTGCAGTTGGGAAGGGGAAGATGCAATAATGCTTCTCCATTGCTATCAGAACCTTTTCATGCTTTTCCTTTAACAGAGATCATTCTTTCAGTGCAGGTGTCAGAACTGTACCATGCAGGATGAGGGAGTGTTACTGGAGATTGGTTTCTGTGCTGGTTCAGGCTTTGTAGCAGCCTTCCATTCTGTCTCTGGATTCTTGCTGGCTGAGTTCCCCCAGACACACTGCAAAGCTACATTATAGATAATGTAACACTATCTTAATAGAAAATCTAGCTGGGCAAGGCAAGCTGTTCTTTATATTAATTTATATCATAAAAGTTTTGTCAGTGAAAGCCAGAAGACGTGTCCAGGAATTCAGCTCATCCTCTCAAACGGGAAATCACATCCTCTGCTCTGTCAGCCCCCTGTGAACTTACTTTGAGATGAAAACAGGCCACAATGGGTAACTTCTTCATAGTGAGTTGTTTGGTAGATTCCTGGTAGCTATGGCAACCACTACATTTGATTTTGGCACTGCTTCCTAGATGTTCTGGCCTTGTAAACCTAAAAAAATATTGAAAAGCAAAGGGATGTATGGAATAATCAGTAATTTTTGACATGGGCTGAAAATGCTTTTACTTGTGAGTCACTGACACCATAATAGACAAAAATCCATATTTTTAAAGTATATTTGAAAAACCCTACAATAAAACCTGCAATAAAGTCCTGTGGCTCAGATATCCAAATCTAACATTGATCATTGCTCTAATCTGCACTGAAGTGCATCAATGGCTGAGAAAGGAACTCAATGTTAGTTCATTAACAGCAGAGCAGCTCATTTTCATACAGAAAGCAAAGATCTTTTGTTTTCCAACCCAAAAACATTGATATGGACGACACTCTTCTGCAACACACTCTTCTACCTTGTAGTCCTCCAGGGCTAGGATCAAAGCTCTGAGATGGAAAGGGCTGTAAACACAAAGGTCTTTTCAAAATACAGGTACCCTTCTAAAAAATCCTTGCTGACAACTAGAAAAATCTCTTTCAAAATTTTCAGACAGAACTGCTTAAAGGAGCCATGGGAACAGACTATTAGAGAACAGGGAACTGCACACAGAAAATGGACTATCTCCACGTTCTCACTACAAACTAAAGCAAAATCCCTCTTTTCCACAAACTCAGCACTGAAAGGTCAGGACCATGGGCTGCTCAGTCCTGTCCTCCAAGTTTAGACTTCATGGGGCAAATCAATCATTTCCCAGAGGCTCCTTTACAATTAGGATTTTTGAGATGAAATATTTGGAAATATAATTGAAAACGTTACATTAATGCACACACAGCACATGAGGGTAACACAGTGTCAGCTCATCCCTCACCCTCATTCTCACTACGGCCAGTGGAGCCTCCAGAACCAAATGACATCACCTCTCCTGATTAATTAACATGATTTTCTTTACCTGGCCTATGTGCCATTGTTCTGGTTTTTAGGAGCTTTTTTGTTTTTGTGTTTGTTTTCCCTTCAGTCTCTAAAAAGGCTTTTAAACTTGCTGTGATTGTTGTTTGCAATGCCCCTATCTTCCCATTTTTGTGTCATATTCCTGCTCAATCCTTCCTTCTTCAAGCCAGCTTCAGTTGCATGGCCACACTGACATGAAGTTACACACCTTCTTTCTGGCTAACTTTTGGAAAAAAGTATAGACCCATCCTCTTTATCCATTAGAATTTAATTTCTTTTCAAAATCCATGCTTTCTGAAAGTATCTCTGGACCTGGATTTTTTTTCTTTTCTATCATCATCTCTGATTTTATTAATCTCTACATTAAGGAAAATCACCAACATTTTTCTGATTCATTTTGCCTCTTGATGCATTCCTCCATCAGCAATTTTCATTTGTAGTAATTCCCTTTTTTCCTTAAAATTATTGATCTTAACAGTGTCAGAATTAGAAATCAGATGTTAGAGAGCACGAATTTTTATTTCAGGAGGACTGGCTTTGCCCCAGGCTCCAGGTAACCTCTTCCTCACACAAATATCTGCATTTGCCACCAGAGAATGACTTTCAGATCTGCTGAAAGATCCAAGTGAGCTGTACACAAAGCCATAACTTTCTCCCCAGGTACCTGTTTCCAAGATGCCCAATTCAGGCTCAGAATTACCTTTTCTTTTTGAAAACTCCATTCCTTTCATCCTTAATGGCATCCCTGCAACTAAGCTGGCAGTAGCTGACTCTCAGTTGTGCTTAGAGCAAAATCTGATTCCTATTTGGTGTTAGAATTTAGATAAATATTAAATGTTGTAAACTTTTTTCATGTGCTTCCTCAACCAATAGATCCAAGAACATGGAGACAGATATTAGTGATTTTGATCATGTAAAACCATGTTGCCTGGCAGTGGCCAATACAAAATTTGTTTTCTTCTTGCATCCTGTGGCAACAGGCTTTGAGTGCTTCCTGTTGCTCCGAGCCTTTACTTTCTCACACACAAACAACTAAAATATGTGTAAAATATGTGTAAATAAATATGTGACAAAACATTGCTAAATCCCAGTGTTGAGAGGCACGTGGAGAAGAGAATGAAGCAAATCCCTTGTCTCCAAGGCCAGGCCATACCTTCTCAAGCAGTCTGTGAGGGTGGTGGTGCCTGACACGTGGCTCTCCCCGTTCACGACGCTGCCATCGCTGCCCGGACTGAGCGGCCAGAACGGGGTGGAGGAGCCTGGCAGATCCAAACTGATGTCCCAGAACGGGTCTATCGTTGTGGAAACGCCACTGCAAAAGAGAACAGCTTCATACACCTTGAAAGGAAGCCAAATGAACAGTTTCTCTTGCTTTGGGGTGCTTCGTTTTAAGGACTTTGGGATCTCCATCACCCCTAGAGGGCACTCAGAGATGAGAGAAAACAGAGCTGCTCCAGAGTGTTTTCACACAACTGATGGTTTTCCTGGGTATGTAAAAGCCATATGATATATTAATGCAAAAATACATGATGTACTAAATGCAAAACATAAGGATTTCAGACATTCTCCCACTCACTGGAGCCCTGTGACTCAAAGCAGGGCTGCTCTGAGACAGAGGCACTACTGACCAGTATGTGCCACCCAACTAGTTTAGAAGCTGGTATTGTCTGCTCAGAACATGGAAGATGGTGCTTAAAGCTACTTCAAAAAAGAGAGCCTTGAAATAGTTTTGCTGTCCAGCAGTGCACTGAATTCAGCTTTGCAGTTCCTCCCAGCATTTCCTACAGCCTTTGGGATTAGAGAGGCCAAAGAATAACTGCACCAAGCAGTAGCTCATGTTCTCCATCAGAGCTCTCTAAAGGCAGCTGAAGACAAGCCAAGAGCCAGACTGTGGAAAAAGCTGCTCAAAATTTTAACTGCTCTTGACTCAAATCTTTTCTTCCAGCATTCACATCTTTAAGAGAACTTCAGGGGTCTAAGCTTCTTGTTATGTTTATTTTTTGAGTTCTCTCTTCCCCTTAAAACTAGTGTCTTTCTCTCTGAAATCTCATTAAGCCTTCAATATTCTGCCTTTTCCCACTGTTTCATTTGTGCAAAAGTTGTCGATTTTCAAAAGAAAACTTCCTTTGTTCAAGTTTCATCAACGTTAATATTGTGTCATAACACATCAAGCTTTGCATTATCTCATAAGGATTCTGTGGCTCTACCAGGCAAAGAACAAAATTTCCTATGTTTTCCTTACAGTAAATCTTTTGCAAATCCCTCCAGGAAAGGGAGAATAAAAGCAGATTCAAACAAGCCCAGCCCATCTGCAGGACAACAAGAATGCAAGGCAGAACAAAAAACAAGAACTCTGACTTCTGCACTATGGCAACACCAAACATCTCCAAAGAGAAGTCAGTCTGCTCCAGTACAGAGCAGAACAATAAATACATTTTTCCATACTCTAGTAAAAGTTATTTTGCTGGTACCTGGGATTACATTAAGCATCAGCCTCTTTGAAACCTCTCCTAATGATACATGAGGCTCCTGACTGAAGGAAAATGTGGTTGTCTACCAGAATTTTCTTCAAATGTTGTTGCAATTATGTACTTTCAAATGCATAGAGATCTTGGAAATCTTTTCCTTATGAACTTGGAAAACAACAACCTTTTCCAGACTACTAACAGGTTTATGTGCATAAGCCTGTGGGGCTTTCCAGCAGCTTTTTAGGTATGTTTTAATGTATCACAGGTAACTGGCAATTGTTAGCTGACAGTATTACAAAATCCCAGAATGGTCTGAGTAGTAAGAGAGCTTAAAGATCATCTCATCGAACCCTTGGAACACCTTCCACTATCCCAGCTTGCTCCAAGCCCTGTCCAACCTGGCCTTGGACACTCCCAGGGATGGGGCAGCCACAGCATCTCTGGGCAACCTGTGCTGATGCCTCACAGTGCTGCACTTAACCAGTTCTTGTCTTGCTGGAGTTTTTCTGGTATTTAGGGGTATTCAGAAGAGAAAAGGTTCAGTGCACTGCTGCACTGGTGGGGGTGCAGATTCCAATCAGAGCCCAGGATGAGGAAAAAATGACTTACTGGCAGACTTGACAGGTAACATCCGACTGCAGTCCGCCCGTGAAGATTTGGTCTATGATGCAGTTACAGTGGTTGGGGTTGTTGGCCTTCTTCCCATTATCATCACCTGCAGGAATGCAAACACAGGCTCAGAAGTCAAAAAATCCTCCAAGGGAACAGTGGTTTGTCTTGAACTGTGTCTCCAGTAACTCTTTCTAACTCAGGCTTACACTGCACGTTCACAAGGATAATACAAAACCTTGAAAAAGTTGTGCATTGAAGAAAATAAAGAAACAAATGAGAACTCCTTGAAAAATGAAGAAGATAACCAGGAAGTGACTGAATGCAGAGGTGAAGCTTTAAGCCACATCAGCTCTTAGCCAAACCCTTGTTCAGGGTATCTCCCTTTACACAGATTTGCTTTGCACTGCCTGGCACAAAGATCAGCTCCTAAGAAAAAGGACTTGCCAAAGTGAAAGTCAAATTTTACTTTGATGAAACCAATATTTAAACTTCACAGAGAAAAGAAGCTTCAACAAATGCTACTTTTTACTTCTGTGAGTAGAGTGAGGGGAGAGGGTTTGTTAAGAGCTATTCACCCCCAGCCTGCTGCTTCCATCCCAGCCTTTCAACACCAATGTGCACTTTCCATAAAGGTTTTCATCCTGGAAAATGAAAGATGTCCTTATCTGAAGTGGGGAGATAATGCTGTGTCCTTCTCCAGCTTCTCCAGAGGCACAGCAATCCTCTGAGTTCCCCAGGGGCACAGTGAACACATTCCCATCTTTTAGGCATCACTGTCACTGCAGCTCCCAGGAGTACAGTGTCATTTTTAGGATCTGAGTGCTGAGATTAGGCCAATTCAGCTTTCTCACAATAATCAGAGTATTAAATAACCAAAAACTTCTTCACACTGTTCTCACCTTCAAAGCCTTCTCCCTCCATTCCCCTAGGTGAGGTAGGAGTGACACACTTTTCCTTTCACTTCCAGACTGGGCACTGTTTATTTTCCTTGGGTAGCACAGATGCAACTGGGCTTGCTTTGCCATCAGAGATGCACACAGCACCTACTGCACAGCACCAGGTAATTATTGTGCAAACTACACCTTAAGATGTTTTCCCATCTCCTTCAACAGCAACTGCTACAACAGAACTAAGTTTGGCCAGGTTTCCCAGTGTCTTTAACCTAGTAGGAAGTGTCTGATTTCTGAAACTGAAATGCTACGATTGAAATACTAAAATGCTCCTCAAATCTCAGCTATTTCTCAAAACCAATTAATTTCTACTCAAGAATGCCCAAAAAACCACCTGAAAAAACTAAAAGTGTAGGGCAATAGACCACTTCTCACGTGTCTAAGGTGCTCTAGCTGGAGTCTTCTTGCAATAGGAACAAATACAATTATTTTCTTATTTTTTCCAATGAAGCTTTAGAATTATGCTGAAAAATACTATATAATTTGACAAAGGTTGTACCAGATACTGAGTGGGGAAAAGCCATAGGTGATACCTACTAAGCTGCAATGGGCCACTTGAGTTAATTAGATCCTAAATGCCTCAGCAAAGTTCTCCCTCAGCTGCTGGATTTAGGCTTTAGAAACCTTCGTTTGAATTGCCAAGAAAAGCACATTGTTTCCTTAAAAAGGCTCTTGTAGAAAATGCTCTAAAATTAGATTTCAAGTGTATGAGGTTCAAGCTGGGGGTTATCAGACCTGGTCTCAGGCACTTCTTGATGGGAATTTCAGCAAAATCTTACTGAACTTAAGAGCTTTTAAAGGCCTCAATTATGCTAAGCTAATGAAGAGGGCATACAGGATAGAGACTTGGCAAGGCATCCTTCACCGACAGAAAAAGCTTCACTTAGAAGCATTAAAGAAATTCAAAATAGAATTGACTGGATTTTAGTTAAAACTCCACTTTTCCTTTTTAAAGAATCCACATCTTTGTAATCTCCCCATTTCAAACCTTGTCTGTGTTTTGTTTTGAGGGGGCAGAAGGGGCCAAGCAGTGCTGAGAGCTCCTCCCTGGACCACAGGTACCATCCCAGCTGGACACCTTCAGCAGCAAACCATCTCCTCCTCCTGGCAGAACTGAGCTCTCCCTTTGCACTAACACCCCTCCCTTTGGATCAGTGATGAGAGGGTCTCAAATGAATATCCTGCAAGCTTGTTCCCAGCAAAACAGAAGGGTATTACCCACTCAACATTATTTCCCATGACATTTGGTTGGAGAGGAGGGAAAAAAGAGGAAGATTACCACCTACACACACTTGTCAATATGGAACAGATGCTGAGGGGAGGTATATTATGCAGCTGAGAACTAGAAGCTGCTAGATTGTTGTGCTCAAGTTAAGGTTCCTTTCAACATTTCTGTCTCACAAAAGAGGTTTTAATTTCATACATTTTTGGGGGGGTTAAAATCTGATCATAATTCTTACCAGGGAAATCAGCAGCTTCTTCTATGAGTGGTCAGCACAAGACTAAAACCAAAACTTTAAAATACATCCATGTCCACACTAATGTGATTATGATGATCAGAAAATTGAGTTTAGAATTTGGATTCAAATCAAATGCAACTCTCCAACAACCCCACACAAGTTACTCCTGTGTCTGTGCAATAGCTAGGCATGTTAACTTGTGTTCAAATTAGGCATTTAATAGACTACTAAAGGTAAATAATACACAGCAACTGTAAGAACAGCTATAGAAAACTTTTTAAGATTGCTTTTGGTTTTGAAATAAAAATTTAAGTTTTGCCTCCATCTTCCATTCTGTATTTTAAATGAGAAAAGGGAAGTCAAGAACTGTCAGATTTGAAAAGGGGTGTTTATCAAAACAAGACATTAATGTTAATATTTCTGCTTTGCTTTGGTCCCTGGTGTTCTGAACAAGTGCTTGTTATTTCTGACAAAGCAGTGTACACACAAATCTACACGGATCAGAGCAGATGACAAGTTTCACAAGCATATGCTGTATCAGTTCCTAAGAATATCACACAGAATCCACAGAGCAGGGCAGTGTTTTCCTCCCAAAGCTCAGCACACCATTCCTTTTCTGGCTTCACATTTGTTTTGTAGCACTCCTTGTTAAAGGTGAATGCAAAATGCTTCATCAAATCCAAATAAATGAGGAATAATCAGCTTTAAAGTACTGCTCTCTTTTTCTTAGACAACTGAATAAAGTTTGGGATAAAAACATAGGATTAATTGGGGTTTTTATCTTGCTTTTTGAACCTTTGTGTACCAGTGCCCATCCCTGCCACTGGAGTGCTGTTGCTTTTGCAACAAATACAGAAACCCTCACAACCAGTGGTGTCACTGGACTGAACATTAATTCTTGACTTGCAGTCTTGATCCACTTAAGAGAACAATAACTCTGGTTTAAGTTTCTCCCAGCTTAAGTATGTCTGAGAAAGCTGGGAAACTACAAAGCATTTGGATGACTGGAACCTCACTGCTGTGGGAGTCTGTAGAATGAGAACCCTGCATTTATTCCAGAGCACTGGTGATAAAGACGCATCTGTCATATTGCCTAAAAGCTGACTTAATGCTTTACAGACTGGGCAGAAATACACATTATTTACATTTTTTTCACCAAAACATTACTTTCCAGTTAGATCACCTTCCTCCAGCTGTTGGAATGAAACACAAGTGATGCACAGGCAAGACAGACTTGACCCCTTGTACTCAAAAATATCTTGTATTACCCCAGCAGCACAGAGGAACCCTGCTGAGGGTTCAGAATATGCCCTGCCCAGATGCCACAGCTCAACTCAACTTCTGCCAGCACAAGAACCATCACCCCTGAGACAGAATGACATGGAGACCAGACAGGTATGCTGGGCTTCCAAAATGTTCACTACAACAAAGTATGGATTCAACCAGCATTAAAAACACCAACCAAATCAAAACAAAATTACCTGGGCCAGCCAGCCCATATAATCAGCTCAGGGCAGCTACAGGATTACAAAATCTATCTTTACATGGACATCAAAATCAGGTATTTTTCCTAATTTAGGCAGTGACAGATCAAGAGCAAACATTCACAGCTTTCTCTTCACTTGCACTGGGACACTTCCTAGAAAGCTGAGTACATGGAATGGAAAAGGGATAAATGACTAATGACAGCCAAACAAATATCACTGGATATTTATACTTAAGGAACATTTTCATTTATTTTGGTGCCTTAAAGCCTTGGTGATCAAGAATAATATCCAAAAACCAGGGCTAAATTTTCCCCATGACTTTATTTTATTTCACTGTGTGTTAATTGTAAAAATGCATTACTATTGACTGGATGCTTTAAAAGCTTTTTTCATTCAGTAAAATAAATATTTAATATTGGCAGGGGAGGTATTATTTGCTTACTGTAGCTGTAGGACATATTCTCACTATTAGTAATAATATTTTTACATCTGTACACTTCACATGCAAGTGTGTCTGGGTGGATACACAAGTGGGAAAACTTTCTCATTACACTGAAAACTACTTCATTCCAAATGTGGTTTTGCATGACTATACTTGAAATTCTGGTTTAGATTAACTTGCCTGGTTCCCACACAACTGCTCAACCACCTCTTTTAAATTACCTTGATGTGGTATAGATTATTTACTGTGATTTAATAAAAGTCACTCTATTTCTTCAGAAACAGAAAATTGAAAACCTGGGTGCACAGATGTCAAGGAAGATATGTCTGAGAGATTCTTCTTTTAAAGTCAAACCACACGTTTTGAAGCCTTTTCAGATTCTTTATCAGTCTGAGAAGAGCTCAGGGACCTTTATAGTTGCAAGTTTTTTTCCTTTAAAAGTGTGAGAAGTAAACACTACTTCTTCATTAACCAATGGGGGTGTATAGAATAAATAAGAACATTATCTTATATCAAAAATTCATGAAAAAAGCTTCCAGATTTTTTAGACCAATGGTTCAGAAATGTTACAGGAACCAAAAAGTGTTTCTGTTTGCAGCTGTATTTATTCAGTATTAAGGAGTGAGAGGCCAATATTTGGGTAGATCCAGTTCCTTACTGGACTTCCACAGCAGTTTAATTTGGATTATTGAAATCCAGTTAGTGATTGTCAAATGACAGACATTAATAACTACAAAGGAAGGGCTCTGTGTATTCCTGTCCTTAGCAGGACTGGAGAAGACTCTTTTGGAGGCACCAATTATGGATGTGCACAAGCCCATCTGCTGCCATCAGGGCTATCTCAGAGATAAATCCAAGATTCACAAAATTCAGAGGAGCAGCAGCAGCTTTCCCTTTGACAGCCCTCTGATAAGCCAAAAAACTGACCCCTAAGTGCTTTTCCTAAGAGCATTTGAGGAAAGTTGAGTGCTTTAAAGCTTCTTTTTGGCAACCAAGGAATTTTTGTTTGTTCTGCTAGTATCAACCCTACTACTTTTCCCTTAGAGGAACAGTAAAAATTTCAGTGCTGCAATAAGTGCATCAAGCTTGAGCAAACATTTGCAAATTGGGAAATTTTCGTTCAGCTTGAGTTCAGCTAACTAACACAAAATATATAATTTCTTATGCTTTACAAAATCAAGACTTAGATGTTTCATGTCTGAAAGAATGGCACTTTATATTTTTATTGTACTGTACAATTAAGTATTGTTATATACAGACTAATAAAACAAGATACCATAACCACTCATTGTTTTTTTCTTATTGACATTTCTGTAAGCAATTTGGTACCAGAAATACAGTAGAATAATAGTATTAAGACATAGCCTCCCCTATGTTATTTTCATCAGTCCCATGACACACTGAATAAGAGTTCCAACTACTTCGAGTATAAATAGAATTAAAACGGCAATTGAAAAGAAAAGACAGTGACTCACAACCAATAAGAGAACATCACAGTGGTGATTCAAACCAATGTACAGGCTGGTCTGCTTCAACTCTTGGTAATTTTTGACAGTGAGAACGCTTTATTTATTTATAAATATTCCAAGTCTACCGACCATTTTCAAAGGAATTCGCCAAGAGCGCTGTACTGGCACTAAACTTGGTTTAAGAAGAGCTGGTTCTACCTCCTTTGGCTGCAATAATCCTTGTTGATGAAGCCTGAGCACAAGGCTTACCTTTGCAGTGTCTGTGTAGCACATCTAATGCAGCAATGAGGAACTCGTGTGCATCCTGTTGCTCGTACCCTGCTAAATGCCGTGCGTGAGTCCATACCAGGTGCAATAACCTATATGGAATGTGAGGAGATCGGTGCCCAGAGTAAAACTGCTCAAAGCAAACAGAAGGACACGACTGTTAACAACTCACACAGCCTCAGTGCATTGCAGCATTACAAAGTTAAATGAGCGTCATTAGTCAAATCAATTGAAAACGTTTCATTCTGATGGCCTTAGTAATAAAGGAGAGAGACAGCTTTTGGTCACAGACTGCTGAAAAAGTGATCTCGGAACTGAGCACCTCAGTTTTCTCCCCTGAAATTCCATCATTTTGTGATGGAATAGCCAGGAAAATGTGGGGGTGCAGGGAATGGGGTAAACAGACACAAACATCACTCACAAATTGCTTATTGATACCACTGGCTTTTATTAAAATAGCCTGGGCGGGGGGGAAGGAGAGAAAAAATCCTACACTGGAAAAGGATTCGCAATTTCATTCACAAATTATGTGAATGAAATGCCCTCCCCAAAACAGGACAAACACTGAAGATGAGAATATTAGATGCTGACTGTCAGCCAGCCTCTGACCCGTGGCAACTCTGCATCCACAGCCTGTGCTCAGTCCAATTTTATGGAAAAATTTCCAAGCAGGGCAGTAACCTCATGCCAGTACTGGCCTTTCACTGCACAAGCATTGAAAAACAACTTTACTGAGCCAGCTGTTTGCAGAGCTGAAGGTCCCCTTCAGTCAGTGATCCCCAAAGCCAGCTGCTGGCACTGCTCCTGCAGGGTGTCCCTGCCTGGGAATCTGGTCCTGGACCAGCTCCTGCATCTGCTCCGGTCCAAATCTGATGAGCTGGCTCCAGAGTGACTGAAAGTGCCCCAGGTGATTTTGCCAGCAGCACATTAGAGAGTGCACAGATGAATTATTCAGTCAGCACAGCCCTGATGTGAAACAGCGCTGCTGGGGGGGGGTGACACGGCTGGGGAGGGAAATCAGCACAGGGCAGGAGGACACTGCTCACAGAAACTTTAATAAAAAACAGCCTGGTCCCACTTGAAAAAACCCAAACAAGAGAAGAAACCCCAACCAACCAACCCACCCCAAAAAGCCATGCCAAAAAAACACCCATACTAAGGGTCTGTTGCCCTGGGTTGAGGTTCAGCCCTTCCTTCATCCCTGCACTGTGATACCCGTTCCAAAAGCAAAGCAGGGATGTTTGTGGTGTCCCTGCAGGGAGTCAGAAAAGGCCCAGAAGAGTTTATTCACTTGACAGAGTAACATTTTATTAAAAATAAGTGAACATTTGTAAGTCATTTTGCCTTCCCTCACCTTCAGGAAAGGTATCTGCCAGTAAACGCTGCCTGCAACACCACAGTTATGTTTTCCCAAGATCCTATCAAATCCATGGTGGTTTATTTTCAGTTACTCTTCCCAAACAGAAAACAGTAAGTGGCAAATACACAGAACAAAAATAAGATTTAAACCCCCAGCAGTATATATTTCTCATCCTTATTGGAACAGTGAGCTTTCTTCCCCAACCCTGAGCTTCTCCCTGCACAGGCAGAGAATTTTATGTAAGTCCAAGCACAGGCACTGAGGGAAAACACTGTATTTTAAAGGACAGGCTGGCAAAAGGCAGCACAATCTTCATCTAGTCCTTATATTTGTAGGGATTTCTACACGATTTTAGTGTATTTCCTCCCACAGAAATGTCTTCCTCACAAGCTCTGCTTTCCCCAAACGAGAAGCTGCACCTCTGCAGCCAAACACCACAAAATGCTCCTATAAATACCAAGATCAATAGTGAACTCTGATGCCAGCAAGGATGACACCGAGGGACTGGAGCAGGAGTGTGGTAATTCAAATGTGCTGATGCAGCTGCTGCTCAACATAATTCAGGGAACTGCAGCAATAAAACTTCCCTGTTCTGTCACTCCTCACAATTAGTCCCAGAGCTCTCTGGCCATTTTAACCAGCAGCACTCTGTGTAATTACTCCACTGCAGACACGAGACCTGCCAGCAGATTTTACATTCTCTGCTGCCTCAGTAGGATGAGAAGGGTCTGACATGAAGCTTTGTCACATTATTAACTATTATCACACAAAAAACCCAGAAACCTGCCCGGTTAGAATGTGGGGTGAGGGAAAAGCTTCACTGCTCGAATGAATATTAAATGAAACAAAGAATCAGAGCACATTCAACAGCAATATTTTAACTGGAATGCATAAAACATCCATCCCATCTCTGTCATTTCCTTGCTGCTGGGCAGAGCAGCCTATCAGAGCTGTTCCAATCCACAAAAAGGAAAAGAGTCCATGTAAAGTCTTATTCCAACCTTTTCACGGAAGTGTGCAAATATAAACAATGATGTATTTGCAAGTCACCTTTAAAACACTTAAATGGTATAACGTTCCAAACATAATTTAAACGTATTTTTTTTGTTTCAATTTGTTTTCAGTTCAGCAGTATCAGTTGTTTATATTGGAGAGAACTAGTTTGAGCAGTTTCAAAGTGCTGGGTAATACACTGCTTAATTGCTGTTCCAGGAAAAAAAAGGAGGGGGGAAAAAGGAAAAAACCAACCAGGATTCAAAGCCTCCATTCTTACACACAGCCCAAGTAGAAGTAATTTTGTTTTTCCACTTAAAACACTTGCTGTTGGATTCTAGAAAAAATCTATAGGGGATTTAGAAGATTCTAGGCTTTGTAATTTGCATTATTGTTACCAAAACTATGCAGACACCAGTGAGGTTTTAAAACAAAACAAGACTCCATCATACACATCTGCATTTCTTTCTCCTCCTCCTGCCAAAAACATGCACAGAAGTTTCTCAATTATGTGAATAAACAGATAAATTTGATTTATCCTGCATATGTATCAACTATAATCAGCCTCCAAGTTTTGTAATTAAGGATTCATAGGCAGGAGTCCTGTACCAGGTTCAAGTCCCATTTGAGAAGTTAAAACCTCCTCTTGGAAATTGGTTCTCAATCAAAACTTGAAATATTTTGGCAATTTACAATGGATGAAAGGAGAACACATGCAAGGGAACACCTTCTGGAGGCTTCCCATTAGAACAATGGTTCAAGGAGTCACAGAATCCACCTTGCTTGCATGAACTCTCTATGTTCTACATTGATCTCAGGGAAAAGGTTTTACTAAATCAGCACAAACTCTGTATTTCCCATGACAAAATGCAAGGCCTCTGTCCGTGTAAAGAGCCTTAACTCCACTTTTTCCCCCCTGTTGTACCTTTTTTGCAACTTCTTTTCTACGTAAGTCACTTCCAAGTACCATCCTCAGATATCAAAGCCATAAATCTTCTCCTTCTTTGCCCTTTTGGTCCTCACTTCTCAGCTCTTCCTGGGGCTGTGCTCTGCACTGTGATAGGCTCAGGAGGATGAGTAATGATGGGAAAAGGTTTTGTTCCTTCCACCTCTGAGTGCATGCACTGCATTCTGCTCTGCTCCCAGCTATTCTTGCTATTCCAGTCACAGAGCACAGGAGATACAGATCTGCTAATCCTGCCTTCCTGAGTGGTCATTCTGGAAAGGATTTAGATAAACTTCGGGGTGTGGACCATCCTGAAATTAGTTTTCATTGGTGAAGCAAAACTAAAGCACAAACACCAGTAGGTTCAAAGGAGTGCACAAACCCTTTCAGCCAAAAGGCTCAATGATTCTGTGTGTTCTATCTTCCCTCCATCCAGCTTCACCACTATCTGCTATTCCCAAACCCTTTCCATTCCTTTTCTTATGCAGTGTAAGTCATATCATGATTCTATTGAGAAATAGGTTTCATGTAGCACAAATGAGAATGTTAATTGATGCAGTCAGATATTTTTAAAACAAAGAGAGATCAATGCTTGGCGTATTTGCCAGAAAAGCTACCAGGAAAAAAAAACACCTCAGTGCTGGGAGCCATCTGATACTCATTACTCACCACCAACCTACTTCAAGGTGGAAGAACTTTGTAGCTTCCTATTTATCACAGAGAATTCACTCAACCTATATAACTACATGATCTTAAACAAAAAAACAAAGTGGGATGAGTAACTTCTGTTGAAGAGGCAAAAGAGCAAAACTTGCTTATTTATATATAGTAAGCTTTATTTAATGTTCAAAACAGTCTGTTTTTCTCCTGGAGAGCTCCCACTCAGGCACTCACCAGATCCCCTGGCATTCCATTTGCCTCAGATCACACCTTCAGAAAAGGAGGATGGGGGGGAGATGAAGTTAACCCTTGCCCTGGTTGTTTGTCCCTGGGTGAGATGCTTTGGGATAACCACACCACTTAATCCCAGTGGGAAAGCTATGCAGAAACAAGACAGAACCTGAATCAAAGTTTCCCTGGTAATTCAATTACAGAGGAATTCTTAACCAGAGTTCTGAGATCTCCTGGTTAGCTTTCCTTCACTCAGACCTCAGCTCTGCAAAGGCAGTGTCAGAATTTTTATCATAACATAAAAGATAACCAGTGTGCTCCAAAAAATGCAAGATTTTAATTTTAATTCTGAGTGCAGACAAATTAAAATTCACTGGGAACAGGACTGTACAATGGGTGCTGACAGAGCCATAAGCACAACAAGGTATTTATTGCTTGTGAGTTAAAATATACCCAGTTGGTTACAGACCCAACAGCTTTGCTTATGAGGATTAAGCTCCAGTTTTACTTCAAGGAGGTTGAGTCACTTTTTGTGTCCTCCCACAGCACATGGCTGCAGTATTTAATGTGAAATAAGGACAGAGACTATTGCTGTCTGCACAGTCTGGTGTCACAGATATGGCTGTTCCCTCATCCATACACCCTCATGTTGCAGAACATTAATTAATAGAACTAATGCAAGTGTAGGCATGAATTTTGATTTGAAAATGAAGGCTGAGCTTCCCAAAGTTGTGAGTGAAATTAAATTTGATTACAATTGAAACTAACACAAATGCTGCATTTAAACCCCATTTTGGATACCAGCCTGTTCTTTGTTCCATGCTCACAGAAGAGCAAAAAGCATCCTGAGCCATCAACAGGGCTCCACGTACAAAAATGGAAACAAAAATCATTATCTAGAGAGTCTTGATCTTTCCTGCAGCCTCTCAATCTGTAATGTAACACTCATTTCCCTTTCCCAAGGGATTTTTTAAAAAATGCTTATGTGTAAATAGTGTGGTGATATTCATCAACATGAGACTTTGATCATTATTTGATGAAAGGATATCAAGATTATAATAGTTCCTTATTTTTAAATAAGCAAATAGGTTTCTATATTAACAGTGTGCAGAAACTGGTATTTCTATACCATGACTCATTTTTTTATCTAGGCATTGTGGTATTTCCCCACTTAACTGCACATCTGGTTTCAATAACCCTACAGCTGCTACCTATTGGTCTGCCTGCCTTTTGTTTTCACCTCCTTTCCTGACAGACTCAGGAACAATTGAAACATAAAGCAAAAAATAAGAAATATAACATACAACTTATGATTGATAAGCAGAGTGAAATGTTGCAAATTCTCAGGAGTGCTGAGTATGAACAGAAAACAACTTTGCACTGCAACAGCTAAGGGGGGCTTTACCTTTTTATAGATGTTTAACTCACCTGGAGTGACCAAAAAGAATCATCTCTGGTAAAAAAGGCACAGGAGTAAAATCAAATTGAAAATCACAAGATAAAGGTAAAGCCATTTTAGGTTGGTCCCTGTCAGAACGAATTCCATGACAGCCCATCCACAGAAAACCTGCTCTGTGTTCAGACATCTCCAGCAATTTTAAATGCTCCACGACAGCACATACCACAGCTCTTTTTGTTTGTTTTTCAGGTTGGCTTAACTTTACTTACCAAGAAAGCAGATGAGGGAAAGGCACAGAACTGGGTTGGTTTGTTTGTTTGTAAAGACATCTTAAACCTAGAAGCCCATGTCCACCCACAGCCCTTACATTAATGATGTGGAGTTAAGATAGTTAATAAAGCTCTTGGACTATTTATTAAGGAAAAGCCTGTGCCTGTCTCACACAGCACAGGCCAGAGCTACAGAAAAAGACACTGTGCAAAGCCATATTCCTGAGTGGGAGAGGGAAAGAGCAGCTTGTACAGGGAAGGCACAAACTGTAGCAACACATTCACTTCTCTCCATCCTCCTTCCTGGCCCTTATTGGGTTTGCACATAAGAGATGATAGAAAAGATGTTTCTCCCTGTGAGCAAGCACTGAATTGAGATCTTTAAAATATTCATACAGACCTACATAATGCAGTACCTGAAACCACAGGGCTATACATTACTGCTTTGCTCTCCCTCCCATTAGCACCCAAAGAGCCCGTGACATATTTTCCAGTTACAACTTGCACCTTTAATTAAAGCACACATTCAGCTTTAAGACTAAAGACTCCCAGATCAGTCTCTGAAGAACAGGCAGCACTGTAATTATTTCCAATACCAGCTTTGCCTAAACAAGGGTGACTTCAGAACAGCACTTAAAAAGCCATTAGTTTCCTTTTCAGCAGCTGGGTATTTTTGACAGTGGGGTCTCCATTTTTACTGCTTTGTTTTGCTGCATTCTGAGGGGAAACATGCCTTGCATTCCCTTTCTATTTGCAAACAGAACACAACTCCTGTCGGGGTAAGAAACAGCATCTGTGGCAAGGTGATGCTTTGTGGCAAACAGCACTCACCTCCTGAAAGAGAGTAGACATTTCACAGACCAGACATGAGCTGGGGCTTTGCATTTCACATTTGTGCCTGTCGGAGAGGAAGAAATCTCGCAGCAGTGGAGTGTGGGTAAGTGCCTGGACAATACAGTTCATAAAACATGTGTTCCCAAGATTGATTAGCCCTCGTAGACCTATAAAGACAGAAAGGGGGAGGGGATACATAAGCATTATCAAGTTAACAGAACGGTATATTTGCATTTTTATATAATTTTCACAATATTGCCACAGATTTACTGTGTTCTATGCACAGCTCCAAGTACAGTTTTATTCTGGTTTAGGGAGGCTATTGGTATTTTTGTACTCAAGTCACAAGAAGCTGCAGAAGCTTTCTGAACTACACTAGGATTTGTTTCTTAAATTGTAAGAAACAAGGAAACCTCAGAGTACAGCAACACCAACAGCATTATTTTGCAATGTCACCAAACGTGTCCCTCCCCAAGCTGACACTAAGGTGCAATGACAACAACTGGTAAGTCACTACAGTAAGAAATAAATATATTTAAGTAAATCAGTACATTTTCAGATGGTTTAAAAGGCTTTCCCCCATGCAGGCCATGAACAAGGCTTTTGTTCTGTTAGAATAATCATCTTTCTAGGACAGGCAGCAAAGGAAACAGCCCTGACAAACCAAGTCAGGCTGTGACATCCAGTGCAGACTTAGCGGATTTCATATAAAACCCAAGATCTGAACAAAACAACCTTAAAAGAGAAACTCTGAACAACACTAATTCCACACTCACTTTAGGTAAATTAAGCATTAATCTACAGCATACATCAAAAAATTCAACTTGGCATAAGAGGATTCATCACACCTTAAGTCAAACGTTCAGTAATGCTCAGAGACGACTTCTTGTGCTTGGAAACCAAGATGCTTAAAGGAAAGCTCTTTTGTTGCACAACAGAAGAGAGGTTAGGAGTGGGGAAAGCTTTTCAGTCATTTGCAAAGTCTAAGTGAGAAGAAAAACATGCTCAAATCCTTGAGTATTCTTCCAAAACGTTAACATAATACCACCATACAGGAGCACTAAACGAGAAGAGCATCAGGTGGACAAGAATGCTTCTTTTTAATCAAAAACTTACTTTGAAACGAGATAAAACGCACAGGCAAATACAATTCTGGTATTGATTTAAAATTAACATAGTTCTCTTCTGCAATAAAAATAGGATTACTACAGAAACATCCAAAGAAAAAACAGGATTACTAGACAGAGAACGAAGAATTTCCTTGTCATTCCATGGGATGAAAAAAACCCTCTGAGCTGGCAGTGCTGTGGTAATTGGGAGAGGTGCAGTTCCCCTGCAGTACAGCAGATAGTGCTCCAAGGGCTCTGGAGCATCCTGCAGGAGGGGGTGTGGTCCAGCCCCTGCCTTACCGAGGACAATCAGCACTACAGCAGCTCCAACTGCACCGGAGCTGAAGGCACGGACACAGAGCACTCCTCAATTTCATCTTCCCCTACCTAAAGCAACACAGACCTGCTTCCAACAGCTTCCTGTTCCTCCTGTTCACTCAAAGGACAAGGTTTCTCATTATATTACAGTGACTTCTACTGGGCAGAAGCTCATTGCAATTATTTGCTTGATTTTCATGCTGGGAGGCAGTAAGTGTGTGCACAACATTAGCAGAGTGTTAAATAGTTAATTTGTTGGAGCAGCTTGAAATACAGTGTGATACTTCAGCTTGGACCACAATCCTATTTCAATCCCCAGTCTGTGGCTCTGCAGACAGTGTCACAACAGGAGGGTGTTTGTGCTGTGCAAGTGGAGAAATGTTTGGTTGGTACCTCTTGCCTATCTCTCCCCTCGTCTTTTTTTTTGCCATTTAAAATTCACTGGGTTTATTTCAATCATAGGCTGTGCTCACAGGAGGCTGGAAGGCTCCCTGATATGCAGTGTATTTTGAGAAGCACAAGAGTCTCTCCCTATTTCTCCCTTTGGTTAGCACCAGATTTCAAAGTGAGCCTGTTCAGCACAGAAAACTAAGAGGAAAACCAGTAGTAAATCTAGAGATTCACCCTAGCACTTTTCTTTTTGGTGTCTAATAGAGCAGTCACAAAAGCAAACACATAAAGGCAGCTTTTTGGAATCATTTATTAAGCATCATTTATTACATGCCTGTGGCTGGACTGTCTTTCCCTGTGACCACAAGAATCAAATCTTCCTCAAAATTGCCACAGAAGACTTGATACAGGCATCAAACTCAGAAGGCTCTTGGTTTATTCTGCTTGCTTGGCCTTTGGTGTCAGTTTTTCATGGATCTAAATGGAGTGATTCATGTGCTGTGACTTCACTTGAATGAACCAAGACAAAGCAACCTGCAAAACAGACAAGGCTGAAATGTGAATACTCCAAACCTGAATAAAAATCAGAAAATGGTGATTTGTACCTAAACACGAGAACTTACTAGGTTGAAAAGGGAAAAAGGAAAAGAGCACACAATCAATCTTATCCTTGTGGGAGCAATGACTGCAGCTGCTGTACAGTCTCCTGAACTGATGTTTGAAATGAAACAGGTACGAGGCAGTGACCTACAGCTCAGGTACTGCCTAAGTAATTGCAGCACATTGAAAAACATAAAAATTTGATGTACATAAACTAAGGAGCTGATAGAACTCAGACCAACACATCCTTTTGTGCTGAACTTTTATGGGAAATAAAGAGTTTTGCTGGAAAGAAAAACAGCTAAAAATTAAAGCCTGTACAGCACTCTGGTCAATACCACATTGTGAATGTAAAAGCTTTTTGCCTGCCACACCTATTCCCTCCCTTTTAATAAAACCTGGCAAGGTTTTGCTGGAATAGTCAAACATTGCAACATGTGGCTCATAAATTATCAGCAAAATAATGTGCCAAACCTCACATGCAGCAGTCCACTTGTGCAAGCACTGACAGTGGGCTCCAGCAGGCTCTACTCAGTGCAGAGTATCAGAGTCTGAGGGCTGCCAACAGGATGCAATGCCTACTAATAATAAAGCTCTGGTACTTTGCAAACTTCTCTTCATAGCATTATCTGTATTTCTTATTAATTGTTTCTGAAACGAGCAAGAGCAACCAGTGAGATACTTAATACATTCTACACATGGATGTGTGCTCTTGTGGTAAAAGTACTTCACAGAAAAGCAGTTTTATTTCTGAACCTTGCTGATACAATTGTAAGTACTGGAATAAATTAATGTTGCTGTCAAGACAAAATTGGCATGTATGGTATAACCATAAAAAAGGAAATACCTTTTAATCATCATGCACGAGATACAAACACTACTCTCATGCTGCCACAAGCAAACAGACAAGAAATCTACTTCTGCAATGCCTTGAGCACAGGGAAACCCATCTGGGACATTCTGGATACATTTGGTCTCAAGACTGGGTTCTGGCTGGCTTACCTTTGTCAGCTTCAGTTCTTCCATCTTCTTCCAGGAATGGGTTCTGCTTTTTCCAGTGCTCAAAGCAATAAATCTGCAATACTGGGCAAGAGTGGTTGTTGGGATGCAGGGAGATCCAGAACACTGGTTCTGCCAGTCCACCCACGAATGAGAGACAAAAAATCCAAGACAAGATAAGGAAATTCCACTTCTCTGTGAAAAGCAACTGTGCAGCTATTGAAGGTGGGGAAGCAGGGATGTGAGAGGACCACACATGAATACAAACTACAGGAAACCCAATCTTGCCCTCATGGAGGAGGTTCTGTTTGCTTCTGAAGCCAGGCTTCGTGCTGGGATGGCAAAGACAGCAAACAAACCAGTCTGAACAAATGTTCCTACACAGAAATCTGGGATTTATGTGAAAGAAGGCTCTGGAAGCAAGAGGATTGGTCACTGTTTAATGCACTTTGGTGAGACAACCAGGAGATCATTCAGATGCACTGAAGCACAGCCTGCTTGAGATCCTTTCTACAGTAAGCACAGGTTGGCACCACCTGTCCCCCACCCTACAGTTTTTGTCTCCTATCCCCAGTCCCCAATCTGGTATTGAAGTTTCCCTGCAGCTCCATCAGTGTCACAAGGCAGTGCAAGCTGAGGAAGAGATCACTGAAATATTTAAAGACAGTTCAACATAACCCTTGGACACAAACAGTGTTGCACAGCAGTGAAGATTTCTAGAATAATTTTGGGTCTTCATCCTATGTTCATCCATCAGGAATTGGCAACAACATTTAAGAGCATCTTTCTGAAAGTATTTCAAGAGAGGACTGCTCTACTTCCCAGCACCTCAAACTAAACCCAAATTCTCTCTCAGCCCTCAAGTTCCAGGTGCAGAACACACCACACACGACCAGAATGGAGCTGCTACCAACACTGGCCCAGTCAGAGGCAGAGCTGCTGTTCCACCTGCGTGCCAGGAGCAGCAGTTTTGCTAATGGGGTTAGTGACAGCAATTATTCTCCAAAGCTAATCCCTTTTGAAATGTTAATACAAAAACACTCATTTCAGAAAGCAGCAGTATGCAGATATGTGAAATTACAAGTCTACACAGGAAAACTCATGACATTCTGAGACAACAGTGATCACGTGAGTGATCAGAAAAAATCCAACCATGAAGTTTTGGTGAATTTATTCCCCACCACTGCAGCTGAGCAGCCTTTCTCAGGGGCTGAAACCCACAGGAACTGCAGAAGCAGGAACACTGAGTCAAATGAATTAGAATGGGTTTTTTCAGAGGTTTTTACAGAACATTTTTTACAAACTTACCAGTAACACACCTGGGTATTAAATTATTTTGACAACTGCTTAAGAAAAAGCTGCAGAAACCTTTGCCACAGTCAAATAAAAACCTTCAACCTCATGATCTTAAAAACTAACTGAACAATGTAACTATCTGTAGCAAACACAGAACATGCAATCTACTCTGAAAGAAAAAAATCATCGGGGGGGGGAAGAGTAAGAAGAAAATATGTGATTCACTGATTCACACTGGTTCATCAGTAAATCTTTTTTCAACAGAGTAGTTTTGACAGCAACAGCAAGAAAGGGATTACATGACAGATTAAAGAAGTTAAGATGAACACTCAGGGCAATAATCTTCCCTTGCTGGGTTACTGCTGAACCAGGTGAAAACGTGCTCATGCTCCTCTCTTTTTTATTTTTCTGACTTGACTCCTCTTCTCCAGCTATTCAGGGCTGCCAGGTCAGTCACTGCTCCGTTTGAATCACTGTCAATCCCTTTGGGAACAAACCACCTCCCTGAGCTGCATCACCACCCACCTCCCACCCCCTGAGCTATTCCATCACCACCAGGCACAACCTGGAGAGCTTCACAACTTTTAAGCAAAACCTTTTAAATCACAAGTCAGAGGAGAGTTCTAGAACAGTATTTCTTAATTTATAAGAAGAGATATGTCATATGTCTTCAGTTTATATATATATATATTCTATTCTATACATTAATACTTCACTATATCATTCCATTATCTAAAAATACCCAATATCATATATATGTGTGTGCACATCAAGGTTCATAGGCCATGTTGAATCCTGCAGTTTTGGGAGGCTGGGAGGATGACAGAGAACATTGTATTCAGATAATATTGTTATAGAAACTCAGATTTCTTTTTCCTGTTTTAACTATAAATAAGTCTTTTCATTTGGCACTGATAGGAGTCAAATAAAACACAGTCCCTTCATCTAAAAGCCCTGATAATACAGAAAACACTGAGTACAGAACCAGTCAGCACAAGACTGTGAAGAACAACTCCTGTAAACAGAGAGAAAATAAATTATAGGACTATTTCACTGCATTGTGCACTGCACCAAAAACTAAGAGTTTAGCCACCCCTACACAGCAGAAAGGCAAATACATCAGAAAAGGCTTTCTGGAATTAAAAAAAAAGGTCATCATAGGAAAAAATAAAAAAATTTTAATTTTAAATGAAACCCCATCTTCAACTTTCCTATTTCTAGCAAAACAATTCTGGATCACCACATTTTTTCCATTCCTGTTGAAGTAACAGATTGCTCAATAGCAAAAAATTTGCTTATGTGTACAAAAGGAAACTGTCCATGAGTTTGTTTCCAGTGGAGAATCCTGGAGTCCAGCTACAGAAGCTGCTACACTGGAGGGAAGAAGAATATGCCATGAATGGCACATGCACCGCAAAATCATTAACTGTGGAAAGAAACAATATAGTCATTATTCCTCCTTGGATGTATCAGCAGCACCAGAAGACAAGGACTATTTATAAGGCTGAATCATCAAAGCCCGAAGTTCTCAGTTCTGGTGTGTCACTGCTGTAAGGAGTTGGTGGAATCCATCCTCATTACTGACCTGCTTAACTTTTAACACAACTTTACCCCGAGGCGAAACCGGCTTAGTCAGGCCATTTAAAGGAGTCATCCCGACAATTCCCTCTATAGCTGAGCCATTGACAACTCAAAGCCAAAACGAAAATGTATCCCAGGCGCTGAGTGCACCCTGGGACCTCAACAAGGTGCTCTGGCAGTGACTTACATTTCCTAAGGTACTCGTTCCTGACCAAGGGTGGTTTTGCTTTTCTAAATGAGAGTTAATTATCCACCTGCCACATTTTAAGTTGTTCAAAATAAACAAAACATCGGTTCGTATTTCCCAGTTGAGGTGTCTGTAAGAAAAATCTCACCTTACGTGTTTTGACTTAAATCCAACACTTAAAAGCATGTTCCAGTACTTTTTAGGCTCACAGGGCAACTTAAAAGTCTTTTTTTGGGTAATTTCTGGCATATTTGTGTGCAACAGGGCAGTTCTGGAGTGACCTAAGCATTCCTAGGAGACTTTCCAGATTTATTCTTTATGCTGTGTTAGGATTGCTATTCAAAAATCAACGTTTTTATTCTTTTTCTCCACTAAAATATCCACAAACCCATGAAAAGTTACCAAAAGGCAACAACCCACCTACATCACATTGCCAGGATAGAGGCACAGTGATATCTGCAGCAGTTCAGCAGCAGAGATTAACATTTTCTAGCACATCTATGAAAAGGATCTAGTTCATCCACACCACAATGAAAACAACAGCACTTACTGAGACACCAATAATGTTTTTCCAGCATTTAGTTTGTCCCCACCCCTCTTAGTTAAAAGGGAACCGATTGTATTCACTATTTTTATTCAATAGCTTCAGTGACACCACATAACACACACTTAGAGAAGGGACAAACCACACCAGGACAGTCCAAATGTAATTGGAGACAAAACAATAATTCAAGAGCAACTTGTTAAAGAGGAGAACTATCTGAAATCAATTAAATTCAATAAAAACAATTGTGAAGTAGGAAACAAGAAAAATTAAGTGGTCAAACACAAAATAAGGAGCAATGGCTACAGTAACTCAGCCTAAACAACTTAATCCTGAGCTGCAGTTCTTCCACAAACAGCATTTTGAAACTTAACAGGAATATGAGAAAGCCTGGAGGTCATTCTGCTCTGGCAACAGGTAAACATCAGCTGGATGTCTGGAATTGAGCAGTCATTTTAAAAAGAAATCTATGCTAAGTCAAGAATGAGTAAAAATTTGTATGGAATTAATATTTGAGACTGAAGAAACAACTGGAGAACCCACTGGTTGAGTTAATTAATTAAAACCAGATAGTGTTGGTGGAGGAACAGCCAGGCTGACAATTTTCAAGTATGTTACAGGCCACTACAATGAGGACTGTAATTAACTCTTGTGACCTACCAAAGCTATAATAAAAAAAGACCGAGCTCACAAAAAGTAAAATTTAATTAGATATTAAAAATAATCGTCTCAGTTAGAAAACATTGCAACAGGGGAGTTTGGGACTCTGAGCTGTTGGAGTGGTTCCAAAGGCAGCTCTGTCAGCCCAGAGCACCCTGACTCAGGAGAGGGGGTGATGCCCCTTCCACCTTTTCATCCTGTGACTGCTCACACATTCTGCCCAATCTCCCAGCCTGGTCAAATCACACAGAGCAGCTCTGAGAGGAGAGGGAAGAGGAGGATATTTCCATCCAGCTGATGCCCTCTCCAAAGGGCAGGGTCACCCTGAGGGATGCACCCACCTGAACACAGTGAGGAGTCTCTGACCCCCTGAGCAGCTTCACCCAGCCCAGGGCAGGGCAGGGCCAGAACCAGGGGGGGATGCAGGGACCGTCAGTGCCTCCCCAAACCAGCCCCCCTCATCCCCTCTGCTGTAACAAACTCTGAGTGCAGGCAGCTGCCTGAAAGCCACAGCATGGACAGGGAACAGGCAGAGCCCTCATCCCTGGATCCCTATTCGAGCACACAGCACTGGAAACCCAAATTACCTGTCCTGCTGCCACTCAGGGAAGGATGGAGCACAGGTAACAGCTGCTGCTGCAATGAGGGCTGCTAACTCTCCTCAATGCTATTTTTAGACTGCATAGGTATTCTGTGCATGAGCTTTTGCATTTGTGGCACAATGCATCACTCACTCCATTTAAAATGCAAAAAAAGAGTCCCAGGGTAATGCAGAGAGATTGCCTGGGTCTGGCATTTTGGTTCATTACCTTTGTGCCATACATGCCAGTGTGTGTCAAGAAAAATTTAAGTTTGCAGCTATCAAGAAGGTTTAAAATCAATTCTGGAGGAGTTCAATGGTGTCCCTGTATCATGCTGCACCTTCAAGTAAAATCAATTGCATAACATTGACACAAGACTGGACCCAGGGTTCGGCATAGGAGGTATGTGTTTGTAGCTTATTTAAACAAAGAATTTCTAGCAATAATATAGAAATTACCAGCAACAAATGGAGATGAGATTCAATAAAGGTTACCCTTTGCCAGATTTAGGAGGAAAATGACATCTCTAAGCAATGACTACCAAAGATGGTTTTACTACAGATCCTTCCCCAGAGCAACAGCTTGGCCTTTCCACACATCCTACTCGGACACATTTTGCTGGAAGAACCCAAGGGCAAGTGACATCCTTGCAGAAAACAGAGCAAACAAGTTACCAAGAATATGATCCAACACAAAGTGTATCATTTTATATTATTACTGCACAGATGAAACCCTGAGCCAGACAACTCCTGAGCACACACAGTGTGCCAGACACATAAAGTACTCTCTATACTCTCCTTCCAACATGTACATCTTTCAGCCAACTCCCAAATTAATGATGCCAAAACAGGAGCCATTCCACTGCCCAGAGGAGTTCCCATTCTCTGCCTTAGGGCACAGTCCCTGGGATTCCATTTCCCTGTGGGTGCTGTGTGTGTTCAGCAGTGTGCAAGCACCGTGTCCCTGATTCTCTGGAGGACTGACCAGTTAGGCTTATTTTTATTCCTGTTTCTCCAGGCTTAGAGCACTTCAAACAAGGCAAGTGATGTCCTTGGATGGTGTGGGCTGGGAGGTTACAGCCTGTCACTACTCTGCAGTGGCTGCATGCCTGGGTTAAATCCAAGCACACAGGCAGGGCAGGAGCACTTGATGTCCTTTAAGTTCTCATCCTTCTGATTTGGTGGCAGTTGGCTCCTGTGTGCACACCCTCAGCCTGGTAAAATGAATCAGCATTCCTAAAATATCTGGCAATACAAACAAACAAACAAACCCCTTAAGGTTAATTTTTCATATGGCCAGTGTAAATAGAGAAGCTGTTGCATGCAAGACAAGGGACTGCAAGCATCTCTTCCCTCTGAATTTAAATTAAGAAAAAGGCTTCCAAAACAAAACAAAGTGAGGGGTTTTGACCAAACCACTGAAAAGTGCATTGAATCTTCACTAAAATCACAGGAAACAGCTGCAGAAGATCTTGAGAGTCTCCTGACCTATATCCCTCTACCTCAATGCAGAGTTAACAGTACCTGTATTATTCCCAAGAAATGTTTCCCTCAATTGTTCTTAAATCTCTTCAATGATGAGATTCTGCA
This sequence comes from Climacteris rufus, assembly GCA_013398175.1. Classification (NCBI taxonomy): domain Eukaryota; kingdom Metazoa; phylum Chordata; class Aves; order Passeriformes; family Climacteridae; genus Climacteris; species Climacteris rufus. The sequence goes on along the minus strand of VZRZ01005092.1, from coordinate 146,667 downwards.
ATATTCCCTGATGCTCTTGTATTCTGAAGTGTTCCAGACTCATCTTTATAAACTAAGTAAGGCAGAGTTTAAGAACTGCAACAGTATTAACATGGAAGATACAAACACAAAATCTACAGATAAGCTCCCCCAGTGTTAGAGCTTCTGAATGAGAATAAATATAATTCTGCCAACAGTAATAGCTTTACAAAAGCTCCTAAAATGAGGGAGGAGACCATCTGTCCAAGACACTGAGGTATCACTGTTTTTCTCTATCTATATGAATTTACTGTCTCCCACAGCAAGCTTAAATCTAAAATAAATCGGGGGGAGAGAGAAAGGGGAGTTAAAGTAAAGGATCTCTGCATTGTGCAGGAATAGTTTTGAACCTTCTGGTAAGTCACCTCACAAGATGAGGACCCAGGAGTACTCTGCAAATAAAGGCTTTTTTTTTTTTTCCCCCTTCAGGAGCATGGAAAATGTCAGGTTTTATATCTGTAATTTTGTATTTCAGCATTTTTACTGACCATCTGCATCGCAAAATTGTTTTTCTCTCTCAGGTGTTAGGAAGAAACCAATGCAGCATGTTCTCAAAGCCAGAAACCTACAGAGTATGTAATCATCCACAGCAACCATTTCTCTGTTTGATTCTCACAGCTGAAATGAGAAAGGCTGAAAAGGACATTAAGTTCTGCAGCAGAACTTGTACCAAACTTCTCTGAATTCCTGTCTCGGCGTATCAAGACTCACTGAACAAATTTTGCCTGTTGTGCTTCAACTTGATCCAACCTCTGTCAGGATCCCTGAGCAGTGATTGGACATTGGGAGATGCACACACACAATCTGGAGCTCAAAAGAGAAGAAAACATCTTTCATATATATCACTGGAAGTAACCACATCATCAAATCTATTATTAATTATCAAAGCATTATCTGATCCCTATGCATAACATATGGAGGGAACTTTACTTGGTTGGAGGAGAAAGAGAGAAAAAGAATCCTGGAGTGGTTTGGGTTGGAAGGGACGTTGAAGATCTCCTAACTCCAACCACCTGCCATGAGCAGGGACACCTTCCACTAGAGATGTGACTGTCACATCAAGAGCTTCAGAAACAAAAAAGGTGCCTGAACAGCAGAAAAAACAACACAAAATGTCACATTTAAGCATATGCACTGCACAAAATGCTTTAGCTTACCACTGAAGCCAGAGACCTCACAACTGTGGTGCTCCTTGTATACTCAGATATACAGAGCTGAATGAATGTAAAGAAGTTGAATAAAGCTATGGAGAAGCTCTTAAAGCAACCAGGAGCTGCCCTGTGTCACACACCCTACAAAGCAAAGTTCAAGGCATTAAAGTCCTAAGAATCAGAGCATGAAAATAATGATTATTCTCATAATTGCTGGAAGGTCAGGGCAAATAGACAAGAAGCCACAAGACACACAACATCAAAAAAATAACAGTAGCAGGCAAAGAACAGGAATTGTATTTGTGCCAACACCTGAATGATCAATCCAGAGCATTCTGACACTGGCCTTTGCCAGCCAGTTAAGCTGTAGACCCTTCAAGGTGTTTTCACAGGGCAAAAGAAAACCTCTACGGAAAATAAAACACTTCAAAAGGTGGCACAGAATAAAATATTCCCTTTGCCCTCCCCCAAAGCAGGCAAACTGAAGAGCCTGAGCCCCGTGCAGATGGCATCCGTACGGAACAAGAGGTACTCCCACCACACTGACAACACTAAATTCACACCCCCAGCCCTCCTTTCCCCCCAATATCACACCATATGCTGCCTACAAGTTTCTACCCTTCCTCCAAACAGATTTCACAAATTAATAACTTAAGGAGCAGGCTAACCGCCAAGGAGATTCAATGCATCCAAATGTATTAATATGCACAAATTCTTGTTGATGAACTGGCACCGAGCTCGCCCAACAATCCACAACACACAAACCATGCCACATGCTGTTTATGCATTTCCCTGCTTTCAGTATATACTGTATCTACCTTCTGTCCACACAAACCCAACTCTGGAAGCAGATAGGAAAGAGCAGAATGGAAGGTCAGGGTAAATATAATCCAAAAGCAATCCACAAAAGAACAAAACTGAGATTGGGATGACTGGCCTTGTTGAAAATGCCACGGTGGCTGTGGTGACACCGAGTTAATCAGGTGAAAATACAGTGGTAAATCAAGGTTTGTTTCAGATTGCTGGCCAGAGAGGTTTGTGGATGCTCCATCCCTGAAAGTGTCCAAGGCCAGGATGGACAGGGCTTGGAGCAGCCTGGGAGAGTGGAAGGTGTCCCTGCCCATGGCAGGGGCTGGGAGTGGATGAGCTTTCAGGTCCCTCCCAACCCAAAGCATTCTGTGATTCTATGATTTTTTAAGCTAAGAAAACAAACCTTCTCATGCTGAGAACACATTTCTGGCCACAACAAGGTGACAGGCACCTGTCTATAGCCAGTGTAGCTCCCTTGGCTAATTCTGAACTTCCTCATCTGGCTCTTTATTTAGGGCTTGTGAAAGGAGCTTTGCATTGGCTGCACTGCTGTACAATGAAAGCACCCCCTCAGTTCAAGAAGGGCTTTGGAGGATCACTGACAAAAAGAGCAACATCCTACAGCTTGCCATGGTGTGGTCAGCAGAGCAGGTGACAGAGCTGCCAGCCTCAGGGTTTGCTGCTGAAGGAGGACAAGGGCTGCAGTTTGCTGTGGCAGATGCAGGAACTGAGCACTTACAGCACATCTGCTTTCCTGGAAGCACCCACTGCTGTGATTACTTTTTCTGATTCAGTTAAACACCACTTAAACACAATTTTAAAGAACTGCCCTGATATATTTTCTTTAGCTTGCAACAGCCAAACAAAAAAATACCTTATTTAAATAAGGCATCTTGTGCAGAGGGCCAGGATCAAATTCTGGCTAAGTATTGCTGTTGGGTTTTTCTTGAAAAGAAAATTCAAACTCCCATAAAATCCAGTTCAAACAGAAGATGACAAAAGTCACCGACACCAACTGCATTTTCCATTGCAAGGCTGCTGTTTTGACTGCATACTGAAGTTATATAATGACTTAGTGAAGAAAGCACAGCACAGGAAGAAGAAAATAACTACCATGAGAGAGAGAGGTAGGACAAATAATTGAGTCAGCAAACACTTCACACTTGAAATCAGCATTGATGAGGGGAAGAAAAGGCTTTTTTTGGTGCTTTTATCCAGCTGGATCCAAGTAATGAAGTTTCACCTGAAGATGTGCAGAACACAATCTAGGAAAATCAAACTGAAACACTGTCTGCCAACTAAAAATAATGTGCCTGGATCAGTAACAACCATGGACCCACTTCTAAAAAGTCCACAGGAAGAAAATCAGGTTTGAGTTAGAAGTTTGGCACTTCATCCAAGCCCTGGATCAAGAACCTTGTCTTCTAAGGAATTTCCCATTGTGCAAACACACACAGTGTATCTTCCTTTGCCTCCAATTCCCAAGAGCCACCTAGAGATACAAAATTAAAGTATTTTCTATGCAAGTAATAGGAATGGCAAATTTCCAAGACAGGATAACAGAAAAATTCAACCTCAACTGCATTCTGCTGATTTCACATACAAGTAATTTTAACTTTGTACAGTCTGCAGGGGTTTTAGCTGAGGTAAAGATCCCGGGAGATCGGAATTTTGGCTTCACAGACTTTGATGCTTTTGTCAACATTTTTTCATCTGCAGTATTTTAAACTATTGCAGCTACACACACAACCATTGGTGTCTCTCTTTCCTCTTATTTCCTCACTAACAAAACATGCAAAACAAGCTTTACAGGGAAGTGAAAAAAGCCAAATCAATCAAAAACTTTTATATATCTTCTTAAAGAATTCTGAAATTGTTTGGAAACCCACTACTCCCCAATACCCAAAGGTTCTACTCAGCTTGTAGTGTGTTAAACTAAACTTCTTCCACAAAAAGCCATACAAATTAAACCTTCAGCAGACCCTGGACCTGAGAATCTCCTCCAGAACATTTAATGTATCACTGCAAAAGCAGCTTCCAATACCAACCCACCACCGATGTCAAACTACAAGGAAACTTCTCAAAATTATTTTGCCATTTTGTTGTTTTTTTACTGGAATCAAAGCAAAGGATTTATTCTGTACACAGATATTGAAAAAGAACAACCCTACCACCTCAAAATATCATATTTGTAAGAGCTGCTAAGAATACTCCTGATCCACAGAAGCCAGTCTGGTGGTTTTTTCAACAATCCATATGGTACTGCAAGATCAACCCAAAAATACCACGAGGCCTAACCAGGGCCAGAAGTAGCCATGATTTCCTTGAATACATAATTTTATTTTCCAAGCTACCCCACTACTCTTGCCTGATACTCCTTGGAGAAAAGCTGTTAATTGTTTTATACTTCAACATGTTTGGGCATTTAGACTTGACAGCAGGACTAAACCCTTGGGGCAAAAAGTTCTTTGTGAAGGGAGTCGGAATCCTTCTTTCACTAATCTTTAGAAGCTGAAATACATGCCCTGCAAGCTTCAACTATTCTTCAATAATCGAGCAAAAGACATGCAAACATTTTATATTAGTTACTTCCAAAGAGCTTTTTTCTCTCTTGGGAAGGGGGACTGTCTAAAAAGGCTGTTAAAGGAAGAGCCATAAAATTTGAAGTTATACCATAAATACTATGGCAGGAACAGTAAATGGCATAAGCCAAAGAGGTCATCTATATTTCAGCCTTAGTGATTTAAAAAAAAGGCAATAAATTGATAAAATAACTGATTTTAGAATCTTAGAAGACAAATAGGGATTAACATAATTATGTAATATTTATTTTAAAAGTATTGATCTAAATATGCAGCAATACCGGCCACATTATCACTGGTGCCAGCTTCTAAAAGAATTTGTCTTCCCCACATAGGATCCTAAAAGCCTGAAAAGTTTGTTTTCTGTTTAAAATTTACTTTTTGGCTTAGTCTAATTTTAAGCCTTACTGAGGTGACAGTCCAAGAGTGGTTCATCTTCCCTGGCTTTGCTGGAGACAAAAGCAGTTCCAGGTTGGATGCAGGAAGGTTGGCTGCCAGGGGAAGGATGTTCCCCTTTATCTCCAGCCTCACATCCCATCCCTGTGCCATCCCCTCCTCTCACCAGCTTTGTGCACATCAGAACTTTTGTGAGTGCAGTAACACAGGGGAATGTTGCCTTTGCAAAAGCACCACCACCACAACCACAAAGTTTTCTGCCAAGTTAATGAACTGATCAGAAATGCCTTTCAGAAGTTGGTTCTCAGTGATCATTAAAGGATTTCCCTGCAAAACCAGGACATGAAATGAAAACATCAACGGGACAACTCATCCACTGAGTGACATGAACTCCTGTTCTTCCTGAAAGAGGCCTAAAATTCAAACAAATATTGAGATAACAAGAGTAGAACCCCCTTGGTCCTTGGTGGAGCTGGCCTGGGGTCAAACAAGCATTCTGAGGAAGTGCTAGTTATCAGTAAACTCTCTGGATGCTGACTGATTTTTCTCTAATAAAAGTTTCTACAACAAAAGTCTGCTCACTCCAAGCAGGAAAGCCCTGCAGGGACTTCACTGATAACTGGGTTGTTCCCAACCTTACCCAGGAACAATTAAATCACAGATAACTCCATCAACTGCTGTGGAGATAAAGCACACAGAGCGGCATTACTGCAGTGATGCAAATTGCTTTCTGGCACCAGCCTTGGAAAACCAGGTGACAAATTCTCAGACAGTCAATACACAAAAAGGCAACTGAAGCATCCAGTCTGGAATTTCTCCTCACAAAGCCTTTTGCAGAGGAAAGCTTTTCTTTTATATGGATAAAGAGCTAAGTTTAGGAAGTCTAACGAGACTTTCAGAAAAGTACATCTCAACAAACCTCAGCAAGTAAATCACTGCTTATGTTTTACAATTCTTAAAATATTCACGCCCCTCTAATTTTTCTTAGATTTCACTGGGAGCTTTGAAAAGTAAAGGCTTTTTAATTTTTTTTAATGATCAGATTTATCAATTTTAGACCTAGAAAATGTATTAGACAACTGGGTACAGACATGGTAAGCTCACGACAAAGTAGAACAGGAACAGAAGACGCTCCCTAATAGAATAAAATATATTTTTTTTATTTTACCAGTCCAGTCTTTTTAGGAAATAAATCCAAACAACCATTTTAATAACAAAGTTAGATGAAAAAATAGTCACAGTTTCAGCAAACATTCACTTGAGTAGTGTTAAAGGTGGTTTTTCTTTCCTTCATCACACAGCAATCTAAAAGAACTTAAGAATCAGAGATTTCTATTCAAGGTGCACTTGGTACAGTCATCATTTCAAATATCGAAGTATTACCACTTACAAATCTGTAATTTAAATTTAAAGCCACAGCTAAAAACGTGGTGCTGTACCAAACCATATTTTTCATTCCACTTTTCCACTTGAGCTGCCTCAAGTACCATCCATCGAGAAAAAGAGCACCTGAAAGCTGGCACATTCACAAAAACATCCCAGCACTAATGCAGCCTTCAACACCTCCAAGTCAGAGAAGCAAAAATGCTCCTGGCTAGCTTGTCTAGAGAACCAGAAATATTTTCCAGGTCACTGTTCCTCTTCCCTCTCCACCTTCACACAGGAGTTCTGCTGCAATATTTATTCCACTCGTGCTGCTCTCTGGCCCACCAGGCTGCTCAGCCTTGCAGCTGCAAAGCTCAGCTGCCACTCCCAGGCAGTTTTGGTTGTGCCACGTCTCCATCCCATCACTGTGGGGAGGATTTGCTCAGTCTCCTGGAAAGGTCTGGCCCCCCTCTGCCTTTTTGCAACACTGCAAAGGGGAATCCCGGGTGATTCCTGCTAATTACCCATGTGCATTGGGAGTCTAATTCTTCCTATTGTTAATACACCCATCTCCAGCCACAAAGGCACTTCATATGCTAATCAGAGAGCAGCTGATCCCAAGCTAATATTTCATATACTCAAGAGAATGGATCTGCTGGGGGTATTAATGACAGCAGAGCAAGATGAGCTCGGAAAATAGTTCCCAAAAGATATTGTATCACTTCTAGTTCAACCCCCTAACAAATAATTTGCTTGTGAACTTGGGAGCTTTGTCACTTCCCTCCCTTGCTGAGGGAGGCCACTTTACAGACAAGAGGAGACTGAAAAAGCTGTAGTTTTTTCTTTTACACTGCTAGAATCTAATTTAATAATTGTTAAGTCTTATCTAATTTTTCCCTGTAAAAGTTTTTGTGTTTATGGGATGTTTGAAACATCAGTTTCAACCCTAAATCAAGATAAGCATTTTTATGAATAGAAATACTCTATGAATTGAATACCAGGATGCTGCTCAGAGCAATGCAAAATAACCTAGGAAATGTTAACTTCCCCAAAATGTGTCATCCCTTCAGCACCTAGAAAAAGGTGCAGCAGCACAATGAAAAAAATCAGCATGCAAGTGTCTGAGGTAGAACAAGGTCTTGAGAACATCTTGAGCTGATGTTGCTTCCACAGAGCACATTCATGGTCTGAGTCGACACAAAATTCTTCCTGAACCTCTTGAAACACAGAAGCTCCATCAAAATGTCAAGTCAGGACACCAGAACACGAAATGTCCCACATAAAATCCACACTGAGGATTTCTCACCGTGGCTCTCTGCCTCTAAGAGAGCTCAGTGTTTCCACTTGGTTAACAGTGTGTTCCAAGTCACTTTGAAGATGCTCATGTGCAACGCTGGGAACAGCCCTGCACATCCCAAAAGACAGGAATCAGCACAGTTTCCACAGCCTGCAGCACTACCCAGTGTGAGTTCTCATTTCAAGAGCAATTTGCTCAATGGCAAAATAGTGATTGAAGCCAAGTTACCTGCATTATCTTCCTACCAGCTGGAAAAAGTATCTATGAGATGGAAACACACAGCATTTAAAAAGAACTGAGCAAAATTTATGGGTTTCTGTTAAGTTTTTTGTTTGGGGTTTTGTTTTTTTCGTTTTTGAGCATGAGAACAAGAAATTCATTCTTCAGTGGGTTATACATTGTCACTCAAGTAGAAAAATCAAAAGCTCTGAGTTTTGCACAGTGTTTCCTCTAGCAAACTACCAGTTCAAGTCTCCATTATGAGATATTCATCTCATGTCTCAGTATTCTTCAGTTTTAATTTATGGTGCTGATCAAAGACAAAGGAGCCTGCAGCTGTACAAAAGTTCAAACAGCTCAAAAAGCAGCAGACACATCCAGCTGTTCTAAGAAGCACCATGAGATTGCTACAAATCTGGGATAAAAAAATTCCCTTCATGTACCCAGAATGTTCAGCCATAGAGTAAACGTTCACCTTAATGACTGTCATGCAAGTAATACAGATTTAACAGGCAACTGCAACAAAACATTTTACCACTTCAGTGTGTGTTAGATTGGAAGAACATTAAGTGTAATGTATTTTAATCTTAGAGCTGAAAATAATGTGCAAGTCCTTCACACACAAGTTATGTACAGTCTTTCAAGGCTGTACCTGTCCAGGTTTCAGAGTGCTGTCCCACATATTTTAGTTGTAACACTGATAAATTTGTCTTACACAAATGCTGAAACAGGCATTGGCAGAAGAACCATTCCAGGTCATGGCAGAGCAGTGAAACATTCCAATTCCCAAGTGACATCTGTGGATCTCTGGGAGTAGGATAGAAAGCCACAAACACCCCTTGCCTTTCTCTTAAAACAGTTTTGAAAAGAACATTTTATAGATAAAAGGCAGCTGGTTATGTTTTAACAGACTCTTGTGTAAACAGAAGTGCTCAACAGATGTGCAGTGCCTGTCAGAGATGGTTATCAGCATCATCTTCATTTCCAAAAGCAGTAAAACTGGACATCATGCCTATTCTCTGAGCCATTCACCTACCTCAGGAGGTAAACTGCATTTACTAATATCTGCTATGGCATTGATAAAAGCTTGATGTCAAAAGAATTGAGTATTAGAACAAGAGAAACAGCAATGTCCAGTTATTGCAGCATTTCAGTCTGCAAACAGGCTCTTCACTGATCTGAAACTGCAAACAGACAAGTCAAAGTGAGGGAAGAGAAGGCAAAAAGACTCTGAAGCAGATTTATATTTAGCAGCAGGTTAGGTGGAGAGAAAAGGCTCAAGGACAATAGCAGGTCTTTTCTTCCTTCAGCTAAACCCCCAATGCATTTTTGTGAAAGAAAGCAAGTCTTCTGCTTTTAACTGCAGCCCAAAACTGCATTATGTCTCCTGGGTGCTTTGATTTTTTTTCTTTCCTTTCTAAATCTCAGCACACAGGCAGCTCCAGGGCTCAGTAGGAGAAACTCTTAAAAGCAGGCCTGCAGAAGTGGAGAGATCAGTCATTCCCCTGTCCCTGTGCTCCCAGAGCTCCCCCGCCCAGGCAGCCACAGATGAGATTTCACACAACCAGACAGGGCCTTTTTAAACAGCCTGAAAAATGTAAAATCCTCCAAGAGCAAGCAGAGCATTGCTTGTGATTGGAAAGAGGAACACAGAAATGTGCTTCAATTCTTCACAAAGGTCACAGTAACCTCCAGAATTCTACCAAACTCCTTTTCCTCCCAGCACAGCTCCATTATCTTCAGTAATTTGTAACATTCTTTACAAAATACACTGGAGTTTCTCAGAACACAAATCCCAGTGTGAACATGATGCAAGCAATCTTTGCTTAGCTAATTTTTCCTAGGCTGCTTGAAGTTTCCAAAGTCCAGATGTTTTTCCAACTGTCTTCTCTGTCCCACTACTGTGAATACATAGAGCCCTTCTTTAGAATTACCATTTTATATACACTTTCAACTTTCTCTGTGCTTCTCAGTCCATTTTTTCCAAAGAAACATACACATACCTTGGATTAAATGACCTACTGTATTAGAAACATGACACTAGAAAGCTTTAGAAAGCATGTTCAGTGTATTTTGACAAATGCAAACATGCTGAAAGCGTGGTGTGTTCTCATGAAACAGTAAAGATATTTAAAACTGGGGGAAAAATTCAGTTTCCTACTTGCAATGTCTATAGCTACATCTCCAACCCTGTACCATTAAACATTACTTCCAACCTTCATAATTAAAATGTTACTGTGTGTTTAACAGTATAAGAAAATGCCTGTAAATCTTAATTAGCACTTCTCAGGGAGCTAATTTCAAGTCCCTGCTCCCCCAACCTAAAACCAACAGGAAAAACATTGGAATAACTGTTAATTTTTATCACCTTTACCCAAATACTGTCTGGTCAGAAGTAGACACACAACATTCCAGAGAATTCTTTGCTCCAGACTCGTGAACTCTAAACATTAAACCTTTGAGGTGCATTTCAAATCTGCTATTTGACACACACTGGAGAAAAAAAAAATCACTTTTCAGAGACCACAGGAAATTGAAGAGATCCCATTTAGAGTTTAGAACTTGAAGCAGGAAGACATCACTGTGCTGCTTCTGCTAAACCAGATTTACCACCAGACTGCTTTGGTTAAGGACACACCAACTACAGGATGTTACTTCACATCCCTGCACGGGATCTTTGAGGAAGGGCTGAGTTGAGATAACATCAGATTTCTCATTACAAGCACATTGTCAAAAAAAAAAAAGATTGTGTTTTGTAGCTGTTACAGAGCTGAATCACCAGTACCTGAAGAGACAGAGCAGAAATCCTTCCACAGACAGAAAAAGATCGTGTAAAATAAACTCATTTTGTGATCCTAAATCTGACAGAAACCCACTGCAATTACCAATGGAAAAACAAGACAGAATTTTGAGCACACAAGTCAGTGCCAGCTGGGCTCCAGAAGGATTCCTGGAACTCACCTATGGTGCAGTTTGTGGTTATTTTTCTCCGCTTGGGGTTGTGTCGTAGCAATTCTAACTCTCTCTTGGTCGGCTCCCAGGTTGAGTACTTCTCTCCAATGCCTGAGCAGACGAAAAGAAAGTTTCAGGAAGTTCTTTAGTAAAAGGAGGAAAAATTCTGTTCGAGTCAAAAGTTTCAATGTGCTGTCCATTAGGTTAGATTCAATTTATGCACAACTACAGGACATCGATTGCTTTTTATCCCTCCTGAAAAAATGTGGTTCAGAAAGGGATCACCCAATTTTCCAACAAATAACTAAAGTAAGAAAAGGCAGGCACTTCTTCATTTATAAATAGCTAGGCCAATAAACTTTTCATTATTGGATTACAACCCTCCTTTCAGTTAAAAAAGGAATTCCAGCACAAGAAATTTGCTATTACTCAAAAATATATTTCTTTGTGCTCAGAGGAGGTTACATGACAGAACCACCATTGCTGAACTTTGATAAGTTATTAAACAAATCTAAACTGATCCAACTTAATGGACAGATCTTTAAACTTTAGAGAACAGCAGAATTTAGTAATTCAATATACTAAACAGTTGCTAGATGTCTTAGGATATACCATTACAGAGTGACCTCTCCTTACACATTAGTACAGGATTAGACAATTCTTGAGATTCACTTTGCTGCCATACCTAATGTTATCTAAAAATGAAATTAGTAGTAGGTTTCACCACCCTCCCTCCACCAACCAAATATTAAACTACCCTTTCTCATGAGCTAAAATCTGTCATTATTCTCTTTGAACACCAACGCTGGATTTCCAATAGATTTCTTTTGCTCAGAAGAAAAAGTGCAGTAGGAATGAGTCAGGTCAGTAGTACAGAGACTGGATTTGAAATGAGCACAGAGTTGTGTTCAGTGTAAACCTGATACAAGAAAAACACAACACTGAAGACTCACGTGCTGACCAGCTCAATACTGCTGCAGCTTTTTATGTAGCACAGAAATTGCTGTGCAAGGTCAATTATAGTAAGTCACAAAGGCATCTTGGCATTAAAAATAAAGAATTATAAGATGGCAAGCAATCTATTCTAAAACTGAGGATTAAAGTCAATTAAGAGTTATTTTTCACAGAATGCATGGAGCAGAAGCAGTGCTGTGCTACAGAAAATAAATTATAAATCATACATATGAAAAGGAGAGTAGAAAAAATATAGCTGGAGGCTTACACATTCTGCATAATATACATTAAATTTTAATAGCTCTTTGATCTTCATTTTCTGAAACAGCTATGCTTGTCAGAAGCTACCCTCCCAAAAATATTCAATTCATAGTTACTACTGACCCTCCAGGTTCTAGTAAGAGAAGGTCTCATTCCTGGATTCTCAAGGACTGGAGAATTCTTATTTACACAAATACACCCATCTCTCACTTTATTTGATTCAACAAGAGATTATGCAAGGAGCTGAAGGAAGAATACCAGAATCCCTTTCCTTTATCCAAGGTTCAGCATCAAGCTGCACACCCAGGAGAACAGAAAAGGCAGGGGATGGCTGAGACTGCTGAGAGAACACAGCTGCAAGGCTCTGGACACTCTGTCTGTCTGCAGGGACCTCTGCAGATGCACAGATGGACACTTCACAAATGATGGAACATTGCCTTCCAACAGGCTTGGGATTGCATGTCTGCAGCAACCCTGCTCAGATTTGTAATGCCCCCTTGGAATGGACATCAATTCATTTGCAACACTGTGTTAGAACCAGCAATTGCACTGTAAATTCTGTGTTTGAGTTCACTGTAGTTAAAACAAGGCCAAACACAGTCAGTCAGTGGGATGAACTCTGATAACAATGACCAAATACCCCCTAGGATATGTTTAAATCATGGTTTAAGTCAAATATAACAAAATTCATACCTGGAAACACATGTGCACTCAACTTTAGGCATGCAATAGTTCCATGTATATCAGCAGGACTATTCATATATATTTATATATATCTATATATAATTATATAGTTTAAATGCTGTACAGGATGGGGACCAAAGCATGTCACAAGAGCAACTCTAAGTAAGGTTAAACATGACAGACTGGATTACTTGGAAGGATTCTGGATGAATCAAACATTGCTCAATTCAAAAGAAATGAAACAAAAAATCGTGTGCAGTTAGTGCCACAAACAGAGCAAACCAGACAGAAAAGGTTCTTGCAGAAGCCTTTCATTAGAAAGGGCACAAGTTAAGTGAGACCCAGAAATTAAAATGTGCTCTGTTCCAGCTATATAACTTAACAGGAATGCTGAGGTATTATTACTCTGGAAAATGTGGAAAAGACAGAGCCATTTATTAGGAATGGTTTGATGTTTAAAAATTAAAAACAACAACAAAAAAACCAACCAGAACACAAAGAAGAAGAAAGGTTTAATAAAAGGTTCAATAACACTCACAAGCATGCCAAAAACTCCAATATAAACTACCTCAAACAAAGATTTGCAAACCATGCACAGGTCACCATTTACAATCAAAGGAAAGTAGTGTTAGAGAAGTGAAAATTAGTAATTTTTAAAATGCTGCTATAAAATAGTCAGAGATTCAAGTCAGCATGTGAAATCTCCATCTAAGAAATTATTTTATTGGGTGAAATACTCAAATTGGCATTTCTCAGAGACTTCATCAGGGACACAGGGATAAGTGAAGGAAAAGGCAATGAAGGCTCTAGCTTAGAAAGGTCACAATTTTGCAATCATTATTTACTTTATTAAACTTCAGCAAATTCCATTATTTCTCCTCCCAAAAATCCAAACATTAATTAGAACGAAGGGCTCCATGTATTCTCACCTCCCTTGTTATTAATATTCAATACCAGAGGGGAAAAAAAAAACTGACCAAGTTGCAACTTGTTCAGAGTTACATCACATAACCCTGAACTCCAGCTGGACACAGGAACTCAGAACACTGGGAGCTAATACTACAAGAGTATGAAATGAATCTCATGATATCTGGGGGTTTTCTTAAAGTTTTTTTTTTTCTCCAGGCATCATGTTGTTATGTGAGCATCTATTAAAGTATAAACTAACACCCTTCAAGCACTGTGGAGAGAAATTTGAAAATATACTGCATTTACACTGCAGTTTTTAGGCCAATCTCAGTTTTTGCAGACTGGATTTACTTCTGAAGTTCTTTAAACTGGCAACAAGATCTGAGGTAAATGAACTCTGTGGGAGAAATACAAACCCAAGACACTGAGCTTGGGGTTTGTGCTCATCTTGACATTCAGTCTGGAGCAAGAAAGGATCTTTCAGACAACATGAGGGAGGGAGCACATGCATTAAAGCAATGGAGAAAGAAGGAAAAGAGACAACATAATTCTCCATAATTTCTCCCATGTACCTCCCTTTCTCATTCCTTAGATAAATTTGTGAGGAAACACCTGGTTTCATAATGAAGAGCAATAACAAAGAACAACCTATGCCATGACTTTAAAGGAAAATATATCTATATTGCAGACTCCAGTAATTTAGAACATTGTTGTCTATTCCTTCATCTTCTGTCTTCACTGGTCACTACAGATTAGTTCTCCAGGGACAAAAGATGCCATGTGCACATTCACAGAAATATGCATTTGTGTATATATATATATATATATTTAATATGCCATTCATTAGTCATTAACCAGGACAGAGGTCCCCTGCCTGGCAGTTCCTCTTGGTGGTTTCTTTGACCTTCTTTGCACAACTCTGAGGTCCAAAATGACCAGATGAACAATCCTGCAGCTGTAATTCCCTGGAATATAAACTACAGCAGGCTGAGGTCCACTGCAGGACAAACTGGCTGCACCTCAGTCCAGAAGGCACAAATGTATCAATAGATGAGGACAACATAACTAAGAAATTACTCTTTAAATTTGCATATTAAAAAATAAGGAACTGGGGGGGAGGGGGTGTCTCCTCTTCTATAGAATAAAGAAGATGTCTTATGCTGCTGCAGCTAATTAATTGTTGCCCCAAACAACACAGTTTGAAGGAATTCCCAGAAAAGATGCAGAGCTTAAATGAAAGCTTTTTAAATATATTCCCATTTTGTCTTGCTTTGAAAATCAGTGCTTTGTGCTAAAGCATTTTAAGATGTATTTCCCTGTTCCAGGACTCACTGGCAACCTCACCATCCTCCTTTCCTGTGACTCCATTCCCTCAGAGAGGGTCTAAGCAGGAAGCAGGCTGGCATCTGCAGCAGGAACCAAGTGAAGGCAGCTAGCTTTTGAGCCAGCAGAAAAGCTCTCTTAATACGATGTTAGCTGCTATTTTTAAAATTGGAAATGAGGTTAAGAATGGTTTGAAGTCATATCAGCCCTGACTAAGGCTGTCACATTGAAACAGGATGCCATGGATTCTGGAAGAGACATTACTAGACAGAAGTCGTCTGTCTTTAAAAACAGACTTTCCCACTTTAAGAAAACATCCCCCCCAGAGGCCACTGGAAATGGAAGATGACAAGCTTTTAGAACTGATGCTTACAAACTACTCAGTTTAGAACAAATGATACTTCCTTTCCAAACAAAAAAAAACCAAAACAACAAAACCAAAATAAAATAAAAAAGAGAAAAGGTTTGTTTTGGAGGAGTTTTTTCAGGGAGAGGGCATATGAAATCAAGTCTGCTGCAATTATTCAATCATTGGAACATATCCAAACAAGAGGAAAACGATTTGCACGAGAAAACTGGCATTCTTAGCTGTGATTCATGTCTAAAATGGCAGGATAATCAGCAAAGGGACGCTTGTTAGTGAGGTGCGTCGCCAGCCCACGCCTCTTACCTGTCATTGTACACTGGTAGTGAGAAACCACTGTTGGGGTGAAGGCTAAAAAAGAAAAAATTAGGGAAAGCAAACTGAATAAAACAAATGTGTGTACATATATTTGTGTGTAAATATTTCTACATAGATACTGTGCGTGTACCATGAAAGCACAGGTGTGTAAGTAAGCTGGCACGATCTATTAAAAAAAAAAGTCACACACAAGGGTGGCATTTCATGTGAGGGGAACAATTTATCGCCTGTACCACGTAAATAAAGCCTAAAGGAGCAGACTGGTACATTCTCTACCTAATACAGATCTGACTTTTTATATTATGCAAGTTTTGCAGGATTAATGTTAGATTTTTTTTTTTTTTTGCAATTAATAATGAAATATTTTTGCTATAATTAGGTGTGGCGCACGTGTTAAACCCACAGTCTGACTCCTGGAAAGCAAGAACTCACTTCTCTCTCCCATGGCCTGCACTACTCTCTCTAAAGAGCTCTTTCTTCCCCTTACTGTTTTTTGCCACTGAACAAATGGGAGGGACAGGTATGATTAAAAACAGAAACAAGAAAGTCAGGCAGGAAAACCAAACCTTGTAATTTCCAAGCTTTTCGTTGTTCTTCTTTGGCAATTTGTTCCATGTCTTTGTCGTATATGTAATCTTGACACATAAAGCAGTATATACCCCCATACAAAAGGTCTATGGCTGCAAAACAGAAGGGAAGTTGGGGAGGAGGAAAAAAATGTGAGTTCATAAACCAGAAGGCATTTTAAAGCAGGTTTCCAAGTCAGGCACTCTTTCTTCCAAGCAGTCCACAAAAGAAAAATCTGTACCTTAGAATCTGGAAGGGGAAAAAGAAAAAAAAAAAAAGAAAAATGCAGAAATGTTTCCAGTTTCAGTGTGAGTTACTCAGTGGCTTTTGGCACAGCAAGAAAACTGTGCAGGACAACAACACATCAGCTGCCTTCAAGCTGTTTGTAATTCACAATTTACCTTTCAAACACCAAAGTTACCAAGAGGCATCTGGGCAGTGACTGACTACAACACAGAGAACCGATCCAGTAAGATTTGATGTATAAGTTTGAACTGTCTTTTCCTACAACTTCAGTTATTTCTCTTCAAGGCCAGTAAAATAATTAGAAAGCACCTATATAAGATCTAAATGAAGGCTCAAAAAGAAGAGAGCACTGCAAACTCAAGGCTATTTCTTCAGGGGAATGGTTTTCAGGAGCAGTTTGATCCACAGGTTACTTCTGTCTCAATTTCTCATTTCACACACCCTTGCAGAACAAACAAATGAACAGTGACCAATGTTAAAAATATTTTTCTTGCACAACCCTAAACAAAAGAAAGCCAAGAAACAAAATAAATTAACTAACTGAGAAAAGTCATTTTAGTCCAACATATACTGTGGAAAAAGTGCAAAGTAATCATAGCAAATTGCTGATTTTCAGTACATAGATATGAAAAAAAGCCACAATCAGAGGAAAGTTAAAAATCAGTGGGCACTAACAAATCCTTAGCCAGCTACTAAAACACATTCTGCACCAGCAAACAGCTGAGAAACACATCACCCTTCTCCCTCAAGTGTAGAGCTTTCATTTATTTTGTTTTCAAATTCCTTTTATTTCCAGATAAATAGCATTATTAGACTAGTCTTACTACAGTGGAAACTTGTTTCAAATACAGGAAACCATTACCACATTAGGTGGCCTGCAAGAAACAGCACTGAATTACTCTGAAGTGCTAAACAAGCCAAAGCACATGCCATGCAGCAGGAATTCTGCCATGGATCCCAGCAGGCAAACACAGGTGAAGTCTGTGCTGCCCCGTGACTGGGGCAGTGCTGGTGCTGAGGTTTCTTGGTAAAGTTCCTTTCTAACCACATCTCCCCCATCCCTCACAACCCCCAACCCCCCACAACCTGCTGCCCCTCTCCTTTAGTCCTGGGCAATCTGTTTTTTTTCCTCCTTCCCCTTTTAACATCACTTTTTCAAGGATTATGTCCAATTGTTTGTTACTTCTCATGTTATGCAATAAACCCCAACTACTTTATTTAGTTTTTCATCTTGCTGATGTGCCTGTTTGGACCACACTCAGTTTGTGCAAGTGGATAAGGACTGTTTGTGTTACCTTGTGTAAAGTCACAAACCCAGAATTTGCATTACCTTGTGTAATGTCCCAACACCAGAATATCTCACCCAGAGGACTAAATAAACTCCTTTAGCAGAATATCCCCAAAGGGGACAAGACTCTGAGCTGTGGTGGAGATCAGTAATAAAATACTGTGCATCAGGGGAGCTGATACATCACAAGCTGCAGAGTCTTTGAGTTCTAAAATATTTATTCCATTAGTCATTGCATTACCAGTTCTGCAGAGTTTTCTACAAAAAATATTGAAAATCCAAAGCATTGGTTTAAAATAATTTTTTCTGAAAGATCTCACCAACAGATCCCCTCCCCTCCAAATAATAGAACAGGGCTGGCAGAACATTGAATAAATAGGACTCTGAGCACCAATAGTTTCAATTTACCACAAGGACATGTAGGCACTCCTGTGCTCAGAGGATTCCTTACTTTCCCTTTCTTCCTGGATTTACATGCCTGAGCAATGAAGTAGAGATGTCAAGATCTAAACCAACAAGAGACCACCTTCCACAAACCACTTGTTCAGAGCAAAGGAATTTCTGGTATAAAGAATCAGAAGTTTCACAGAAACACTGGTGGAGTTGAAGCCATAATTGTCCAGTGGCTGATTAAGGACTCTTGAGGAAATATCCTCTCTCCAGCACACTTAGGGGAACAATACAGTTGTGTATGTGCCAACACTCCCAATGTCTTTTTAATGACTGCAAGGGGTTTTGGACAAATTACCTCAAGCACCAGTGACAAGGCAGCCCCCAGGCCTGGCCACAGCACAGAGGAAGGGCTGGAGTTTCTCCTGGAGCCAGAACGCAGCTGCTCAGGAAAAGTCCACTAAGAAAGTTTGCAACTTAATTGTTTCAGATTATTTTAATTTGATTTTTCCCTTGAAATACACTTTTAACTGTCTTAGGCTGGGCATCTTGAGGTGAAGAAGAATGGAGGCACCAGTGAAGGGGCTGTTTTACTCTTTCCAAGTGAGCAATTCCTTAGCACTGACTGAAGTTAAACCACACCACACCAAAAGCCCATACAAAACTTTCTCCCTCAAAGGACTGGGAGAAGGAAACAAATTTCACCTCACTGTTTGCAACAGGCTAGAATTTTTTCTCTAAACTAAATTGCCATGAAGCTCTATCCCAAACTGAAACACGTGGCCAGAAGATTCTGTGAAAAACATGACAACAAAGCATGAGAATGCACAAGTAACAAATTTATTGGTGTTGGTATTTGGGATCACAAAACTAAAGAAAAGGCCTGAAATTCTTAAAAAGCTTGTGAACTACCAACCTAGGACTAATGCCCAAGTGTTTTGGATGAACCCCCTGTCCACTTTGCCACGATGCACCACGTTCCTCATGATGAGCATCTCTTTTAGGAAGCTCCTCCAGAACAGCTTCTACTCCCCCCTTCCAGGACCTGCTTTTTTTAACACCACTGCCACCCTTCTCCCAGGTACAGGGGGTGAAATTAGTGAACTTCAATTCTGTTTTAGCTTAACACACGTACAGAATGTATTACCCTGGAAAAATAAAATATACATTCTGTAGAAATCTACTTTTTTCTTTCACAAGGAAGAAGCAAAAGAAAGTTCAAAGAATCTCAACGTCATTTTATTAAATTTGATCAATCTAGATTCTTGCTTTAGGAATTCAAAATACCTACTTGGGGATCACAGGCAGAGTAATTTAAGAATGAAAAGACCTTGTGGAATGTAACATTTTTCTTTGCTTTTATACCTTCTATGCTGACAACAGGCTGCCCTTCCTTTAAAGTCTGATCTCCTTGTACCCCTTCACACACAAAACTCTAAGCAGCTGCACCACAAGAGAGGAATGAAAATATAACTTATTTTTCATTTAAAAATAAAATTATCAGCCTGGAGAAACAAGGAGGCAGCACAGAAGATCAGGCAGGAATGAGAGCAACTTTATCTACTGGTGCAAGGAACACAAAGTTTTAAAAGACAACAGCTCAACAGTGGAAGTCTCAATGTGGCAGTGTTTTACTTAAGCCCAAGTGCTTTACTTTGCCAACTATACCCACTGATGTCCTTGTGAAAATGTTAAGAGACCAGAGATGAGGGAAACACAACAAAAGCAGGGAAGTGTGCCGCATCCAGAGTGTGCACATGCACATCTCATCCAGGTAAAAAACCTGGATGTTCAGTTTTTGAAAGGCCCAGGTGAACAAAATGACTTTGCTCAGCTGGAAAAGGGATACTTCACCATAATAAATAGGAGATATTTGTGAATTATGTTTTGGAATCATCTCCCTTGGATCACTGGGTGCACTCAAGTAGAAAAAAACCATTCAGCAGCAACTCAGAATTCAGGTCAGTTTTTACCTCTGTTGAAATTAATTCCATTGTGAAGTTCTGTGACTGAGTCTTGGCATATTATCAACCTCAAATCAACACACACAGTGTTCTATGCAAGTCACCTCAATTTTCTTCAACTTCTGTAACAAAGGAGGCTAAATTGGCAATTCTTTTAGACCATTTTAAGCCAACATCCTCAGCTAATTCATGTTCCCTGATTTCTCACCTTAAGTGTTAATCATTAAACCCATTCCAGATAATTGGCTCAGGTTCCCAAGAAGTGATTTGCTAAACTTCAGCCAGTTCTCCCCCAGATCTTCTGATCTGATCTATCAGCACAGAACAGGCTCTGACTGCCTCCCTCCCAGTCTCCTGGCACCTGGAATCTGCACCACAGCTCAGAATTCCTGAACTGATAAGGGAGGAAAGGGGCTGGAAAAGGGGCTGGTCCTGCTAAATGGGAATCCAGTCATTGAGAACTGCAGGTATTTACAGTCAGGGGAAAAAAACCCCAAGAAAAACAAACCCCAAACTTCCTTTTGTTGCCAAAAATGCAGTCTCACATCCCAAATCTTTTAATCCACATTAAAAATGATGACCATAGTTAAGCATTATCCTTCCCTCTCACACTCACTATCTTCCCCTAATACTCGAGATAAAACCATTTGTTTAAATATTACTACTTCTTTTTAAACCAGGAGCTAACAGGTAAGAAGTATTTTTATGGTTTTTTATGGCTCTGAAGTCTCCAAGATGCCTACTGGCCCCATATGGATCTAGAATTTTAATGTTTAAATTTGATTTGCCTGCAATCCAAACATGGCAAGCACCCAATACTATCCTGCAAACCACTCAACACCAGGAGCCAAATGGGCAGTCCCTGTGCTGTGCACTTTCCTCTGTGATGGTTTAGAGTATCATCCTACAATTCCACATGAATTCAAGCCAGGAAACATAAGATGAAGGACAAATGTCCTGGTATCCCTACGGAATCTAGATAGCAAATATGCTTTAACTGTTAATTTAGAGGAACCACAGTGTGTCAAACCATTTTATGTTAAGTTGTTATGAGCAGAATATTAACTCCAGCTCCTTGACCTGATTCAAAAATACCTGTACTGTACACACACAACCTACAGATGTGTGCATGTCCCCAGTATGTTGCAGGAGGCTGTAGCGTTCCTACATTTAAGATGCCCTATTATAAAATATATTTTTGCCTTTTGTCAGTCTTCTCCCTGCCCCTCTCTGACCCTACAACCTTCCACAGTTCCCCTGCTTGCAGCAGACCTTTGAAAATTGAAAAGAATTAAATCCTCCTGCTACAGCACCTCTTCTTGATCCCACAAACGCTATTCAGGTTTAAAAGAGAGGAATTGTTAAACATTCCCTTACTTCATCTTGCTGGGTTTTTTTCAGAAATCTGGGGGAAGACTCCCCAAATCCCAGTCACCAAGTTTTGAGCTGCTGCAGGTGATGTGATACAAACTGCTTGCACTCATCCCATCAACAGTGGAGACTTCCCTCAAACCCACTGCTTTCAACAAAAGTAGTAGCAAGATCCAGAACTGCACAGAGCTCTGTAGCTGGCTCTGAGGCAAGCAGATACATCCAGAGCTGGCAATACACAGATAATATCCAGAAATTTGGTTTCTGAGGGCTAAGAATATTTCAGGTGTACAGAGAACTCTTCAGGAGTCCTTTCTGATACTAAAAGGAGTTTTTGAGGGATGGCTGGCAAGGGCTCATCACTGCCTGCACTCACCAGAGCAGCTCCCAGCAGGAGGCACTTCCAGTGAACAATCCTGATGCCTCCTCAGAGTTCAGTCTGCCTCAGACCTGTGTGATTTCCTCCTTTCCCTCCTCCTCCAGGCAACATCACAAGAATATTATGTTGAAATACAAAGAGTTTGTACCTTCTGCTATCAAATGTCACCTCACTCTTATTGCTGTAGTCACTAAGGTTATTTAATTCACAGGGCTATCCAGTCCTCCTCGGTACAGGCAGCACCTCTCCACTTTGTGACCATCAGGAATTTCATGGACAGACATAATTCCTTCTCCTCAATTATTAGAAAACAGCAGTAAACCAGGACTGGTCCTGCTAGTGAAGTCTGTGTGTCCTAAACACTCTGCTTTCAGTTCATTCATCATCAGTCTCCCTTTATTCTGCCTCTTATGCACCACAATTCTTACATTAATCCCTGTCACTTCTACCTCAAGTAATAATTTCCAAGGGGGCAAAATGTCAAATTCTTCACTTGATCCAGACAAGTTAGGTGCAGTGTATTTCCTTTTCCTATGACAATCAGCTATGCTACCAAAAAAGACATATTAGTGTGACACAATCCAATTCTGACAGAACTCTAGAACACTGTTTGTGTGCTGTTCTCTCTTCACCTTCATCTCCTCAACAGACTTCTCCACACCATCACCAAGTAAAGCATTAGAACTCAAACCAAGAGCCTGGTAAAATGCCCAGATGACCTTTTCTACCCCTTTCTGAGCCTGGATGTGAACAGAAAAGCCAAACTGCTACTCCAGTACTGCTGTAAACTGTGCTGGGAACAGCTTTAATTGCCCTTTCCACATAGGGTGTAATGAAAATCTTTGCTGTTTAAAAAAGAGCTGGCAGAATCAACACTACAGTTAATCAACTCAAATGAAAATTAAACAAATTTTACTGTCATTCCTTTACAGAAGTGTTCTGTTTCTATATATTAAATTTCAACAGACAATGCACTAACAGCAGTAACCAGAATTTTTCCTTTTACCAACTTCAGTATAGAAACCAGCTTTTTGTCATGTGTCCTCTGAATCAGATGACAAAAATTAGTTATTTATTTTCTAGAGGAAGTAGAAGCTTTTCAAATTGTACCAAAAAATCCCCAGCTTAATCTGTGAGCATTATTATTAGGCTCACCCACCCAGTTCCTCTCACCACAAATGTATTTATTGGACTGAATTTTACATCAGCATATACTTAAAGAAAACAGTTCCTCAAGAAACAGTTTGTGACCTACTAAATAATGAATGTACTCTAACAGGGCTAATTCCATAATGAACTGTTCGCCAGTGTCCCTAGAAATGGAACAACAGTTCAGTCTTCCAACTATTTCTTGTTTAATCTTTAAACCACTGAACCTCAGTCCTGCTAATTCACCTCCCTCTATTCTTGAACTCCAGAATGAGGCCTCAGAGCAGACCAAGAGTTCACCCAAAACCTGCATCAGGTGCTGTTTCAGAGACACTGTTCAGGTGTTCAAAGTGCACCTCTGCCAGAGAGCAGCACAGCATGGACATGCACGAGTTGGCTCCTCACCAGGGAGTTCAAACAGCTCTGCACACAGCTTTGATACCAAAACTGAACTGATCTAAGAATGGTCATCTCCAACAGACTTTCCTAAGCCTTACACCAGTGATTTTTTTTTTTTTGCAGCTAAGAGTGTGTGTATGTGTATATTAAAAAACAATATTATGTAACAGAAAAGATTCCCTCACAGAGAATACTAAAACTTCATTTGGTGTCTGCCCAGGATTTTATAGTCCCAATGAGGAAACTGAGAAATTAATCACTGCTACAGGTTTGAGATGAACTTTATAGCACCAACCTCTCTTCTCTTTTAGAGCTACTGTTCACAGTCATCCTCCTGCTCCTGCTATTCTGGGACTAAGTTACTGTGTATTTTCCTTCATTGAACAGCTGTAGAAGAGATAAGGAAGAGACCATCAATTTTTACAAGGATAGAAACCACCAGCAGATTCCCCAGGTGCTGAACCTGATTTGGAAGGATTACTCAAGGTGACAGAGTAGATACAGAATAATCAAAAAAGCTCCAGAAGGATTTCAAGTTACTTAGCAAATAGGCAACAGCACCAAGAGGGAAACTGCAATCACTACCACTACAGAGGCAGACAAGTAACAGTTACCACCAGAAAAGCAATTTTGGGGTCCCTTAGTTTAACTCCCAAATAACAACATCAGCTCAGAGTTAAACAGCAGGTTAAGAAGCACAAAATAGCAGTGATGGAAGTATTAACAAAGAATACAAGTCATTAGCATAGCAAACTGTCTGACTCCAAAGAGTTGCCACCACAGATGGACATATTAGAACTGGAAAAGTGAAGTGTGATGAGGATGTTGAGAATCATACAAGAATTTCAGTAAAAATAGTTTAAAATATTTCAGGTTCCTACAGGTGGGGAAAAGAAAACATCTGACAGCACCAAAAATAGGAATCCCAGAAGAGATCAGTGAAGGCTTTCACCATTTCACAAAAGACACACAGAGCCCAGTGGGAATATCAGCCTGCCCTGGAGATTGACTGAGAAAGACTGTGCAATGCAGAGATTAAAAAAAGCAGCTCCTATAGTTGGATCTTACCTCACCTACCTGTCACCCACATCCACAACTCAAGGAATACATTCAATTAAGTACAGTATTATTACCATACATTGAACAGGGAAGCAGATGCAAGAGCACAGGTATCACTGAGGTCAGAGTGTGAGTGCCTAATTTAGATTGTTCAGGGAAGCAGAGATAAAAAAGGAGCATTTAAAAACACTCTGGAATATGATGCTGGAGCCTCCTGAAACACATAGCAGTGAGCTGCAAACACATCCCTTCCATGCTCAGACAGCTGTTACAGCTGAAATCCATGATATTTCTTATAACTGTGATTAAGTGTGCAGCTCCTGCCTGTCTCCATGGAGACTGATGTTGGCTCAGCAAAAAGTCACCAAGTGCTTTAAAATAATTCCTCCTCGTTTTGAAATTTCAAAGCACTTAACTTGTTTTTGCCTATCAGGTGTTATTTTCCCAACTAAAACTGCAACAGGAGAAGCAACCAAAAGCACTAGGAAAACTACAAAAATATTTTTAAAGCTCTTTTCACGTGCAGTTGGAAATTAAACACCAAAACATACATTAAAAAAAAAAAGGGAGAAAGGAATCTCTAGAACTAGAAATCAAGCAGTCACTTCCACAATCTTCATCTCATGTGTATTTGTGCATCAAGTAATTTATATTTAGCTGTAGAAGAATCCTTTTGGGGATGATACAGTATCATATTCTGTACTTTGGATTGCATGATTAACTCTTGCCCCTTTTAGCTAAAGGCTATTCCTTTTGGGAAGTACCTCCTCTGACACAGCTTTAATTGTCTAGCACCATCACAATAACTACAACAGTCCTTGACCAAGAGCATCTTCACAGAAACTCCCTCCTCCATCCAGTTTTGGCTTTCCTTTAAGGAAACACAAGATAATTCACTACAGCAGACAACAGAAAATTCTACCTTACACAAAAAATAAGTTGAATTTAAGCTTCCCAAATACATAAAAAGCAGCTCAGAATGTGTGCAACTATCAAGCTTTTTTAAAAGGTTCTCCATAAATATGGTAAGCTTAGTGGTAAAAATATTACAGTGTTTACAAAGTGTCCACAGATAAACAGGTAAATACTGTTGACTGCCTTAATTTAGCACAGTATTTTTTAAACCTTAAATCTGGCCATAAATTTGTATTAGCACAAAAGGTTTTTTATATACATACAGACACACATCCTTTACCAGAAATCCTTTGAGTTTACCTTGAGTAATTTGCACTTCTGTGTTGGTAAAGATTCCAAAATCATTTCAGCTAATGAATGGACTTTGAAAGCTCTTTGAGACTACACTCTGCAAAAGCAATTGAAAGGTGTCACACAGGGCTGGTTTGGTATTTTGAGTTTTCAAAGAACAGCTGAGGTTGGCAGGAATCTCTGAGGTCCCCTTGTCCAGCCCCTGCTCCAGCAGGGCCATCCAGAGGAGGCAGCCCAGGCCCATGTCCAGAGAAATTCCAAATATATTCAGGGATAGATCCTCCAGAACCTCTCAGGGCAACCTGTTCCATTCCTTGGTCACCCTCATATTACAAACCTGTTGATGATGATCAGACAGAACCTCCTGTACTTCATTTTGTCCCCCCTGCCTCCTGTACAGTCACTGGACAGCACTGGAAAGAGCCCAATCCCCCCTTTTTGAACCACTCTTTCAGATATTTGTACCCAGCCAGGAGGTTCCCCTGAGCCATCTCTCCTGTGAGCTGAACAGTCCCAGTGCTCTCAGCCACACCATGATGGAATTTTCAGTACTATTTTCCAGTATTCTGGTTTTCAAGACATTTACAAGCTTCAACTATACCACTACTGAGTCTAATTTTTTTTCTTTCTTGACACATATGGAGGAAGAAACTATAACGATCTGCTGGTTTAAATCATCTTTTCCATAAATAGTAAACTTACACACTCATTTCTTAAGCACAGGAGTACACAGCACTGTTGGCCTTCTGGAGCATCTCTGCCTTCATGGAAAATAAAGATAGTTTGTTCCATAAGCACTCGGGATAAATTAAGTTAGGAATGGTGGCCACGTTGGTCAAGAGGAAATTTATGCCACGAAATAATGCCTTTTTTCCCTGCTTCTTTTATCACCCCAGCAAGAACATATTTTAATTTCCATCCACTTTAAGACAGAATTTTAATATAGATCAGGATTTTGCATTGTAACTTGAAAATGTTTTAAGCTACAAGCAATAGGTAATGTAAAACAAAAATGAATGCTTTTGGTTTTGAACATGAGGTAGCACCAAAGCTGACAGAACAGAAGAACTTGTTGGCATTTTAGCAACATTTTCTGAGGCAGTTGAGGGAAAGATACTCTATATCAATTAAATTGTTTTCTTATTACTTAGGTTACTGACCCCACTAGACACAAGAAGCCTACACAAAAAAAATATGAAAGAGACCCCTAAACTTCAGCAGTTTAAATAATTCTGTTTGCTACTTGATTAGTCTTCTTTTTGATAGGAATGATGATTTTTTCCTCAGCAAAAAAAAAAGTTAACATGATCTCCTGGAAAAAAACGTTTACTGAAATAAATGTTCTAGTTCCAGGCACTGAACCCACCACTTTTAACACTCAGAAAAAAACCCAAAACTGCCTCCTCACTTTTTTTATATATGACATTAATTCATAAATACCAGGATACGAAACAAATTATAAGTTGTGAACATAAACTTAACAGTGATGCAACGGAAGTTGAAGCACCAAGTTTAGAATAATGCCACTAAACCAATCCAAACCACAAATAAAATTAATCTCCCTGCCTAATGAGGTGACTAGAGGAAAATATGACTTTAGTGGCCTGGCATGGACAGGGGTAACACAGAGGGTTCTGAGCACCACGAGGATGAGAACTCACCTAAATTGTGTCGCTTTGTCTTCGCGTGCTCGTGAATATGTTTCTTTGTGAAACAGCCAAAGAAGACACAGTAGAGGCAAGAGTGGAGTCTGTTCAGGTGGGCACCACACATGTGACAAATGCACGACTTTGCCTGAAAGAGCAAAACAGACACAGAGTGTGAGTGACAGGAGCCCAGGCCAGGCCCAGGCACATTCCCTGCCCTGGGAACGCTGCAGCCCAGCAGGGAAACAGCTCCGTCCCCTGTGACACAACCACCAACTGGACATGACAGAGAAAACTCTGCATCTGTCCAACACATTTCTGAGTCCTATTAGGGAGCAGCTCTCAAGATTGAGATGAGCACCAGAATGCAGGGAAAGCAGGCACCCAGCAGGGAGGTAAAATGGGTGAAGAGGCAGGAATTTGGGTGGTGGGAGCACAGCAAGAACTCTGCTTTTTCACAGCACCAACCTCCCCGATCCATTCAGAACTGCAATGTAACTGGAACATTAAAATGTGTGTGGGTATATGGTATTTCATTTCTCTGCTGGGAGGTTCTGCCAGATTCACTCATTAGATTTCTCTATATTAAAACAGTGGCACAATATCAAATCCGTACCAGTCAGAGTTCCAGAAGTTGCCTTTGCCACTCTCAGACTGGCTCTGAACCAGGAGCAGAAAGCAATGGGCTGAACTATTCCCCAAAAGCACCCAGACTGGGGAGGGCTGAGGAAAGTGGCTGTGACTCATTGGAAATTAATAAGCACATACACCTGATGTGACAGTCTGTGATAACAATACATTTTAACAAGTAGGCCTTGAGGACAAAAAAAAGTCATTGGACGGTTAAATAGACTTTTTGGCTCTTAATCATATTTGAAGCATTCTAAGCAACAGCACCCAAACCCATCCCTCAGCATAAAATCCAAGTACTTCAATAATTTTTTTTAATGACTGTGTCTAGTAGAGATTTTAGAGAGTTTGAGAGCAAGTCTTTTGCTCAACCACACTGAAAGCAATTTAGGTTCAATACCATCTGATTGGAAGTTACAGACAGGAGGAATTCCTCACAGTAAATTCACTTTTCATCTCAGACAGAAGTAACTGCATTCAGATGTGTTTGAAGGCAACTGAACTTCTGTGACAGCTCAGAGCTACAGAGAACACTTAGAGAACACTGATTTTACAGACTAATCTGAAAATACTATTTCTTTGCTTCTCAATATAGAACCTTCCTTTACTCTTCATATTAAAAAAAAATAAGAATTGGGATGACTGAAATCTGAAGCTATCATGTAACCCAGGCAGTGCATTTCATCAAAAACAACCCACAAAGTTCTTCAGTAATATTTGCCCAGTCTGCCACGACTTAAAATTACTGCTGAATAAATGATGCACAATCTTGTTCTCTAGTCTGGCATTTTTCTCTCAGAATACTTCTGGCTTTTTTAAAAAAAATCATCAAAGCAGCTTGCAATATGTTGCACCATGTAATTTATTTTCAAGCTTCTACAAATTAAGACTTAAATCCTGAATCTCACATGTTGTGTATTCAAAGTTCTCCTAAGTTGTTAGGGGAAAATGTTGAATCGAACTCCACACACCTACAGAAAGAAATATTTTAAAGTTGGGCCAAAAAAAATTCCCCACCACCAGCACAATTTCCATCTTTAGAAAAATGCTGCAGAACTGTCAAACTGTTGCCTAACGGCCGCTCTTTGGCTGCAGAAGCTAAATAGGATCAGCCTATCTGTTAAGATTGCTGCTATGACAACAACTCCAGCAACGAGATATTTGACTGAGCCAGCTAAAAATAAATCTTTTAGCATTAAATGTATTGTAAACAAATGACATAACAAGCGTGCAAAAACTGGTCACTTTAGGCTAAAAGGCAGAAAATTCATACCTTAAAGAGGTTTTATTGCAATGAAAATTAAGAGAAATTGAAGAATGTAAAAAAGAAAGTGGTAAGTTGAAAGAGAAGTTCAATCAGTTCTTTAAAGGCAGCTACTTTATCCATATCTTCTATTTGTTCAGTATAGCTCAAGATGGGTTTTTAAAAGTTGTAAGGAAACAAGGTTAAAAGACGACAGAGTGCAGAAAGAAATCAATATAAAAAACCATAGTGGTTCTTCTTAACCAGATTAGCTGTCTCCTTTTCATCTGTCTGTGCTTTTAAACAATTTGCTAAGTTAAAACAAAGCTGCCACCCTCCCACCCCACCCCAAATAATCAAATTACTTTGTTTCATAATACTCCCACCCCTGCTCACATCTCTTGAGGCTACAGTTTAAGATGAAACAGAATATTGCAAACGAGTAATGAGAATCAGTCGGATCCATACAATCACAAGCTTACTTTAAAACAGGATTCAACTTCTTTTAAAAGCAAGTTAGGTCTTGCTTATGGTCTGGATGCTTCAGGGAAGTCAGCCAGCATTTCAGCTACACAGTCAACCTGTCACCTCTCTTCCTCCAAGACACAAGAACATCCATCTCTTCCTTATCCAAGACAGAAATGGAGAGTTTTCCCCTTCTTCCAAACCCTCTCCCACCATGATTCTGCTCCCTCTCATTTTATTCTGCTCCCCATCTGCTTCTCTCCTGTGTTATCCTCATCCTCAAGTACCCCACTCTCCATTTTTCACCCCATTCTCTCTCCTCACACACTCAATCCCTCATCCTTATGTCCCCAGCCAGTCTTCCTTCAGTCCATACCGAACCTCTGTCTGTCCCCTTTCTTTTTGCTCTGATATTCCAACAAATCACAGAGAGAAACCACAAGAGGCCTTCATCATTTTCTTTCTGGAAGATTATAATCAGTTTTTGAAATGATAGAAAACTGAAAAGAATGGTCCTTCACAGACACAGAGTTACTGAGAGTTCTGACAGCACCAGGCATCCCAATTCCATCTGCTGGGTTTCTCCTGCCAGGGCTGTGGGAACTCAAAGGCCCAGACCCCAGCAATGGTTCTGTACCCTGCATAAAGGAGGGTTCTGTACCCTCATTTTGCCCAGCAAATGAGGATACAAACATTAGGGCACGACCCACACCAAAAACTGGCTGTGATCACCTGTAAGGCAAATCTTTAAAACACTGCTCTTAATGCTGTGAACAGTCACGATATAAAAGGAGTTTAAAAAGAAAGCAGCAGGCATCAGGAGGTCAAAAACTGCTGACACTCCAAATCTTCCCAAATTGTCAGAACAGATTATTACTGTTTACCATCCACCCATCAGAACAGCAGTGGAGAAAATGAACACATCCCACTGATGCTCTGCCCTTGCACTTCTCTGTCCTGTACCTCCTGCTCTGCTGTCCTGGGCCAGCTCAGGCTCCACCTACAGCAAGGTGGTCACACAGTGCAGGAGCATCAGTTGTTCTAAAATATTGGTAATGGAAATAAACTATCCCTAAAGAGCCAACAGTGCAGGGAAAGCAAGAGGCACCCAGTGACCTGGGCTATTGCAAACTCTCCTTCTGTATTTGCAGCTATTGCAGAAATAGCTTTAGAAGTTCAATTTTTATTTAACTGTATATGAGAGGAAAACATCTTTTTAGAAGTTTTCCACTGTGGTACTTAGGAGTCTTGCCTCTTATGCTCATACTAAATATATCAAAGCACTTTCAGAACAGAGAGGTTTTTAGCTGCAAGCTTATAAGCCAAAGACCTCCTACCTTTCACAGTCTGCAAACCACATTCACCACAAAGGTACAGGGAAAAGATGATCCACGTAACACTAACAAGACAGTGGGAGGCTTGGGAGGTTAAAAGATCATAAGGAAGGTGTTGCCACCCTGTATGTGTTCACAAGTAACTCAAAAAAGCAGATTCTTAGGGCAGTCTTAAAGCAAACATGTTATGGATCCCTGCAAGTGTTTGATCAGGTAAAAATTTGTAGAATTAGGAAAGTAAAAGTTTCCAAACCACATCTACTTCTTTTTTCCCACCTTTCAAAGGAAGTCTTTTGTGTAAAAAAAAGAGATAACATTTAGACACATCAGAAACAAGGGAAAATATTTAACTTTCTAACATGTTATAATCATTACTGGAAGTTTTCAGTGGGTATGCTTCATTTTCCAGCCCAAACCCAAGTCTAATTCTTCAGAAAGAACTTTAATCTCAGCCTACACAGATTAAGGTGTTTGTTGGGCAGCTCTGCATAGACCTACCTAGAAAATACAGGTGTATGTGGGAAACTCTGCCTCCATGCCCAAGTTTGCCACCACAACCTGCTCTGTTCCCCAGGAGCAGTGTTTGTGCTCCAGAAATGTAACCTCAGCTCTGCCAAACTATTCCTTACAAGGCTGTGCTTCAGAGGACTTGAAAGAAGGTGAAAGCAACACTTGTCCACAGCCTTAGGAATCTGTGACAGCTCCTGCTATAAAATTCTGCTTTCTTGAATTCTTCATCCCTTATGGACACATGAACAAAAGCAAAGAGAAGGTTTGCAGTGTTCATTACCTTGACAGCAGAATAGGGGAAAGAAGAAAAAACAAACCCAAAGCAGAAAAGTCAGAGAGCTTAAACTGAAAGTTTTCAGACACAAAATGCAAACACCCTCACTGGGCCACAGATCAAGGAAAATTGAAGGAAAATTTAAACATTTCCTCACATATTCAGAGTTTCAGGCCTTAATATTCACATTTTAGGAACAGTCAATCCTCTCTGGGAATTTTGCCTCTCCTATTCCCCTTGCTATGTTTAGATCACAGCCTGGACAGAGAGTTTTATTTTTATTCTTATTCATTCATCTTGCAACCAATTCTCTTGCAGATCTAAAGCAGCCCCAGCAGCTCATGGTGAGTGATGAGCAGTGTGCTCCTCTTGGCCTATTTTTGAAAGAAAAAAGGAGACATAAAAGGCCAAATAACTGACCACTGCTCCTCTCCTTGCTGCAGATGGAGACCCTGTGGCTGTTCCAACAGTGGAGTTTCTCCTGCCTTGTGGGAGCACAGAGCCAGTGCTGAAGCACAGCCAGGAGGATTTATTACTCGAGTACTCTGCACCTCAGAGTAACAAATTTGGGTCAAATCTGCCTTATGACATTTCCATCACTCCTTAGTCTGTATTTACTCCCAGACTCCCTGTGCTGTGTTCCTGACACACAAATCCATCAGCCACCAGTACAGAGGCTGGGATATTTCAGAAATTTAAATAATTAAAACTTCAAAGCCGTTTTCTTAGATTTGAAGAGACAAAAAGAGGGAATTGATTCTACAGTTCTCCATGGTATGGCACACAAATCACTCCTCCACATGGTGATGGGATGATTCAGAGTTACTCTGAGTCAGTGCACTGCTCTGACACATCAGCTCTAAATAATTAAAAAAATCAACTTAAGTATTGTTCACTCACTTCCTGCAACCAAGTCTTAACTATGACACTGTCCAATTAGAAATGTCAATTATGTTTTTAAAAGAACACGTCATCAATACTGCAAATTTTAGTTTCACACTCACTGAGGTCAGGGGTGCAAGTCAAGGTTTTATCAGTACAAGCAAAATTGTGCACTAGTAACAGAATTTTTGAGTTTGGTTAGTGTTCAGAAAATCACAGGTAACTTCTTAAATTGGGTTATTCTAAATGTTTGTTTAGACAGCAGAGCCAAAAAAAAAAAAGGCAGAGAGGAAATGTCTACACAGCTCTCCCAGTCTGAACAGGACACTTGGCTCTGACCATCTGCTTGAAGCTTGAAGACAACAATATCACAATTTATAATTAAAGATGAAATGGCCCAAGCTGTTAAATAACATCACAGTTCTCAAAGGGAGTGTAAATAAAAATATACCATTATGACCATGTGAGCAGCTTGCTGCTGATTCCAATGAGTCCTACTTCTGTCTTTAAGTGAAAAAACTGTGGAAGAGAAAAAGGAAAGTACTGAACACGCTAGAAGGCAACTTGATGAAACTTTCTTCCTTTCATCTGATAGGGGTTATATTTATGGACAATACTCAAAAGAAACAGAACCCATTTTTTCTGAATTCACTGTGAAATGAAGACATGTTCTTAAATGAGAATCCAGTTGTAGCCAAAGTCTATCCAAGTTACAAAAACTTTACTTTGGTTCAAGGGCTCTCAGCAGGAGAACACTGCAAGTCAATCTACAACTACATAAATTGGGTGAAATTAATAATTATATCTAGGGGCGAAACACATCTGAGTAGGTATCATTAATTCCACATACAGATTTTCTCCTGCTCTCCTTATTCTGGATGATGTGTCAAGAGATGGATATGAAATCATTACGTTTTTTTGAACTTTTTCCTTTTTTTGTTTTACATAAAATTTTGCAACAGGTACAAGGCTGAAATGAAACTTGAGAGGAAGAGTTGCACAATTTAAAAGACAGCACGAACTAGAGGAGAAAATAGGAAGATGCTCAAAAATGTAATTTTGCTTTTCCTGTATAGAGTCACAGTAGTAAAAAGTTGTATTTCAACAAGAACAAAGCAACTCTCTGGAATTCAAATGACTATGCTGAAATTGCTTCTTTGCTTCTCCTTTGGTAGGTGCTCATCCCCTCCACCAGCATTTACAAACCTAAATGATTTCTCAAGTACTCTATAAAAGATGCATTTAAGAGACTATTGTGTTTTTAAACCATTTAAATAATGGACCTTATTCACATTAAATCACGTCCTTCTATAGTAAAATTCTTTTAACAGTAGGAAGTCTATTTACCTTGTGAAAACACATAAGCTTCTTAAGGTTCAAATGGATGGCTCTTTCCTTGGATATACATATATATTTATATATATATTTTGCAAGGCTACATTCTGTGTGTTGATTTTTATCTATTTCCTGCAATGCACCACTGCAGCAGCAAATTCCACATGAGAACAGGGGGCTTGCCAAGCTCTCAGCAGTGGATGCTCAGCTCAGGCACAAAATCTCTTCCCTTCCCTCCCCATTCCCCCACGTCAGCAAATCGTGGAAATGTTTTGAAATGTCCCATTAGGTAACTTATTGATCTCCTCTGTGGCCATGTGACTGGGGAAGCAATTCAAGGAATAAGCTGAACAGCCAAACCTGCCTAATGCTATGCAGAGTCTTATTAAACCCTGCCCAGGCTGCAGAGATTACATTTTGCCCTGTGTAAAACTAAGAAATGGGATTTTTCCTATGAACACAGGAATGCTCCTGGGAAGTCTGCCACAGAACTTCGATGGAAATACTGGAGATAGCATCCTTTCAGAAAGGAAAGAAAAAAAAGTCAGGATACCTAGGATCAAAGCCCTAACAAACCCTACAGGCTCATTTGGAAAAGCACACATATTCCAGCTATCTTTCCTTTAACTACTGGAAGATGTCCATAAAAATAGGGGCACTTAATTAGTCCACATCAAAGTCAAAGAATTCTGCTGATAGGAAAGATGGATGGGATGATGCTACAGCACAGATTCTCCACGGTGTAACTTATTTATGGGATAAATACTTGCAGCAAAAAGAGACTGGCAGAAAATGAGCAGCTGTAGAGTGACAGAGGGCATCTATTAGTGACTGATGGATCTTTAAGGTTTCTTCCAAATCAAGTCATTCTAAAATTTGAAAAACCCCAGTGCCACACTGAATAGGGCAGATCCGCTGTTGGTTTGTCAAGACTTCCTTGAGTTCTTACATGACATTTTTATATTTACTGTAGCAAAGCAAGTACAGAAATTAACCCCACCACTTAAAACTGCTGTGACAAATGTGGGTTTCAATGACGATAATAAAACAAACAAGGCAAACCAGACAAACTCACTTCTTGCTATAAAAACAAAACTTCATCTATTTCTTCAGCTCCTCTTAGAAAAGTTCTAGTTCCCTCACAGGGCTTACAAGAAAAACCATTAGAAAAAATAAAACAAACTTCCCTTTGGGTTTTACAAGAACTATTCAGCACATTTGCTGGTTCTTTCAAAGACTGATCTGTCCAAAGCACCACACATCATTCCCAAAAATAATATTTCCCCTTAAAAATAAATACACCAGAAAAATGTGGTGACACAGTGCATCCTCTAAAATTACACAGCAAGTCTTCTGGAGAAAAGAAGACAGAAAATTCACAGGGTCTCAAACAACAGTGCCTTCACTAGATGAAGCATAAAATTGCCCAAAATGTTGCCCAGAGAAGCTGTGGCTGCCCCATCACTGGAAGTGTTCAAAGCCAGGCTGGACAGGGCTTGGAGCAACCTGGGATGGTGGAAGGTGTCCCTGCCCACAGCAGGGAGTGAAATGAGATGAGCTTTAAGGTCCCTTCCAACCCAAACCATTCCATGACTTTATGATTTGATGAAGATGCAATTACAATACACAAACTACAAATTTTACATGTCTAGTTTCACTTATGATTTTAAGAAATCAGCATCCAAGGACTTCCTTCTGTTCAGGAATACTCCAAGCCAAGCTGTACATTACTGCTGAGGAACAGCCAGAGAATGAAAGCAAATTCTCAATGTGCTTGCACAGGGCATGTTTGATAGCCAGTAAGCTGAAGCTTACTATTTCCTCATGCCTCAATACAAAACAAATTAATAATTCATGTTACTAGAGTTAAATAAGAGGTCTTTCATTCACTACAAAACTTGCATGCAAATTTGCAAACCTGAAGTTATGGAGGTAAGACACAGGAGGTCAGAGTTGCAATTTACCCTCTAGAAGACAAGATTTAAATGCATATTCTGAACACTACAGACAGGTCAGCAGAGGAAAAGCATTATGAAAGCAATACGAACAGAAAATGTGCTCTGAAAGAGAAGAGGAGCTTAGATGTCTCACAGTAAAACTGGTAAGATGAATGAAAGCATCTTCAGAAAACAGCTGGAAAATAAGCATTCTCATGACAGAGATTTACTCCTTTATCCATTTAAAGAGCCTACAAATTGCTGCAGTCCCACAATAATATAATAAACATTAATCACAAAGTATGTAGGAAGGTGGGCAATAGATTCTCAGCAAAGAGCTTCTGTCTTTTTCCATAGAATGTACAGCCAACTATGTTTAACACTTTGTGATGCATTTAGAACATTAACTTGTTTTGCAAAATAAGTGCATTTTGCCTTCCTCCCAAAGCAATGAATTAGGAGGAGGGTGCTGATAAACTGGGACTGCCTGTCAAGATCAGGGCACAGGAAATTCTACCTCCTCTGGTTAAGCAGGGCTTGGGAAAGGGGTGCTTCCCACACAGAGAAATTTTGAATCACATATATGGAACCAAAAAGCAACAAAAAAGTCATCCAACCTGCCCCAGTGGTATCAGGACTGTGAAAGACACCACTTGGTAATCATGTATTGTAACAAAATTTTAGTTATATTGCTGAAACCTTGCCTGGAGAAGTGCAGGATGACAACCCCACAGGAGAAGTTCTGCATTCCTTCCTCACTGCAGTTTCTTCACTGCATCTGAAGAGATCTTCTCATACTCTGATTTTTTTTCAGCAATATCCAAACACTCAACCACACTTTGTTTGTTTGTTTTCTTAATGTATCAATCACGAGTATTAAGTAAAAATCTATATATTTCCTTCTCACAGCTGCCTGTAGGCCATTAATAGATTACAGATATACATTAGTGTCACTGCTTAGTTCAGAAGACCTAAACAGACAAGTTTCCAAATTGAGATTTTTAAATAGAATGCAGAGAAATTAATCCTGATACTTTGCATAGTCTACTCTGTAAATTATTAAAAGAAGTGCTACTGAGAAAAAAACGTGTTTGCTATTTTTTTATTTAGTCACATGCAAAAGTTTACCCTTTTTAATG
This sequence comes from Climacteris rufus, assembly GCA_013398175.1. Classification (NCBI taxonomy): domain Eukaryota; kingdom Metazoa; phylum Chordata; class Aves; order Passeriformes; family Climacteridae; genus Climacteris; species Climacteris rufus. Next base: position 109,651 of record VZRZ01005092.1, on the reverse strand, counting down.
GTGTAAATGCAATTATCTGTGTCTGTCTGAGGTGTCATCAGCAGTAATTTTGACTCACAAAAATTTACCACAATTCTGATCAGTCACAGTTTAATAAACACGAGGCAAACCTGGAAGTGAATGGAGTTGACATCCAGGCCCTAAATCTGTCCACTGACATTTGTGTAAAGAAAAAAAAAAAAAAAGATCCAGAGCTTCACTGCAATGCAATTCTTCAAAGAGCAGCAGGAAGAAGCAGCAAAGGGATTCAAACCTTCACCCTGGCCCAGCTCACAGAGCTGCCTGCAAGGCCCAGGAGCAGAGGAGAGCATTTGTGTGCAGGTCAGATGCCACTCACCCCCACAGCAAAGGGAGGAGTTCTACTCACAGCAGCTTTGAACTGTATGAATTCACTAGAAGAAAAAATCTGCTCTTACTTCTGGGAAAATAACTATCCAAACAAGCCTCCAGAGATATTTTGGTGGTGCTGGTTTCATTATTGTTGTTATGGGTTTGGGTTTTTTAATTTAACTTCCAAGCAGCTGCTGCATCATATTAAAAAAAATCCACTGCAACCTAACAGCCAAGCAGAAATTGGCTTTGTATATTTGACTAGTACTACATGAAAAATGTTCATAATCAGCACAAAGTCAGAACAAAAACATTATTTTCCACAAATTCAAGAAGAACAAACTTGCACAACAATTCCAGTGTCATTGTTGCAGACTTGTAAACAGTGATTCATGACTATTTCGAAACAGAATTTCTATTCCACGTTTTACCTTCTGACATTTATTCTGTTCATTCATAACTTGGATCAAAATTGGAAAGACACATGGCTGAATTTCAGAGTTTGACTACTTTTTATCAATTCAAGGTAGCTGCAAGACTGCAGAAACCCTGACAATTAACCCATCAGGAGACTCCAGCAAAGTGCTACACATTGATGACATTCATCATCACCTACAGCAAAAGATACCAAGATTTGACAGGAACATTTTGTGCTGACCAGCCAGGCCCTGCTCTCTTCACTCATCTTCTGTATTTATGAGAGGAAGTGCTAAACCCTTAACTCAACATAGGCTGATCCTTCAGCTTAGCCCCACTCACATCCCACCAGTATTATTTTCACATCTTCCCTTTTAGTAGGCTGCTTGATTACATCATGCAGCCCATTGAAAGCAAAAATTAGTAGATTACAGTGTTGGGTTTCATTTCTGGACATTGTGCTTGGTTTGTCATTTAATGTAAAAAGTGTTAGTTTCATTTAAAGCGTGGATATCAGAATTAGTTAAGACAAAACAAATGCAGACTGCAGCAGCCAGCTGGGCTCAATGGCTAGGAAAGCTTATTAGGCAAAGCACATGCTTTTAGCTAGAACACACCTCTGCATTCCAAAGAGAAATCCCAGCAGGACAGCAAGCTTTCACAACACCAGGGGAAGGAAAGCAAGCAGAAAAACTCCCAGGCTCTTAATTACACTGAAAGTCTATTTCATAATATCAACAACAGATCTTTCTCCCTATTTTCCTTTCTCTTTAAAGGATGGAATAAAGCAAAGCCAAGGCACCTCCACTTTTCCATGGGATTGGCCATGTTTGAAAGAGCAGCCTGTCTCACCCACCCTCCCCTGTTCTGAAGGAAGGTGTTGGAAAGGCTGCAGAAGAAAAGGTCAAAATACAATCAAGTGCAGATATCACTACTTTCAGGACCTAAACCAAGCCCTCCTTCCTTGATGTAAAGCAGGAAAGCATAATGTGGGCATTAGACAATCTGGCTGTGTAAACATCAGTTTCTTTCTGAATTGATTAGGTTTCATAAAATTCCAAAGCTTCTATTAAAAAGAAGACAGATGGAAAATGAAGGTGATATTTCAGCTGAAGTGCTACCCAGTCCTGGTGAGATAAAAATTCATCTGCCTTCATGCTACCAAGTACAGCCAATCTCGAGTCTCCTTGTAAGTATCCTCAGGAGAATGTGAGAAGCACAGAAAAAAACCCCAAACAAACAAAAAACAAGAACAGCCCCTCAATGCTGTACCCCACAAAAGGCATATCTTATCTTACAGAGCACGTGAGGAGTTCCAAGAACCATTTCTGGGAGCCAGCTCCAAGCAGTTGTTAGTCATCTTATAAAAGGAGCACAGCTTTTAAATAACTGAAAATCTGAACCCAGCTTTAAAAAAACCCTAAAACTATTCCAGCTCTCGAAACTCCAGAGTTTCAAGAACAGGAACCATCAAGACAGAACATTTTTGACACAATGCCACCTTTTCATTCCACACTGCATCTTTCTGACAGTACTTCAGAACTCATATATGCACATTGCCTCACCACCTCACAAAACGCTCTTTAAACTAAAATACGAGAACTCAAGTTACAAGACAGCAAAGAAAAATGTTTAAAAGTGTCAAAGAGTATCTTCAAACCATATCCAAACCAAAAATGCTTATAAAGCCCAGCATAGAGACCTGATTTTAAAAATAAACATGAATGGATTCACCTTCAGCAGGTTTACCTGCTGCCCTCCCAGCTGCCAGCTCAGTGTTCAGACACAACCCCCTCACCTTCCAGGTGCTCTACAAGCCCTGATGTCTGTGCCCTGTAAGCAAGAAAAAGTAACATGCTGCATAATATATAACGTTTTCCACCTCTTTTTTTGGTGAAGACATTAAGATTTCTATTAAAGATTTAATTTTGTCCATGCCAGAGAGCTGGAACGGTACTTTGATGTAAAAGACAATTTGCCTGTCAAAGTTAATGAATTACTCCAGTTATTCTTTCATTAATCACACAGAAATTAAAGATGCAGAGAAGAGACTCTCTTAGAGAGGGGAGATTTTTCAGAAACTTTACAGGGAAGTTCAAGTGGTTTTCATCAGTCCTGTGAATCCGTGCCCTGGCACTTCTTCCTCAGTAATGAAATAATTGAAATTAATGTGCCAAAAGACTTAATCAGAGCAGGATTTCCTGACAGCCCATTTCTGAAATCAAGTGATGGCAGTGGTAACTGATGAGGGAAAACAGGGGGACAGTGATACCTACATGTGTTTAACCCAAAATCTGCATTGGGACTTCCCAGTTCACCATTTCCAGGTAAAAGTCATGAAGAAAAGGTTTATCTGATCTATTAATAACTCCACATGACCCTTTGGACAAGTGCTGTAGCACAGCAAATTCATCACTCCAGTTCTGTTAGAGACAAGTCAACTGACAACACTAAAAAGCAACAAGGAGAAAAAATCCACATAGTGGATGGGTCAGGAATGCTATGAAGAAAGGGGGGAAAACAGAACTTCAGTCAATGTGACAACTTCTTACATCAAAACCATTTCAGCCCACTCAGTTCCCTTTCCCTTCACTGGCTCTTAGAAAACTTTGCATTTTGAGAACTACCTTCTTTGTCAAATGAAAATACAATTTATGTACATATATACACACACATATATACAGTGTGTTAAAAAGTGTAACCATTCTACATGGAAGAAAAGGGAATTTGAATCCTAATTTCCTGCAAAGATGCTTTCAGAATATAATGTATATATTCATAACATTGAACACACACTGAGAACCAGGAAGACACTGCAATTTCAAGTAAAAATAATACATTAACACAAGAATAGTTTGTATAATGGGAAAATATATGGGGTTTTTTTTGTAGAAGTCTTGATCTATTTATGTCTACTTCTATTAATGCCATGGATATTCAGCAGTTCCATGCACAGAAGCAGATTCTATAAGAGCAGAGAGACCTTTAAGAAGAGATAAATGCACAGGGAGAAAGCACAAGCACCTGACAAAGCAGGAGCACGTGGCATTTCAGGAACATTTCATTGCAGAAGATGCTTGAAAGAAGAGAAGAAGGCAGTGTGCTCCTGCATTCCAGGTGATTGCCAGCAACTCCTCGTGCACATGGCTCTGATTCACTCCCAGCTGCACTTCTGTCACATTTGTCAAGCACAAAGACAGAACTGAGATCCCACCTGACAAGAGCAAATACTGAGCCCACAGCACGTTCATTAGCACTAATAATAAAGATAAGTAGTGTTTCATTTAGCAAAAGGGCATCTGTACAGCTAAGCTGCAGACAGCTCTCAGAAGATGATTTACTCAGATATAATTTATGGTTTATTTCATCAGAAGAGTGTGGGGGTACTCGGCACACACGCACTTTTGTGTAGAGCAGAACACAGAAAACTTCAGTTGTATAAATATAATAATCATGTGATTTAAATAAATCTCTTTGGAAAGCAAAAATCATATATCTGAAGACTCCCAACTGGAAAAATGACACTAATGAAAATTGGAACATGCACTGGTGGAACAAATTGCTTTTTCACTCATATCAGAAACCAAATTCATCTTTTAATCAGAGAATAAGACAACAAACACCGACAGCCAAACACATCCAAAGAAATTACAAAAAAGGATAAATGGAAAAAAACCATGCATGTGGTCTAGCTCTGCTGCTCTGACAAAACACAGCAGCCCTTGAAGCCTCTTTAATTGATCGTTAAATTAGTGAACCTGAGCCTTAAAAAGGCAGAGAAAGAACAGATTCTGTACTACCCTGGATACCACACACCTTGAAGCATCTCCTATTACCATTCTCCACTTTTCCTGGACAAGGTTAAGCAAATCACCAGTGACTAAATGTGTGTGGTTCTTTAACATATATACACACACCAGAAAACCCTAATTAAACTTCAAAAAAATATCCACTACAATGATTCTGTGCAATGAAACCAGGTATTAAAACCTCAAAATTCAAACAGGCTTTTCAAAAGTTAACAACTAGAAACACATTTATATAGACAAAACAACCCACCAAACTCTGAGCTCCACCCAACAACATCACAAAAAAGAAGTAAGTGCTCTTATAGGGTTCTAAATACCAAAACACATTCTCTCATCATACACTTCTGGTCTCTCATGGTATGAGATGAAGTTCAATAGGAGCCTTCTGTGAGACACTGGGATTGAAAGAAAGAAATTTTATAACCATTTTCAGTCATTATTTGCATTTTTAGTAAAACAACAGACGAAGACACTGTATTATTAACTGTAATACAACAGAATACTGTTCAGTGGCCCAGAACTCAGTCAATGAATGCAGACTGACTGAACAACCTGAGGGACATTTTTCTTCTTTTATGGTTAAGACAGCACCATGAGAAGGAGAAAACTTTACCACTAGCAACTACTAAAACAGCTTTTGTATACATTTTAACATTTTTTTAAATTAATTAGCTACAAAATGGCTACATATAAAACACCAAATCAACGTGAGACTGCCTTTGAGACGAGACACAACCATGCAGAAAGTTTAATGAAGCACAGGCTTAAGAAAGAACCAAGCACACACTTCAAACACAAAGACTGCTGGCAAAACTAATAAAATTAATGCTTTGTTTGTTGAACATACATGAATTACAATTACAGTTTTATTGCTCTGTATTTTGTTCAAATATACCCCAGTGTTCCCTGACACAAATCTACGCTTCAAAAAAATCAATGGAGTAATTAGAAAAGCTGTAGAGAATTAGTGCATTGAGCAGCATTTCCATAATTTCTCCTAAGAAATGATTAACAGACATTAGATACCATGAGCAGTGCTTTTGAGGGACTTCAGGATACACTCATTTGGTTTTCCAATTGAAGAAAAAAGTTCTCATTTCCAACTGGCTTTCCATCAGCCAATATGTTACTTCAAGACTCAATCCAAGAATGAGTATTGGTACAATCAAGAAATCTTCCACGCTACTACAGCACCAAAGTGAAAAGGTTTTCGGTTTCAGACCGATAGTAAAAGTTTCCTCTCTTAAGTGGTTTTAAATTTGAATTTCAACATAAGCATTTAAAAAAAAAATAGACAAAAAAGCAAGGTCCATTCACAGGGAAAAGCCGAGTTCGTGCTGTGGGGAGCTGCGTCTACACAGCAATTTCTGCTGACTTTACAACGTCCTTCAGGGAAATTAAACTTGGCCAGGAGTGTCTGTGCCAAGGCCTCATGTTCACAATCGTGTACAGAACACTCTGCCCATCCCAGCAGTATCAGCTGTGCCACCAAACTCCACCCTGACAGAATCAACCCCAAATCCCAGCTCCTCTCTAAGGTCTGGAGGGATAATTACACCTGAGCAGCACTCTGGGTTGTTCTGCTGTGCTGGAGTAGTTGGTTACTACTGAATTCCCTGCTCTATCCTCACTGCTTACACCAGGGGCTTCCTGAACCACCACCATATGAAAAATGCTCTTCCCTCTTCATCCCCTCACCCAAAACAAAGGGGTTTTGTCTCCAACTCTTCTACCTTCCCTCACTTGATATGAGATGTTGTACAGGCTTCCATCTCTCATTATTTTCTGTTTACTTACTTTCCACACAGAAACTGCAGAGTCTTTTTGTTGAGCTAGAAGGTAATAATTTATATCAAAGACTGAATTACAGAGAAGCCTAAAGAAGCCAAAGTTCAGATGGCAGCAAAGACTCTGTGGGTCCTGGCTTCCCTTCTCAATTTCAGTTCTCTCCCCAAATGAACATGGATGGTCTGCTGGAATCCACAGCTTCCCCTTCAGGAAGGAATCCATCTGATGCAATCCCACGAGTTACCACATTGCATTCCAAGGAGGAAACGTCATCTAAAGGTAGGAGTCCACAGGCTCTGCCCCAAAGGACTGAGGTCTGAAATCAATGAGTTCATGAAAACAGATAAACTTAACACTTCTTGTCTCCCAGCTGAACAACTGAATTTGGGAGGAGGGAAGAGCTGGGCTCAAAGATCTGAAACTGCAGTCTCACCAGGAAAGAGGGAAGAAAGGTATTTATCATTTGCTTTCCTTCATTTTCCCCGTACTACACAAACCTTAACAGTTTTGAGGAACATTTAATTATGTATTACTCCAAACATACTAAAAAATATTCCTTGGTAGATGAGACATACTTCCTTTGCATGTTCTTCCATTGGTCTAGCTTGTCCCAGCTTCCAAAACTAAGACAGGCTTACCAACACTTAAAGCTCATTAAAGCTCCAGATCCCTCACCAAAGTTAACATACCAGCAGACATTTGTGTGTGCTTGGCATTGCTAAAAAGAAAAAAAAAAAGACATTGTATTTGGTATTAAAAATAACCACAGTGCAATCTGAATGTTGGTAAGAACAGAAGACTCATCTGGCAATTTGTTCTAAACAAATTCCTGTTCCTGCACTCACGGAAATGGTACCAAGAATAAATTCAACATCTCTAATGCACAGACTGAGCCTCAATCCATCATTTGGATGTGGCAGTGGAGGCCAGAAACACAACAGAGAACTGAACCTTTCTCCCCTCAGCTCCCAAGAGCTGTGCAGCCTATCCCAGCACCAGGATGAGTTGTCTGGGCTCTTATAGCCCCAGTACATGGAAAAACGAAATACATACACAAACCACAGCACTGGGATAGGGCAGGACAAGGGGAAACATGGTAATGTAGGAGAAAGTGAATTATTAAGTTTTTTATCTGAGCAAAAGCCAGAACTGCCTTGGCATCCTGCACTTGAAAAACCAGTTAAGAGCTTGAAGCAAAACCAAGGGATTCTTCAAGAGTATTACAATTGCAAATCACCAGTAATCTCACACAGAGTCAAGTAAAAATATTCCATGAGATCCAGGACAGATTTCTAGTTCTGATCTCGTGCTTTGTCTCTATGGTTATAAACATGGGTGGTGTTCTGGGGACAAATACATGGTCTTTATGCTTTACAGCAGGATTAAAAAAGCATTTGAGGGTGCTGAAGCCTCAGGCCTTCCTGGGAGTACCTTAAATTGCTGAAAAGCTCTCCCTGCCAAGCAGAGTGATTGGCTCAGGTCTAAAAGAAGCCCTTCCTAGTTCTGATTTTCAGGGCAGTGTTTCCTATGATCTGGAAGTGCAAAGAATGGAGGCACAAGGAATGAAAAGCAGGGAAAGGTGCATGACACACAATGTTTGGGTGATAAGAAAGCAAACTCTCCAACACTGCATTTTCACCTGGATTTTGTCCTAGGAGAACACGTTCATAATAATGTAACTTCTATGGCACCTTCTCTTAAAATACAAGAGAGGCTGAAGTTATGGGTGACACAATGCCCAGACACTGGACATCATGAGATTTATGCTGGAAACACACTGGGTATTTATGTCTGACTAAACAGTCCTTAAATCTCACTTCCCTGGTAATCAGACACCACTATGCCCAAAATGTAATGGATACCTTGTGAAAAAAACCTACATAACTTGCATTTTGCTACAGCACATATATAAGAGCAAATATTAAGTTGTTCTGGGGGCTCAGTTCCTGCACCAAAAAGCCACTTATTTTCCTCTTCAGGGCTCTACATCTCAGACATAGAACAACTACTGATATTAGGACTTTAAAAGCCTCACAAGGGACAGATGGGACCATGAAACAGTGGTGACCTGTGCTCTGTGATCTCACTTACAGAATTACCTTCCAGTGAGCCCAAACAACAACGAGTTTATAACTTACAGCCATAAACTCCAGGCACAGGACATGCATCCTTGGGCACTAAGAGTAACATCAAATTAAAATTCCAAGTGAGATAAATTCTAAGCACCTAACCTTGCTCAAGTAGTTATAACTAAAACAAACAGCATCTTTAGGCCAGTGCCTAGATAGGCAGAAATCCAGAGCTCACAAAGGTCCTCCTGCTTTTGAAAGGCCCTAAGGACGCAGATGGCAGCAGCTACAGTTCTTGAGAACTGAGCCAACCTAGTCCCTAGCTCTTAAATGAAACACAAAACCCCCACAGCACCCAACTCTGGCAGAGAACACAACTGAAACAGCAAGGGAGACACTGTTTAATTCCTTTTTAAATTCCCTTCACCCTACCTTAAAAGCCTTCCTTCCTTTTTCTCCTGAACACAAACCAGAACTTCCCTACAAGAAAAACCTGAAAAATTAGCCATGATGAGAAGTTCATCCACCTCTTTACTAGTGTTACACAGGAATGTGTTTCACTGTATAATAGTTTTTCCTCCCTGAAGTCAGAACAGCCATAAAAAGGGGGGAGGGGAGGTTGATTGCACGAGTTCTGCAGCATCTGGCTATGCAATAAGACTCTTGAAATAATTTTCTCTAGTGTAGCATATAGCCAACAAATCTGGCAAGAAGCAACTTTCAGCATGTGTTGCTGTGACAGCAATGAATTATCACCCCAGTCTGCAGCAAGATTAACACTTACAACCTTGGCACAAAGAACAGTCTGCTCAGACTCTGTGTCAGGAGTAGTGCTCTGTGCTCAGGCTTGAAAGGGTGGGCTCACATTAAGGAATTAAGAGCACAGAAATGTAGACATTTGCCTAAACAGTAAACAAACAGATAATTTCTAGGGAAAGAGGCAGTGTACAGCCAGAGAAGTAGGAACACCAAGGAAAACTCATGGTATGGAAGAAAAAAGAATAAAGAAAAAGCAGCCACTGAAAACAAGGTGTCTGTCATAGAGGTTGTGCTCCAAACACATATAGAACAAAAACTGGGAAACAGCCCACCAGTTTCCTCCTGCTTAAGACAAAAACATGGAAGTATCCAGTCAAACCAGGCTGACATGAAATAAGTGACTCTGAAAGCTTGGTGCAATCACCAAGTCCAACTCAGGACATTACTCGTGCTGAGTTACAGAGTTTGCCAAATCCTGGGTGCTCTGCAGCAGAGCATGCATCACTTGTGAGTTAAGGACAGGTTCAAAACCAACTCTGGCCTCACTGGAAGGCTGAGAGGAAATTACATCAAAAACCATCTCTGTTAAGAAGCAGGCTCATGGTCATCCATTCCACTTTTCCAGTTAAGTGACCATTAAGAGAAGAAACCTGGAAACAAAGCTCCTTACCACAAGTTCTTAAACCAAAAACTGCAGAGGGAAGTGAAGGACACAAAGCTGAAGAAAACACTGGAATCTCCTTCCTGCTTGAACATTCACCACACTTAGACCTTCTTTTGCTCTGCAGAACTGACAGGAGTATGAAGTACGACTTCTGCTCTTTGATCTGGTTTGCTAAATTTTTTCCATAAACAGTTTAGAGATTGCACCAATCATCAACTTCAACTCTAATGCAACTTTACTTTGCTCCATGAACCAGAAGAAATATATGAATGCTGTTAAGAGTTGATTTCACATACTATGTATTCTACTTTCAAGATTTTAACTTGAAGGAAATACTTTAAGGAGTTAAGCACTGTGAGTTGAAATATATGAATTGGCAAGGTTAAGGGATTCAGCACTGAGGAAGAGCAGGACAAAAGGATTTCATTTCTTGAAAGAAAACTAATTCAGTAACTATTAGCAGTAGCTGGATATAGAAGTATTTAAAGTGACAGGAAGAATCTTGCAGGCATCACACTCAGCAAGGCTTTACATAGAACAGTTTTCTGCATGACAAAAGAAAAATTTCACAATTTTCTTGAAAAGCTTTCTTTCAGATACCTGTAAGTAGATAGAACACACCTGCAAAAGAGAGAATTAAGAGAACAATATGTGTTGAGAATTTTGTAAGGAAACTATTACAAGCCATCTACTCCCTTGCTAGGAAATTACCTTCAATTCCCTGAGATTACCTAAGTAAAATGGTAGCAAAAATATTGTGTAGCTAAGAAGAGCACAAACTTGAGTAGAAACAGCTCCTGTAACTGAAGGTCACTTTGAAATAATCTACTTTGTAAAGAAATCAGGGAAGTGCATCTAAAGCCATTAAATTATTTCTCACCACACATTCCTTCCCAGTGCTTCATTACCTTAAACTGTAACTTTCCTGATAGACTCAGCCTTAAATCACTTGTCTTGTTAATCCAAGACTAAACAATGACTCCCAAACCTATGCCATGGCCTAAGAAATCACAAAACCACCAGCATTCTCTCTTCAAGAGCAGAGATAAATACTGTTTAGGCTGGCATATGATGACTACCACTTTGTGTGGTCCATTCTGCTTGCAGTTCACTCTAGCACAGATAACCATTGGGGCAAGGGGGCTGCAAGGCACATCCTTCCTTGCCCAGTCCCACTCGTATCCAGACAGTTCTGGAGGTTGAAGAGGGGGGAGCTTGTCTCAAAATATATTGTTCTTCCTTTTTACAGACTATCACGTTGAGTTTATTACCTTATTTAAACAAGACACTTGAAATATCTGCCCAGATAGATACAGACTCATGTGCCTCAGCTGCAGCTCTGCATGTTGGGCTGTATCAACTACCTGTGCAGCAAAGGCCACCAGAGCAAAATCCAGGCTTGGCAGCTATTCTGGGCTGCTGGATTAGAAGGGAGCTGCATTAATGGGGCAATCACAACAAAGCCTTCTGGGTCAAGAGAGTGAAGAAACACAGGGTAAGTTGATTTATTTCAGCTCCTCTACAAAATAAATATCTGTTTGAGCAGCCACCAGGGAACCTGATTCTTCAAGGAGTCTCACCCATTCACCATCCTCATCTCCACAGGATGGGAACATTCAAACACATGGGGTTTGTGGGGTATATCTTGTGCAGATGATGTTATTCCACTCTGACTAAGCTTCTTCTGGAACACAAAACAAGCCACAGGGTTGAATACAATGTAGTAATACCAACAACTGATTTCACCAGTATTCTAAAAGATAAATTTTTTCAGCAAAAACCATAAAGTCAACTCCGCAAATGAAGGGATTAAAACTTCTGCTATCTTTCACTTTTGAGCTTATCTAAACTTGTCATTTCAGGCAGTAGAAGGAAGGGTTTGGATTTTGTTTCATTTTAATAAAAAAATCTAAAATATCAGCATTGCCGAGCTTTTTCTTGCCTGAGTATCTCATGGATAACAGCATTTTTTGGTAGTCAGGAAAAAAACCAGGACAACACATCAGGAACCACCACACTTAATCAAATTGAAAAAATCTGTCTCAATACTGAGCATCTGTACAGGCTGTGGAATTGAACACTTCACAGATACAGCACAGAAGCATCAACCAGGCAAAAGGAGACGCTAACACATGGCAAATGTTTCATAGCTGAATGCTGCATTATAAATCTACTTGGAAAATACCCAACAGATGCCCCAGTGCAGTCCCAGGCCGCTGGCACCGCCCAAACAGCCCCGGGCTGCTCCACGCTGCACCAGGGAGGAGGCCAGAGCAAAACCAGCACCAGAAACAGATCATTTACAGTCCCATTATCCCATCATCTTCAACTCCATCCAGCAGGAGCATGATCTAGGCACATGCTCCATGACCACATGCTTCAAACCAACAAAAAGAGTTACATTATCTTATTAGAGTTTGATTATAAAAGACGGAAATCTTAACTTAGAGATGGGCCTATTTAAAGAAGGACACAAGTGGCTCATAACTTGATTACTTAGAAAAACACTATTAATTTCATTAAATTAAACGTAATATGAAAAGTGGATTTGCTCTAATAGCTGATCACAGATTACAGGCATTCTACACTTCCCTGGTTCATTTATTTTTCGCAAGGAAACTGGGGTAACTTATCTGCATACAGGAATAAATTCCAACAATTGCAGGCATGGGACAAGTTTCACATATCAGGCTCAGCACACACCAGACATCCTGTGAGAACAGCACAGAACTGCAGCACCAACAGGGGTCCCTTCACAGAACCTTTTGGATGCAGTCAGTGTTGGAAACACTTTACAGAAGCCACCAGGACGGGGAGAACATTCATTCACACCTGGTCTGTCACTGGCACAGTCCAGAGGATGGCACCTCTGTTACTCAGACTGCCACATGCAGCCTCCAAGTGTCACTGCTCAGGTCCTCTCCCATCACCCAGACACTCCTGCCCTTGAGCTGCTTGGTCAGCCCTGTGCTGACACACAACAGCCAGTTTGGGTGGAATATTAGTAAGAGGAGAAAAAAAATCTTCTCATCTTTATCTGCTTTCTGGTTCACAACACAACCACACAAACATGACACAGCAAATGCTACAACAGCAAGAATGTGCAGCCCAGAGCTGGTAATTCCTCAGGACAGGCACTCGAACACCCTCAGCTGAAGAGCTGAACTTGATGTCCCCCACTCCCCAGTCTTTGTGGCAACGCTCAGAAAGGTCCAAATTTCATGTTTTGCTCTCCTCTGGTAAATCAAATATTGCCTGTCCTTTGCCTCAATGGCATTCTTCTCACCCAAACCATTCACCAATTCCATCATGTACTTGTGTCTCACTACGACCCCACATCTATAACTAATTTCAAATTTCAATTCAAGCTTTTCAAACCTGTCAGATTTGCTAACTCACCTTCTTCTCCTTAACATCCTTTTCACTACAACTTGTCTGCCAAACACTTTCAACCTACAGGTACAAAGTGCTTACAGAGTTAAATTGCTTGCTTTACAAAGAATTGCTGTAATAAAGTAATTCTTCAGGTTACTGTAAAATTGGAGTTCTGGTTTTCTACAGTCAGGTTTTCACAGCACACGGCCTAAGATGGACAAAGAAAACATCTCCTACTGCCCAAAACCTTTGAGTAAGGGCATAATTATCAAAAACAGACTCAGAAAAGAAATTTAATTTATTGGGACAACTCTGGAACTTGCACATCAAGAAAAGTTCTACATAGCAGAACTATTATGTGACAAGGAAATACATCACTAAGGGCAGTAAGACAGAAATATGCTGGACACAGTATAAGAAATTTCCTTAGGGAACAGCCTCATCATCAGAGGAGAATCTTGTTCCTCTTCATGCACAGAGCTGCAGGAACCCTTGAAACCATTTCCACTGCATTTCTCATCCTGTTCTCCACACCAAATCATCCCACAACTGAAAACACCAAATGTAGTCATGAATGGCCAGAGAAGTGAGTGTTCATCATTCAGATAAATGTATCCAGTACTAAGCTTTCGGGAGGGGATGCTTTTTTAGAGAGCAGAAGTCAGCAATGCACACAAGACAAGACTGAATGAGAATTTCACCCTGGTCCACCAGCTGCCAACATGACAGAGATCCAGTTAAGACCAAAACTGGGTAGTAATATGAAGATAATGAAGCACAGCAAAGAAAAACATGAAACCTTAAGACAAATTTTAGATTTGTCACTGGAGGGCACAGGGTCACAAAGGCTCACCTAACACAAACGAGGTACTGAAATCAGCCAGCCCCCTCAGCTGTCTGCAGTGACTGAGCTGTCATACATCTGCCATGCAATAAATCTCACCTTTATTTACCAAGTACATTGTAGAGAAGGTCCCTTGGAATCTGACTTGCAATGCAATTAACAGGGCTGATTGCACAGGACAGAAGCACAAAGTGCAATTAAACAAACTTCATGAAGTAACATCAGGTTGTACAAAGAAACAAAAGAGAAAACTTTCTAAAGAGAAACTGGCACGGGGGATAGGCAAAAATAAAGCTTATAAACTGCTGTTTTCTATCCTTGTGCTGATAAACACTGAAGTAATTCAAGTCTGCACTTGATGCAAAAACAAAAGCCCTTTAAAAACAGAAGCAAAACGTACATATAAAAGCCCTGGCAGTCAATTCAGTAAGATGAATCCAAAGCCAAATCCCATTTAAAAGAGGCTACTTGGATGCATGAACTTCTGAGTGACAAGCAGGGCAAATGGAACTTGGTGCCACATGGGGGTTTGATACTCCACCCTCCTCATCACTTCACTACATTCAAATACTCATGGTCTTTTGTGTGTTTAGGAAAAATAAAGGTATTAACAACTAGGTGATTTTTTTAATATACTGCTTTTTAAACTATGGATTAATAAATGGATGAAAACTTGGTTTAATATACTAGGGAAGAGCTACAACACAACTCCAGATTAGGACACTAATGAAAAAGAGGAGATATTCCAATAATCCCTTGAATGAAATATAGATTAATAATCTTTGCAGTTTAATTCTACATAAAAACAACATATGGAATTTATGAACAATTATATTTTCACATCTTACACGTATGTGCAAACCAACTGTCCCATGGCAAAACCAGCATGGTACAAGGACAAGGCTGTTTATGCACAGTCACATCTCAGCTCTGTCTTCAGACTCACTACTAAGCAGTGTCAGTCAGTGAGCTGCTTCTCACTACTACTTTCAATATGAGGATATTTAATATATTTGTCATGTTTAATGTCAGAATTTGTATTCAGGATATGAAAACTTGCGCTAGCCCCAATATTTATCATAAAAAGACATTTTAAGTTACTACGTCCACTTTTTCCCCTTTTCTCAAGTTTCACCTTGTCCAATACTCAACTTTTTATTCAATGACAAATTTAGTACCCTGTAGACCTTTACAGAACTATTTCCCACCAGGGATATGCTGACATCACCACTGATACTATGCAAGAGGTAGACAAGAAGGGCCACGTTAATTTCAAGCTTCATTAAACACAGGAAAGGAAGAATGAGGAGGGGAAAAAGTTCTTTTATCCAACTTGGAAAAGTAGCAGACACAGGCAAAAAAAAATTTGAGAATTTTAAATTAGTGTTACAGATAAGTGAGAGGTTTTAAGAAAAATAAAACCAAACCTTAAGTAACATTCTGCTTAAGAAATGAAAAGCTAAAGTAGAGAATTTGCTGTATTCCACACACAAAAGAATGTGACAGGACAGACTGCTTGCTGCTAATCAGTTATCAACTGATAAAGTGAATCTCAGGTTACTTTGAGTGAACTGGTGTCTGGTAACAGTTCACTTTACAGATCCTCAAATAGGTCTTCAGATAGATAAAATGATTCTTTTTCTCCAAAATGGGAGAGATCAGCACCATGGCAGCTGCCCCAGCACTAAAGTAAACCACAGATCATCCTGGAGCTGCTGTGCCAGTTGCATTATGTGGTTCCACTCCTTGGAAAAAAACACGGTTTGCAGCACACTGAATGCAGGTTAATTTTGCAAGGAGTTACTCTTTACAACATTGATTCTATTACCAGCTAATGCAGCAAAGTTCTTAGCTTGAATTAAGCCGAGTGCACATAAAGGACTGCCAAATCAATATGTAAGAGAATACAACTACCAAGGCAGAGCTTTCATCCAGTCAGGACAGATCTATCAGCTTCTAGAACTGCCTCTGCTAAGGAAAGGTTCCCAATTCAGGCCTCTCGGGTAACATATGGCTCTCCCTGTGCTCCACCACTGCCTGCTGACAACACAGTCCAGGATAACAGAATAACCTGTAATGTCATTAGAGCATTTCACTCACTTGCTCCATTGTCCATAGGTTAACAAGAGCCTGGAGACAGTGGCTCTAGGCAGCTCTTTCTGTCCAGGTCTGGAAAGGCTCTAACAATGGCTCTTTGCATGGTGGAGGGGGAAAAAGTATTCTTTTAAAATCATGTTTTAGTAAGGCCAGTGAAATGCACATGGGTCACCTTCAGACTGCCTCTCTCTTGATGCCCCCATACCTGATGAATAATAAGAGGACATATGTGTCTCCTCACCTTGGATGCTGCCACAGGCTACAGACACATTACAAATACTTGGAGAACCATGGGAATATAAGCATTAAAAAACCCAAATCCACCATTTTCAAGTAGCTGTCAGACAAGTGAAATGGAAAGGTGTGGCTGATTAAAAAAAAGCTCTGTATCTACCAGGAAAAAGACAACAAGAAACCATTCTTTATAAGAATTCACAGTTCACAGGAATTCACAGATCTGCACATGCACAGGAAAAGCTGTGGGTGCTCAGTTTAATGTGGAAACACAAGGTTTCAAACCAAGTTAATCCTTCCTTGATTTCAAACAAATCAGCCACCACTGGGAATCAAACTAACACTTGCAACAGCGTTTGTTAGGAAGCAGGATCCCCAGAGCCCATTCCAAAGGAAAACATTTTTTTTGCTCAGACTTAAGGAGCAGTAATTCAGGAGAAGGGGAGTCAGGCAACTTCCACTATCAGTCAGTAACATTCGCCTCTAGATTTGTTACACCAGTTACTGAAACAGAAAATCCCCAAATGAAAGGAGGTGAGTAGAAGGTTTGCAAGCAATTTGCAGCTCTGGTTTCACCTTAATGCTACAGATTAAGGCCTGAAACAAAAATGAGGCTATCAGCTAACCTTTGTTTGGGGTTTAAAGCTTTGATGGCTTAAAATAAAGCTCAACAGATAGTCCAGCAAATCAAACAAAGCCATTCCACCCTGCTCACCTTCACACTACTCGATGTCATTTCAGTTTAACAGCTTTCAGCATTAAGCAAATAAAATCGTTGACTGCAGACAATCATTGACTGCAGACAAAATTAAAGAGATGCTACAACTGCTCAGACAAACAGTTTGGCTATGAGCAAACCTGGACTGCTGATAAGACTACAGAAAAAAAGCAGCTTTCTTGTCCAACATATCCCTATTTTTTTCCTTCATCAGCTTGTGCAGATCCATCTTCTTGCTGCACAACAGGGAACACACACAAGTATGGAGAAAGCTGCATTTATTGTGCCCATTTGTCTCTCCATCCATGTTAAAAACCAGAGAAGTCCTGATGGTTCAGATCCCACAACTCAGGAATTGCTACACACCACCTGCAAATTCACAGCACAAGACTAATTCCTAAACTTTGGCCCAGAAACCAACAAGTGATTTTAAAAAAACGTGGTACAGGATACAAAATAGGGATTAGCACCACTAGGAAGAGGAAGGTCTCATATCCTTCAGCACCAGAGATATAAACTCAGTGGAGCACTCTCAATCTGGTGTGTCCCACATACAAAAGACTCCACTGGGCATGGAGCTAAAATCTCATGTCTGGTTACCCCTCACACCAAAGATTGTGTCTTCACACTAAGAGGAAAGAGAACATTACCTTCAGCAGGTCTAAGGACCTTTTTACTCCTTAGAGGTTAAGAACTAAGGAAGATTGCTCAGGTATGAAACTGGAGACCTCCTGAACAATGAAGCTTGCAGTTGACTTTGACACTTCTCATGGGCTTTCAGGGAGAAGGCAGTTCCCACAGCACAAGGCAAAGAAGAACATCCTTCCTGAGTCAATCAGAACAGCTCACATAGGCAGCCAAAGCGGAGCAGGCAGCTGAAAAAGAGACATGCTTCTTGAATCCTGGACTCCTCTTTCAAATGCTCCACAGGATTTGCAATCCAGAAGTCTGGTGCACACGCTAAAAATGTTAAAGAAAAACAAGCTAAGATTTCCTTATTCATTTAAGCCATCCAAACACCGAGCCTGTGAAGGGGGCACAGCCTGGTGAGGTTCCTTTCCCATCTGCTACAGTACAAAGCAAACCACCTAAGCAACATTTCCCTGCTCCTGGACAGGTACACGGGGCAAGGCTGTCGGGGAGCAAACGTCCCTCAACAGGCAGGAGATGAGAAGTTCCAGCAGGGCTTACCCTGAAGACTGCAAGGTCACTTCAGCAAGAACGTGACAAGCTGATGTAGACTGCGAACCACACTTGCTACTGAAAACATGACATGGCATTTATTTGCTAAGTTATTTTAAGCTTTTTCTACTTTTGAAAGTTAGGAAATGAACCAAAGTCATTTCAGGCTTAAGTATCTAAGAATTGATTATCTATCAAAATATCACAAAGAACCACGACTGAAGTCACAAGTTCAGGGGGAGATTGATACCTGACCAAAAGTCATCACCTATAAAAGCAAATGTTTCTTCATATCTGAAAGCATCAATCAGTCTGTAAGATCCATGGAATGAGAGAATAATGGGAAAAACAAGAGAAGCTCTCACACAGGCAGAAATACGCCAGAACACACCCCTGTCAGTGAGAGTGCACAGCCCCTGACAGGCAATTATTCTTTGATCTATTGGCTGAAGCACTGAACAAACATCCTGAAATTCCACACAGAACCTTGTGCATATCAAGACTGTGGTCACAATGACCAGTTTACTTTTATCATCAAGAACCTTTCCAGGGCAGTGATAGTAAGAACCATTCGGGAGGAGACAGTTTTCCTCCAAGGTGTATAGTGCAGGAAGACAGAATTCAACTGGAAATTCAGTTGCCCTTCCAGCACTGAAACCATTACTTACCAATTCCTGGACACAAAGATGCTTTTACATGTGTAATTGCTCACTGATGGGGACCAAAAACTACATTCAGCACTGCAAACAGATTTCTCTCATCCGTAATTCTAATGGAATAAGCCAAGTGTTTCAAGTGTGACCCTACAGAAAAAATGGAAAAAGCTGACAAGAAGGTCTGGCCCAAGTCTTTTCAGCATCCTCTCTCTGCTCCATAATTCCTGAATGGGGGGCAGTGGTGACAAATTTAAGGACCTCTTATACAGGGTTACTTAATTAAGTGTGAGATAATTTCTGCATCAAAATATTCAAGGTAAAGTCCACGACCTACAGAAACACAAGCTTTGCCATCAGGTTATTAAACAGATTCTAATTACAGCAAATTAAAAATCAAGAGTTACAGGTCAAAGTCCCAACAATGAGACAGTCCACCCTAATTGTGTGCAACTTTACATACCACTTGAACCCTAAAGCCTAATTCCAACTTTTAATCACAGTAACTGTAATTCCAAGAGTCAGCCTTCAGATTCTCTCACTCCCTCTTCTCCTGTTCCACTCGCCAGCGTGACAGTTTTGTCTTTGCTTAGGCTTCACCACCAGCAACACAATGACACCACGGCAAAGCCTGTGCCTAGAACAGCTTGTACAAGAGCTGCACTCGAGCTGGGCCAAGATGCAGTGAGATGAGGCAAGTCCCAGCCTCGCTGCTCCGTGTGGATACAACAATGCACCGTGATGACAGCTCCACTCCTGCCACAGCCAGCGCTTCAGGAGCACACACACTCCTAAAATCTTCCACCAGAATCCCAGTGCCTACAAAGATACCTACATAATTACCTCTTGGTTCTGCCTGAGGATTGAAATACACGTTCAGGAGGCAGCTTTGCCACTATAAAGCAGCCTTTAGAGCCATTCTGCTCGAAGCAGAGGCTGTAAAGCAAAAGTGAGGCGCGAGCTGGAGCTCGTAAAAGCTTATTCACAGAAAAGGTGCATCTGAAACCCGAGCAGCACAGCACTAAAATGGTCTGCCAAGGCACAACGCAGTGGAGGTACAGCAGGAGAATGGACCCTTTCTGCCCCCTGCAGTTCCCACTGCTCCCTGGATTTTTAAGGCAGGCTTAGGAGGGATAGTAGTTACCATTCCAGAACCAGAACCTTTTACAGCTGGCTCTCACCAGCAGCCAAGGCATTTTTACAGCCACGCTCATCTGACCAGCAGTTAAATTGCCCAGTGCTTTGCATAAAGATCAATTACATATATGGGATGTTTCCTGTGATAAGTGTATGATGTGACTGCCCTTGATCATGCAATAAAAAGAATATCACCCGCTAACAAACCTTTAATTTAGCCTCATCATTCTGATTAGGATTAAAGAGAATCTTCACCGATAAATAGGTGCTCTTTAGCAGTCTCAGCTTGCTCCTAAAATATATATACACATATACATAATGTATGTATATATAAACTATTAAAGGACAAAGGATTGTTTTCTATTTATATGGACAATCTGGTTAATTTCATTTCTAGTTATTGCACTATAAACATGTCACCAAACAGAAAACGCCATTTATCTAATTTTACATGTAAAGCTCTAAGGCACACACATGGACAGGGAATGCCAGTAAAGCAAAATTCCATGGAAGGAGGTCTCATGTCCATATGTAGGAGGAGTAAAGTACCATAACTGTCATTTATGGACTTTCTTCAATCCTTATGAACACAGATAGAGAACTGAACCCCAAATTCAGCTACCCAAAATGTTCCCCTCTAGGTGATCATGTACACCCACATACCTCAGGTGGGCTGAATTCAGAAACCCAACTATTTTCACACTGGCAACCTGCTTAAAAAAGGGAGGGGAAAGCATTTTCAGCATGTATTAGCAAAACTGGTGTTTTCCATGCACTGAGAGATAATTTTGAAACAATCCTGTTCTGCTTTATGAGCCTGGCTGTGCAAAGAGGAAGTGAGAACAGATTGATTACAATGGAATATTATGTATTTCCAGCTGCTTTCTCAAGCAATGATGAACACATCCCTACCATTAGATTTCAGAAGGAAAAAGCTGTTGCAGCATACAACTGGTATGCAGGTTACAAAGGATGCTCCATATTTAGAGAGAAAAAAATGTAATTTTGCTAACGAAATTTTATCTCCATTCTTCCACACAGCACTTGCTTTATATTTGTCTGAGACATCTTCATACCTCATTTGTAATTTTTTTCTTCCACAACACATGTACAATTTTTTCTCCATTTAAGCTGAGTACCCAATTCGTATTTTGACATGCTACAGGCTAAGTAAACGCAGATTTTGACTAATATATTTCATAATATTGACGTGTAGGAAATTTTAAGATACTGAAAACATTTTTCAGGGCTATCAAGTAGCTAAATCCATGTAAAACAGGCTTCTTCTCATATTCCATTTTCTCCCCTTCAGGTAAAAAGAATGGGGAAACTGGGTTGTCCTTAGAACATGAACTGAATACAGAAAAATGGTTTGGCACCTCACCCCTTAAGTCCATCCTTCATGCTCTAGTTCTATTAAGAATAATAACCTGAGCAGCTTAATGCAAAGCACTGGGATCAGAAAGTTTTCAATGAGTTGTTCCAACAAAAACACAATCCGTGCTGTCCCAAAAACCAAGTTTTCCTCCGTGTAGCTGTTGCCTTCCCCTCCTCAGTCACCAATGCGACGACTGACAGAAATCTGCCAAGTCACTTTGAAGTAAAAACTAGTTGATTCTAGGGAAAAACAGTCATTAGTTGCACAGTGCAGAGAGAAGCTCTCCAGAAACATGCATGTGTATAGGGATGTTATTATAGGAGATAAGTAGGGAAGAGCACTCCTCCTGTTTTTTGCCTGGTTTACAGGGATTTTTCCCAGGCGCCAACAGCTCCCAGAGCAAACCCCCTCCTGCCCTTCCCTGGACTCCAGGCTGAGCCAGCTCCTTCCCCCCGCCCCACCAGAGCAGGAATCCCCTTTTCCAAGTGGATTATCAGCACGAGCAGCTTTTCTTTTTTAAGGAAAAACACACATCTCGCCGAGCGAGCCGCAGCCCCCGGCGCCGGGACCCGCTCCCAGCCATTGTGCTCCGCGCAGCCCCCCGGGCTCGGGCGCGGCCCCGCGGGGCTCCACAAAGCTCCGCCGCAGGCCGGACGTGCCCGGTGCCCCGGGCCTCCCCTCCCCCCGGTATTCCGGGAAACCTCCGGGAGGAGGAGAAGGAGGAGGAGGAAGCGGCGGCGCTGCGGAACAGCCCCGCTGCGGAAAAGCCGCCGGGGCAGGTGGCAGGGAGGGAGGCCCCGCCGGGGCTGGCTCCCTCCTCCATCCCGGTGCCCCCCCTCGCCATCCCGGAGGCACCGAGCGCTTCCTTCTCCCTCCCCCCAGGACCGCGTGCGGGAGCTCGGGCCCCTGCTCTGGGAAGCTCGGGCCCACCTGCCCCGTTGGGAGGGAAGGAGGGAGGGATGGAGGGGGACCCGACCCGTCCCCTCCCCGCGGCGGCGGCGGGTGGGTCGGGGAGGGAGGGAAGGAGGGAGGGAAGGGAAGGGGGGTGGATGCGAGCCGCCCCCGGTACCTTGCGTTTCCCG